>OY282451.1:60237107-60837107 GCA_958295655.1 Palloptera scutellata | reverse complement strand
TGAATACTGTTCTTTCAATTTTTGTTTGTGTTTTTTGTAACGATTTCCATTTTTTGATTTACTACTGGGCTGCGTCTGCAGGTGGTGCAGCAACGCACTTAAAACGCCGCTTGAGTGTTGATCCACTTTTTAAATTCTCTTAGTAAAAACTTCACGGGATTGCAATTGGTAACAGCGTAACAGTGTATAGCGTGTAGTAAACACTCTCACACTGCACCCCTCCCTACACTCGCGTTTTCGTTAAAACATTTCGATACGTATCTAACGAGCAAAGCACTAAGAATAAGTACGCATACAGTTTTGTGGGTTGCTGGGAAAAACGAGCAAAGAATATTGTAGAAAATATGGAGAAAACACAAGCGAAAAGGAGAAAAACTAAGAGAACTCTGCAAGTGAAGTGGCGATTTAGAATTAATACGTCAAAAAGGCGGTTAAGTGGGAGGCAGCAGCCATGGAGCACAACGCGATGCAATCAGCAAATAAATTGGAAAATCTTCAAGCCATACACGTACACACACACATACATCCATAGATACTAGCGTGTATTTAAGCAGAGTACATAAAGTAAGTAATTGCAAAAGACAAACATAAAATTTCTTCTATGGAGTAAGTATTAGGTAGTTACTTTAGACCATTATCGAAATAATTTCATCGTTAAAGATATCTGCACTTTTTAATAAAATACTGGAATGTTACCGTGTTACAAATGTATATGTTACTGATTGTTATGGATACTGCCTCTCAAAGTCCTTGACTCGCAACAAGTTCCAGCTACATTTACTTTTGTCTGCAGGGACTTCTGTCTGATTTTACTTGGCTTACTGTACAATGAACTTTTGCAAGTGTTTGGAAACCTTAAGAAACGAACTATGTACATAATATAATTTGTTTAAATGTAAATAAAGACTCAGTAGGCCAACGAATATGTTTAATTGCTATATTATTTGGTGTATAATTTGAAAACGAGGTATTCACAATTGAGGGCGGAACTTGTACTAAATCACATCTTGCAATTTTGTAGGTACTTTCATATTTTATCTACGTCATGTAACTTCTATTTTTATTATGTATCAATTTGCCACAGAGTAAACAACATAACCTTTTTGCGCTACAAATATGTCAGCATACGTTCCAACTAAACAGCATTTGCTCGAAGTTCAGATTTTCTTCTTTAATTCGAAAAAAGCGCTGCTTTCTATTTGTATTGGAAGTGTACGACGAATATACTCCGTTTGCGAATTCTATATTCTAGATTCTACGCTTTAAAAGTGGAGATCTTTACACGAAAGGCAAGGAACGCTCTGACCAAGTGAAAAAGTTCGAAGATGAAGAATTGGAAATGTTGATAAAGACTCGTGGCAAACGCAAGTTCCAATAACATTGGGAGTTAGTCAAGCAGCAATTTCCAAGTGACTAACATCATTGGGATTCATTCAAAAGGAATACGACTTTACAAAGAGAGACGTCGAAATTCGAATTTGAATGTCTGAAATGCTGTTTCAACGCTATAAAAAAAGTCGTTTCTACACCGAATTATTACTGGCAAGCAAAAATGGATCTATTATGAGAACCCAAAGCGCAAGAAGTCGTATTTGAAGCTCGACCAACCAATAACATCAACACCGAAGCAGAATATTCATGGCGTCAAGGTAATGCTCTGTATTTGGTGGAATTTGAAGGGTGTCATCTATTATGAGATACTAAAACCTGGTGAAACTATTACGGGAAAAGCTGTATGGAAAACTATTGCTTCGTTTGAAGAGAGCAATGGCCGAAAAACGACTAAAATATACGACAAGGCTCAAAACCGCAATTTCTCAACATGACAGCGAACGGCCTCATGTTGTTACACCGGTTAAAAATTATTTGGAGAATAATGCATGGAAAGAGTTAACTCACCCGCAATATTTATCAGATCTTCACTATCACCTATTTGGATCGATGCAGAATGCTCTTACCGGAATACGCTTTACTTCAGTTAAAAATATACAAAATTGGATTGACTCGTTCATAGCGTCAAGAGATAGACAGTTTTGTTTTGGTAAGGAGTCCATAAATTTTCAGAAAGATGGTAAAATGCCATAGCTTGATATGGACACTACTTTGAATAATGTATTCATTCGATTTGTTATTGAAATATTTGTAAAAAAAAATACATCCAAAGAACTAGCAACTTTATTTAGTTAGTTAGTTACCATAGTTTCCAACTAATTGCAAAACTAACTGTATTCAATTAGAAATAAATGATCCGAAATATGAGATAGGTCAACAAAATCATAACTTTTCCTTGAGAATGGAATCGGTCAACGGAAATATATGCATTTGGGTCTACCGAACCCGAATCTGTTATGCCCATTATCACTCCACATTTTCTCCCCCAAAATTTGTTTTTAGCTAAATATCTCTTGAACCGGATAAAAACTGAAAAAAATTGAAATACAAAAAAATAACTTCTTAAAAAAACACCTCTGAAAGAGGGAAGGAGTATTAAGTGGGGGATACCACCCAGTCAAGAATAATTTCTGGATTTCCCTCAAAAACTTTTTCTCAGACACCAAAGACATCGGAATTTATATGTAAAAAATAAATATTACGTAAGAGAGTATCTTTTTCAGAACCTTGGTAGTTAAAAGTCTCAAAACCTAGACGTGTTGAAGGAAAATGGACAACGGATTCGGATTTAGAAACCCCAAATCCATATAAAATCGTTAGCAGATAACAGTCATAACTAATCTAAACTGTTCCCATGGAAATAAGTAACAGCACTTAAATGTACAACATTTTCAAATTTAACTCTTCTGCTTCAATACTTATATAAACAGCCACATCAGGCACCTACAGCCAATACTTTTAAATCCATATTTAAGCTTCTGCCTTTATTCGCAGTAGAAGAATTTTCCAACATTATTGACATTATTTGTCGCTATTAAATTTATGTCGCTGGTACTTTTTTATTTGCTTGTCTTTACATTTAATGGTGTTTTAATGCGTAGGTATTCTATGCTTGCCACCAGCTGGAGTTTTCGCACAAAACATAACGCTAACATATCTTACACACATAGTTACTACATACAAACATACCTATCTACCTATAAAGATGAATGAGATATAAAGAAAATCATTTCTTGCCTCACCCCGCTTCCCCACAGCCAATTATACATAAAATATCGCCCGCAGTGCACTGAGCGCAGCCAGTATTTTCTGTTCCCATTTTGTTCTGCTGCATATGCCTATCTATGTAATTACATTGAAAAAAATCGGATTTCGCTCTAATTGAATGCAGTTGAAAAATAGCTGAATTGACGATTTCTCGCAGTGTAAAAACTCGCGCAGATATTGCGAGTACGTATGCTACAATTTTCCATGGTAATTTGTTATGCAAATTGTTTCATATTGAAATTTACTGCAGTGATTTTTGTTGGTATTGTTATTATTGTTTACATATTCACACATACATACATGTATTCAGTAAATATGCGTGTGTGTGTGTGTGTGTAGACCCAACGGTGGTGGAATGTAAATCACAATGCATTCTCCCTGAATGTTGAAGAGCATCTTTTTATGCACTGATCTAAAATGTAATCCTCTTTTTACTTACAAATATGGCATGTCCGGAGACAAAAAATTTAAGCGCAAGTGATCACAGGGCTGGTTATTTGCACAAACAAAACTTAATGTGAATTGTAGGTAAATATGTTGAGAATAGAATATTTAACACTGAACACTTACTTACTATACTTTTAATGGCACAACAGCCCATGGAGGGCCTAGGCCGAGATTTTCGCTTTTCGCATCCACTCATGTTGTGCGTGTTATATTTGTACATGAATGGAAGGGACCTACGGTTTAATGCCGAATCCGAACGGCGAAGTGAAAAGCTTTTCATGTGCAATTTTTGCTCTTGTAGGTTTGCCATAGGTTGTGTTGGTGGGTGCAGTGTAGAAAAAAATTCCCTTTTTTTTTTGATTTTGCCTGTGCCGAGATTCGAACCCCGGACACTATGCGTAGCAGTCCAACGCATTACCACTACGCCACAGCGACCACTGAACACTATACTTTATTAGTTGCATTTTTATGCTGCTTTTCTCTTGGAATTGTGCATACAAAAGAAACGAGACTGAATTTAGTTCCGTTCACTTTCGTTTCCATTCATGCCGTAGCCAAAGGGAGTGCATTAAATACGCATAAAATTAGATGGGCATGGAATTCTGCAGTAGGGTAGATACATTTTGTATCGGTTCATGTACAGAAATTCTCGCATCTATTGTATTATAGGTATGTACTTACATTCACAGAAATATAATATTTTTCGAATTTCGACAATACTTGCCCTGAGTTTTATGGTAGTGTGGATGAGCGGGCAGGCGTGTGTGTTGTAAGTAAGTCTGCATGTTTATGTATAAAAAATTAGTTGTAATGTTCACGCTCTATAGTAGAAACCCCTTCTTCATACTTGATGTTATGTAATTTTTACAACATGTAGACGTTTTTTTTAATGTTGCTCTATTTTGCCAGAGTATGTGAGTACCTCTAGTACTGTAATGAAATTCAATTCGGCACACATATAAACAATTTTGTTGTTAACTTCTTTAGATTTAGCTTTTCATGAATGCCTTTTTCAATTTAGGTCATCACCAATTTTTATTTCAATTTCTCTGCTGAGAAAAGGAATTTGTATTGTAACAGCGTAGACTGTATGTTTTTTTCCTTTATATGTAGTAGTATGTGCATATGTGTGGCTTCAGTCGCCTGTTTACACAAACATATGAACATTTGTGTGTATATATGCTTGTCAGTATTAAGGCGGGGTGTTAATTTTATCAGCGCATAAACATAAAGAAATTTTTTATTTCTTTGGTTTGGTCGACCTTTTTGCATTTTGGTTAATGCAAAATACTTTTCGCTAATATGTTTTTATGTATGTATGTATATCACAGCACACATTTAAATTCAATTTAGCATTCGATACGAGCGAAAATAAAAGCTTTCATGACAATAAAACATCTGAAGTCCTGCTGTTTTCTGTGCTCCGTATTGCTAATTCCTTTTTAGTGCTGCAATTTACTAATATACTAAATTTTTGACTTTGAATAAGTCATGTTCTCGATATTCCCCATAAAATAAATGGAAATATTTAAAACCTGATCTATAGAGAAGATCTAGACACATCAATACTACTTCCTAAAGAGTAAGAAATGCCACTACTGTAAAATTCAATTGTCTGAAATTTATTATCTCAAAGGAAATAAATGGTTAATGAATTAGTTTAAAGAAAAATCATTTCTCTCGTTTTACTTGCTTTACAGAAAAGCTAATTGCAATCAGTAACTCTGAATTACTTACGCGTACGCATTCTTTTTTTTACATAGTAATGTTAAACATTTAGCTTTAAAGTTTGCTTTTTGTTTGCGAAAATCCTTTCATCAATTTAATAATAAGAATTGTTCATATATACACAAAAGTAATCGTATGTGTGCGTGTGTACTCGTAAGTTTGTATGTGTGTATGTATATAGTTATTTTTTGTTATTCTGCAGCTTAAACAAAACATCATAAGCTAAATTACCTAGTAAAGAAGAAAATTGATAGGCATATGTAGATTGTGCATGTCGTTATCCTTATGTAGAAAGGCTTTAAGTAACCTTTTTTGTAAATCAAATTGTATGCAAAATCGAATGGGATGTAGTCAATTTCATCATAATCTACCGAAAACCAAATAATAAACAACCTACAAGTTAGAGCCTTTATACATTAAGGTAAAGATATGTACAGACATACATAAAGACATGCACTTGTATCTGCTTGAGATTTTACTACCTCCAGAACCTTGAACTAAGCGCACATTTGCGTGAGTGAGGTAAATAAATAGCAATTGAGAGAAGAAAAAATCCAAATTACAAATAGCTGCAAACATAAATTAAATGGAATTAAATGGAAAAAATAAAAAATCACTACTGAAGTAAACTCAACGAACTCAGGCACTGTTTAATGTTGCCTTAATAAGCAAACTTTTCACTCTTTGAGGGTACATTTTTATTATTGTTTACGTTTGTCAAACGTTGCTGATGTTTATGCTGCTGTTGACGATGACGATTGCGTCTGCGAGTTGAGCTATGTACTCGTACATGCATACATACATACATATATACATAAATATGCATGATGGCGATGACGTTTTGATATGTACAAGTGCAAGTGTAAGTAAGGGCAATTGTAATAGTGTTTCCGCAAATGTAATGTAATGCCGTGCAAACATAATTTAAATCGTAATAAATTTGTAATATTATTTTTGCTCAACAACAGCTTAAGCTGGTGTTGCTTCTCCTGTTAACTTCAAGAATACTCTGTGTAGGTAAGTAAAAATGTGTGTTATAAGCTGGTAGTAACACTTGAACTGAAACTTTAGCATTTTCAACGAAATTCTTAATTGAAATTGTTTGCACTAACTTTATTTCGTTTTGGTGTAGGTTCGTAAAACGCATTGCCACTACAATGCAATTGACGCGCGCTCGTCTCTCAAGGAACCGAGTGTTGTCGTGCATGTGAGTGTGTATGTGAGTAGTTGAGAAGTGCTTGCAATTTCTTGGGGAACAGTAGCAATAGCAACAGCGACAAGTACACAAGTGAAATATTACACACGAACAACGAATCGTGTAGTGTTAGAGGCATGTAAACAAATTGCAGTGACGTGATACGCCGTTAGTTGAAAAAGAATGGAAGTGATAAGTGAAGGCCGGTTAGGTGGCAAAGATACAGTGCCCCTCAAATAGTCTTATAATGAATGACCCTATGGGTGCTAAGGTATGGACTTATTTCATAAAATCGTTTTAAAGCCTATGGGGACGGACATGATTTATCAGATAAAGTCTCAAATCATCAAGAACTTCCAATTAATTTTGGTTTTGCTATCAAAAGTTGCAAGTTTCAGTTAGTCACCGCTAGAAGGAAGTATTTCAATAATTTATATTTAATTTTTACTTAAATAATCTGTCTTGTATGGCAGTCGCCCTTATACACGAACATAACGGTGTGTATGCTCAAAAATCGTGCATTACATTGAACAAGAGAACATTGCTGTTCTCTTCGCCTCTCACTGGTCTACGGTGAAGAAAAGAGAGAGGAGGAAAATGAAAGGTTGGGTGAGTAAGAGAGGGGAGACTGAGAGATAGGAAGGTAAGAGATGGGAAAAGAATAAGTGGGGATAATCGTATTTAGTCATGCTTTTGATATTCTCCATAAAATAAATGGAAATATTGAAGATCTGATCCACCGAAAAGATGGGTCTTCAGCATAGTTGTAGATAATATCTTTGCGAAGATAGAAGATATCGATTAAACACCTCTTGAGGGTGTTTTTGTTTCTGGAGTCGAATTAATATCTTTGTGCGCAAGTATATAACATAGAAGATATCGGGTAAACACTTCTTAATGCTGTTTTTGTTTCTAGAGTCGAATTAAGTGTGACTTTTTCTGTTTTTGGCCCATATCATATAAAGGGTACGGAATTTCTACTTATTGTTTTCAGCATTGTTGTAGCTAACATCTTTGCGCACAAGTATATAAGATAGAAGATATCGAGTAAACACCTCTTGAGGGTGTTTTTGTTTCTGGAGTCGAATTATGTGCGACTTTTTCGGTTTTTGGCCCATATCTTATAAAGGGTAAGGAATTTCTACTTACAGTCTTCAGCAAAGTTGTAGCTAATATCTTTGTGCGCAAGTATATAAGAAAGAAGATACCGGGTAAACACTTCTTAATGGTGTCTTTCTATCTAGACTCGAATTAAGTGCGACTTTATCGAGTTTTGGCCCATATCTTATAAAGGGTAAGGAACTTCTACTTACTGTCTTCAGCATAGTTGTAGCTAATATCTTTGGGCACAAGTATATAAGATAGAAGATATCGGGTAAACACTTTTTCTATCTAGAGTCGATTTAAGTGCGACTTTTTCGGTTTTTGGCCCATATCTTATAAAGGGTAAGGAATTTCTACTTACAGTCTTCAGCATAGTTGTAGCTAATATCTTTGCGCACAAGAATATACGATAGAAGACATCGGGTCAACACTTCTTAATGAAGTTTTTCTATCTAGAGCCGAATTAAGTGCGATTTTTTCGGTTTTTGGCCCATATCTTATAAAGGGTAAGGAATTTCTACTTACTGTCTTCAGCATAGTTGTAACTAATTATTTTGCGCACAAGTTTATACGATAGAAGATATCGAGTAAACACCTTTTGAGGGTATTTTTGTTTCTGGAATCGAATTAAGTGCGGCTTTTTCGGTTTTTGGCCCATATCTTATAAAGGGTAAGGAATTTCTACATACTGTCTCCAGCATAGTTATAGCTTATATCTCTGCGCACTATATAGATGTAGATATTTCTTACCCTTTATTATTTATACACCAAAAACTGAAAAAAGTCGCATGGGCCAAAATCAGAAAAATTCGCACTTAATTCGACTCTACAAACAAAAACAGCATTAAGAGGTGTTTACCCGATATCTTCTATCTTATATACTTGTGCGCAAAGATATTGGCTACAACTATGCTAAAGACAGTAAGTAGAAATTCCTTACCCTTTATAAGATATGGGCCAAAAACCGAAAAAGCTGCACTTAATTCGACTCCAGAAACAAAAACAACCACAAAACATGTTTACCCGATAACTTCTATCTTATATACTTGTGCGCAAAGATATTAGCTACTACTATGCTGAAGACAGTAAGTAAAAATTCCTTACCCTTTAAAAGAAATGGGCCAGAAACTGAAAAGGTCGCACTTAATTCGACTCTAGAAACAATAACACCCTCAAGATGTGTTTACCAGATATCTTCTATCTTATATACTTGTGCGGAATGGCATTAGCCACTACCGAGGTTACCGATGCAACCGCTTTACACGAAAATATGTAATGAGCTGCGCATGTACAAACCTACAAGGGTAAAAATTGCTATGAAAAGCTTTTCACTTCGCCGTTCGGATTCGGCATTAAACTGCAGGTCCCTTCCATTCATGTACAAATATAACACGCACAACATGAGTGGATGCGAAAAGCTCGGCCTAGGCCCTCCATGCGTTGTTGTGCCATTAAAAGTAAAGTAAAGTACTTATCATATTATATTAAATTTGTAAACAGATGACGATTTTATATCTGTAGTTGTAAGAAATGCCTTTAGTATAAGTATTGTGTAGAAGCTCACGTTATTTTATTCATATTAAACTTAGCCTATGCAGAACAAATTATGCTCAAAATGATCGTTTTCGTGGAATATGTAGAGATTTTAATGAACATCATATTCTATACAGCATTTCCGATTCTCTGGAACATATTATAACAAACTTACTTATCATAGTGGTCGCTGTGGTGTAGGGGTAGTGCGTTGGACTGCTACGCGGAGTGTCCGGAGTTCGAATCTCGGCACAGGCAAAATCAAAAAGTAGAAAAAATCATTTTTCTACACGGCACCCACCACCACCTCTTGGCAGTCAATGGCTAACCTACAAGAGTAAAAATGGCTATGAAAAGCTTTTCACTTCGCCGTTCGGATTCGGCATTAAACTGTAGATCCCTTCCATTCATGTACAAATATAACACGCACAACATGAGTGGATGCGAAAAGCGAAAAGCTCCTAGGCCGAGCCCTCCATGGTCTGTTGTGCCATTAAAAGTAAAAAAAGTAAAGATGGCAAATCATTAATAAGTTGAATAAATTATAAAGGTCATAACTGGGACGGTCACGGTACAATAACTAGAAACCTCTCCAGGAATAAAATGCCATACTTATACCTCCAGTAATTTCTGAATACGCCAGTGTGGAATATCTGTTCCTTAAGAGGCCTACTTGTATTTATCTTTCATCACAATCAAAATGATAATTAGCAAATATTACTTATTTTCACCATTTTTTTGATTCCTATTATTTAAACTACATAGTAGATGGACTCAAGTTTGAATGCCACTGCAATGAAAATATTAATAAATATAAATTACACTTGTACATTGCACTTGCACATACAAAAACAAACTCAAAATAGTTACAAACAACAAATGCTAGAGTAAAAACTTTATTTTTCTCGTAGCGACACAAATTGCAACGCAATGAGAGAGAAAAATAAGTAAACAACAAGAGTAAAATATATGAAAATGTTAAAAATTGTCGCATCTTGCTGCTTGCATACGCGAAATCACAACCTCAGAATAATTCCTCTGGTTTAAATTTTTTTTATTTTTTATTCAAAACCATCAACAACGATGACAAATCGTAAAGCGAGGGGATAGTGCCGGATGTAGAGGCTCAGTGGATTGAGAAGGGAAATATTTCTTTAACACTTTCACGTTGAGTCACGGAATGAAATTGAAAAATTCCAGTCAAAAAATACAATTTCTCCTGCAACTTACAACTTGCAATTGTGCACATTAGTTACTAGGACTAAAAAGGATGTGCTCAATGTTGTTTCTGGCGTTGCTGCTGCTGCAAAACAAAAAATGAAGTGTTTTAAAAATAGCACTCAAAATGTGAATTTGAAAAATGGCAAATTCATTTGAGTTCACAAGGAAGTATGGTAAGAGTAACAAAGGAAATAAGTAGAATAAAATGAAAAGCAAATAAAATAAAATTGTCATGGAAAACAAGTGTTTTGTAAAGAAATGCGAAATGAAAGGATATTTTTGGAGAGGACGCAACATTTGGAAAATGTACCATACATATATATATACAATATTAGCAAGTAGGAGCAATGGGCAAGAGCTAGTAGTTGTAAACATAACAGCAAATATAAATAGCAACATCAACATCAGCACGAACAGCAATAGCAAACGCCAGCAACGGCAGCACTCTGCAACGGAAATTCTTTTGGAAAATTGCATTTTAAGTGCAAATATTAATTTTCGTGTTAGCAAAGCGATTGTATTCTATTTGCAAGGGAATTTGTTCTAAACGGGCAGAAGCAAATGTCATGTCGCACATCATTTGCCCCCACTCCCCGTTGCACCCCGTTGCACCTCTAACTCTTGTAAATACGCAATTATTTTCCTATTTAAAATTATAAGCGAATCGCCTTTGCAAAGGTAATTAGATCAGACTTCAATATTTGAATTCCGGAATTAAACATAATTTTCAAAATGAATATGTGTATGGCTTTTGCGAGTGTTTAAAGCTTTAAAGTTATCCATGTTGCACAGTAATAATTTTGAGCATTATTTAGTGAGTGGATCATTGATGCAATTAAGGAAGGAATCAGTGAGCCCATGCATAATCGAGCGATGGATCAGTAAAAACAATCAAAGAACTAATCTAAGAAAAAATCCAGGTACTGATAAAAAAATAATTGCGAAATGAATCGGCTAATTTGTTGGTGAGTAATTTTTTCTGTGAATAAATAAGTAATTGAATGTATTAGCGGTTGAAGGAACTAACGCCACAGCGACCAACTAATGTTGGTCGCTGTGGCGTAGTGGTAGTGCGTTGGACTGCTACGCAGAGTGTCCGGGGTTCAAATCTCGGCACAGGCAAAATCAAAAAAAGGTAGAAAAAATAATTTTTCTACACGGCACCCACCACCACCTCTTGGCAGTCAATGGCTAACCTACAAGAGTAAAAATGGCTATGAAAAGCTTTTCACTTCGCCGTTCGGATTCGGCATTAAACTGTAGATCCCTTCCATTCATGTACAAATATAACACGCACAACATGAGTGGATGCGAATAGCTCGGCCTAGGCCCTCCATGGGCTGTTGTGCCATCAAAAGTAAGTAAAGTAAGGAACTAATGCTATCCAAGTGAAAGTATACATAAAATTTAATATCCTCAATATACTCAAGCACAATCTCAAAATAAACTTTTCTGTGTAAATGTTTGCTACCACAAAACTCAAGGACTCACGAATAACTAAATTTATTTTACTCCATTGATGAATAGTGTGGTCACTGTGGCGTAGTGGCAGTGCGTTGGACTGCTACGCAGAGTGTCCGGAGTTCGAATCTCGGCACAGGCAAAATCAAAAAGTAGAAAAAATCATTTTTCTACACGGCACCCACCACCACCTCTTGGCAGTCAATGGCAAACATACAAGAGTAAAAATTGCATATGAAAAGCTTTTCACGTCGCCGTTCGGATTCGGCATTAAACCGTAGGTCCCTTCCATTCATGTACAAATACAACACGCACAACATGAGTGGATGCGAAAAGCGAAAAGCTCGGCCTAGGCCCTCCATGGGCTGTTGTGCCATTAAAAGTAAAGTAAGGTGAATAGTGTATATGTTGCGGACTCCGCATTGTCCTTATTAACGCTTGTGCATCGCAACACCTTGTATGCATATGCAAGCATACACACACACGTACGAGTACATGCATAATCGAGTGAATTTCATATGATTGTCAATGTCCTGCCGCTATGTCGGCAAAAGTGAAAGCAGTTACAAATAATTTAAATTTTTATCACTTATCGTCCTTCATCGTTGACGCTGTAACGTAACATAAATATACTCACAAACAAGCACACATACACACACACACACCCACATACATGTACACT
The DNA here is from genome assembly GCA_958295655.1 of Palloptera scutellata. Classification (NCBI taxonomy): domain Eukaryota; kingdom Metazoa; phylum Arthropoda; class Insecta; order Diptera; family Pallopteridae; genus Palloptera; species Palloptera scutellata. Next base: position 60,824,577 of record OY282451.1, on the reverse strand, counting down.
GGAGTATATACAAAAGCCGCAGGATCATGTTTCATTTGAATACATTGCAAGTGAAATGAGGCTCAAGGACATTTTACGCAAATAGAGGATGAACATATACTTACACTCACTAACACATGCATATACACTGTGTGGAAATAGTTATATATGTACGAGTAAGTACATACTGCAAACTATTTATATCGTAATGATTATTGCAGTTGCACACACACATGCATTCACCCACATTAACCTATCGGAATAAAGCAACCAGTTTGTAAAAACAACTAATTGGGAAAACAACTAATTGGAATTGCGAAGAGAAAGTTGTGTTTTTTAGAGGCGTACAATTTAACATTGAAATAAAACACAGAAAAAATGTTTCTAGTATCCATAAAATTCGCTTTATTTTAAAGATAAGTTTTTGACATTAATGTTTGACTATGATTTCGGACATGTGGCCGCCATGGCTGGCGCGAAATCAGGAGTTCCAATTTTCACACAAACTCTTCGGAGTAGGAGTAAATCAGGCTGTATATCGGCAATAATGCGTCGAATGTGGGCTTCCAAGTGCTCAACTGTTTCTGGTTTATCCGCGTAGACATGCGACTTTACGCACATCCACAACAGTTAAATCAGTTAACAGCTCCAGTTCGTGAAATGAATCGTTCGTCAAATATTTCGTTCAATAAATTCTTCAAGCTCTGAAATGGGTAAAATCGGTCAAGTGAGCGTGGTTCCTCCCGTACCTATAAAATTATCAACGAGAGGGAAAGCAATTTTTTTTTTTTTGTTTTTTCGAAAAGATCGAATATACTAACTGGTCTGAAAGTAATTAAAAATAAGCTAACTTTCAATTAGTTGAAAATATGTATATGTATACAGAGATAGGATATCGCAATGTTAAAAATGTGAGTTCGTTCCATGAATAAAAGTCAATATAGTTGATATATAAAGGGTGATTTTTATAAGAGTTTAGTTTTTGAAAATGAAAAAAAAACACAGAAATTTTACAAAAGTGAATGAAATTTTTATTTAGATCGATAAATCAATTAAATGTTGCCCGCGGCTACGCTTCAATTCCATTCCATTCTGAAGGTCCAATTTTGGCACACTTTTTCACACATTTCGGCCGGAATCTCAACACTGATGCGTTCAATGTTGGCTTCCAAAGCAGTAATCGTGTTTGGCTGGTCCCTATAGACAAGAGACTTAACATAGCCCCACAAAAAATAGTGTCACGGGGTCAAATCACACGAACTTGCTGGCCAATTGACTACACCAAAACGTGAGATTAACTACTCACCAAATTCACCTCTCAATTGATGCATGGTTTCGCGTGAAGTGTGACATGTGGCACCGTCCTGTTGGAACCACATATCGGTCGAGTCCAATTCTTGTATTTTCGGTCAAAAAAAGTGTTATAATCGAACGGTACCTTTCTCCATTGACCACCACGTTGCGGCCTTCATCGTCTTTGAAGAAGTACGGCCAAATGATGCCGCCTGAGCATAAACCGCACCAAAAAGTGTATTTTTCGGGGTGCATTGGTAGCTGCTGAATTGCCTCTGGCTGGTCTTCACTCCAAATATGGCAATTCTGCTTATTCACGTATCCATTGAGCCAAAAATAAGCCTCGTCGCTAAATGGACGTAGCTTTCGAAACACTTTTTTCACAGCGCATGAATTTTGATAATAAATTTCAATAATTTGCAAACATTGTTCAGGCGTAAGCCTATTCATTATGAATTGCAAACCAAACTGAGCATAAATCAAGTGACAGCTGTTAAAAAGACCAACTCCGAAAAAAGTATTGCCAGATTGAAAACCACACTTCTAGAAAAAACACCCTTTAGTTATGGTTGAATAAAAAGTAATTTTAAACTACTATTAAGTTAGTTAATTTTCCTATAGTGTATTTACCCTATTTAACTGCCAGCGCAGAGTCTGTGTAGAAATGTACATGTGTGTGTGTGCGTGCATATGTATATGTGCACTGGTTACTTTTGTGTCAAAGCTTCTTTATATACTCGTAGATATACATATGTATACAAACATACATATAATCTCAACGAATTTTAAATTAAATTTTTACAATAAATACAAATTGACTCCGCATCTCTCCCCATTAAATAGACACAAGTACATAAGTACCATAGATATATACAATTATAAGTTACAAGACACAGGTAGAATTACTGCGATTGTCGGTGCATGACCTTCAATATTCAAATTACACAGTGCAACAATATTTTTCGTACATTCGGTTATTTGTAGGGACATACCCAGGATTCGTATCCTAGCTGAAACTTATTAGGTTGGCTAAGTTGAGAGACTTTTTTACCATTGAAGTTCGCCATTTCTTTCATTAAAAAAACTTGAAAAATTAATGCGTTATTCGATTTATATCAAGAATATAAGTATATAAGAATATATTTGGTTTGGTTCGCATTCATCGGTAGTACACATATGGTTCGATCGCAACATACGCTAACGATACACCGGTTGTTGTATAGCAATACTTTATATTCGTGTATGGGTAAACAAGTTGGAAAAAATATGATTACTTTTCGCTGACATAGTTTTATTGTGTTAGTTGTTAATATTTTTTTTACGTGTGAAAGGTATACTTGCAAAATAAAAAAGTGGAAAACAGTACAAAATTTGTTTTAAAAAATTCCCAACTTATAATAGCGAAACAAAAAAATTTACTGCCTCGTTGAAATTTGCAGAAAAGTACTAAGTGCAACATGCAATGCAAATCTTAAATATTGTTATTGCTAGATTAGAAACGCTCAGAAGAAAGACATATAGATGGTCATGGGCGATCTGAACGCGAAAGTCGGTTCCGAAAACCTTAACTTGGGGCACGTAAGCGGAAAGTATGGCTTGGATACGGGAAACGAAAATGGCGAACTTCTTATTGACACCTGTAACACAGCTGACCTTGTCATTGGTGGAACGCTATTTCCTCAGAAAAACTGTCAAGAAGCTACCTGGGTATCTCCGAACAACATCACGGAAAATCGTATTGACCACTTCTGCATTAGCAAAAAATGGAGAGGTAGTCTTTTGGATGTTCGAGTTAAAGGCAGCGCTGACATCGGCTCGGACCACCAACTTCTCGTCGCGTTTATTCGACTAAAAATTGCCGCTTTTAAACCTCCGAACGAACGTCCAAATGCAAGAAAATTCGACGTATCTAAGCTTAAGAACGACGAAATATGCAATTCCTTCATAGAAGAGCTTAAAGCGGTCCCATTTGCAAAAGTAATGGAACCATCGAATCCTATTAGGGCGCTGCTAAGTCTACTTTTATTAACACCAGCAAAAAGATACTTGCGTTTCGACCTGCTAAGAAGAAACACTGGATGAGCGAAAACACATGGTGTCTTGTTGAAAAGTGAAGAATTGCAAAGCGACTGAGAGATGAAGCAAAACCTAGAGGGCAGAAGAACGAACCCGAAACAACCTTTAACTCTCTCAATAAGGAAGTTAGACGATCGTATAGGTAGGACAAGAAGGAGATGTATGATAATCTCACAATTAAAGCCGAAGGTGTCGCAGAAGCTAAAGACCTCAAGCAACTGTACGATATCACCGGTAAGCTGTCAGAAAAGAAAATTCAACAAAACCGCTCTGCTTTTCAATTACCTAGTGAGGCCGTAGAAATACCTGTTAATTTCCGCTTGATCTCAGGGCTGACATTATTCTTGGTATTAATGCTGGATCCTAGGTAAAGAAAATCCTTGACGACTTTAAAAGTATAAAGTATAGTAAACAGTGACATTTTGTCCAAGACGCCGTGACTCTTTGTTTGTTGACACAAGGTCTTTCGTTATGTTTCGATCACCACTAAACCCACTCAACGAGACTCCCTTTCCAGATTAGAGAATGCTGCACTGACTGCTCGCGCGTTGTTGCTAATGATGTCAATATCATCAGCGTATGCTAGCAGCATGACACTCTTGTAGAAGATAGTACCAGAGATGTCGATGTTCGCAGCTCGAATTATTTTCTCCAGCATAAGGTTAAAGAAGTCGCACGATGGGGAGTCACCTTGTCTGGAGCCTCTTTTGGTATCAAGTGGCGCGGAGAGGTCTGAGCCAATTTTAACTGCGCTGGTGGTGTCGGTCAGTGTGATTTTGCAAAGACGAATGAGCTTTGCAAGGATACCAAAATCAGACATTGCGGCGTACAAATGATCCCTAATCGTGCTGTCGAAAGCGGCTTTATAATCGACGAATAGATGGTGGGTGTCGATCTGTTTTTTCCGTTTCTTTTCCAGTATTTGGCGTAGTGTGAATATCTGGTCGATGGTGGATTTACCAGGCTTGAAGCCATACTGATAAGGTCCAATAAGTTTGTTGGTGGATGGGCTTCAGTCTTTCGCGCAGTACTCTCAATAGAGCCTTATATGCTATGTAAAGAAGGCTTATCCCACGGTAGTTGGTGCAGATCGTGGAATCAATTTCCTTATGGATAGGGCAGAGTACGTTGAGGCTCCAACAGTTTTGCTTCTTTGTTTAAAAAAATGTGATTTAGGGCGTTTCTAAATGATGATGACGCTATGTGATGCATTCGTATAAATGTGCAGTTTTAATTGCATGATAATTTGCACAATATGATTTTCTCTCACGACACATTGACTGCTTGTGTATGTAAATGCGTCTCAATGCGATAGTATTGAATTATTTATTCTTTGTGTAAAAGGCGTGTATGCATGTGTGTGGTTGTGCATGTGTGGCTGTGTATGTTTAATTAAAATTGTGCTCATTGCACAATTATTGAGAAAGTGCAGCTTGTTAATGTGCGCCTGCTTCTGAGGGCTTGTGTATTTTCGATAATGTCATTGAAGTTTTTATTTATCTTAATTTTTATTATACTTACTTACGATTCAACCGTACCATTGACAGCTTTCTGGTTTTGTATGTTGTTTAACAATATTGTCGCAGTCATTTCAAGTACGTTTGTTATTTATTTAAAAAATATTAATTAAATAATGTAAATTATGTAGCAATACGATTTACTCCTCAATTTAAGATTATTCTTTAACATTGTTATGTATGACAATGGTACAATAACAAATTATAATAATATTGTGAGAAGAAATAACTAAGTACATACCAATTAAATAATATTTATAATAATTTTAAGTCTTTAAGCTTTAATTGTGTAAATGAGGCAAATCGATACATAAATTCAAAGTGGATGTAGCATAACTTGAGGCGCGTTAACGTAAAGTGTTGTCATTGAAATACACTGTACTGTAATAGTACAAAATCGAGCACCGGCCGCTGTTACTGCACAGGCCTCCACATATTGCTTTTGGATACTTTATCCTAGTCATTTGAATATTTAATGGGCGTGGCTAATCTGCCAAATTGGTATTTTAATTATTTTCAATAATTAGCATTAAACGTTAGCTGCTGTCAATAGCATACGGTTGTCTGTTTGCCTGTCTGCCTGTCTGGCTATATTCGTATCATCGCCAACACGTTCCATCCTTTGAGCAAAATGAAAATTATCCGTACACTTTAACTCTTATGCAAACAGAAGTCCAACGTTTACCGTCCAATCGATTTTGTTCGTAAGGACATTTTGCGGCCATTGAAACTATATGGCAGCAAAAGGACATTGAATGTGCTTACTTACATATTTTCGTTGTTGTTTTCACTGTTGTTATTGCTGTTGTTGGGTTAAACGAAAATTTTGTAATTGCAGTTATTTATGTGCGTATCGGTGTTGTCGGTGGCACTAAAACAATTTGTTACAAAATTTATTAGTGTTTATAACAAAGCGAAGGTTAAATCGGTAAATCGGTTTTTAATTGAAATTAGCAAAAGGTAAAGATTTGTGAAGGTTCCATTGTGACAATGAACAGGTAGTCATTGAAATATAACGTTAAAAATTAACCATGTCAAATGGAAAGTAATGGATTACTTTAAGCCGGACAAAATCATGATATTTACAGTTGGAAATAAAATCAAAAAGCTTGTATGAAAATATATATATTTTTTGAGTTTGTAACCAGGGACGCCAACCTTCGCTGATTTGGAACAAAACATTACCCCTTATCAAATTATTCCTCACCGATTATCCAGTCATTGAGAATCCAGTCATTCTCAAGCATAATTAAATGCTATACATGCTAGATGGCGCTGTAGTAAATATTTTTGATTGCACGTAATTTTAAGTGGAAAGTGGCTGTTGTAAATTTTTATATTTATTATTTAAATAGACAATTGTTATGTACAAATATTCAAGTTGGTAGTGCCTTCAATAAATTTTTAGCGGCATTGAAAATCCAATTGAATTAATAAAAGCTTGTGGGTGATCTTACACTAGCAAACGAAAATTTAAAACTTAATTTTTGTAAAATAGTTTAAATGAAACGGTTTATGTGTGAAATATTTGCATTAAATAAACAAAAAAAATGGATTTTCCGTACCCGATAACTTTGAAATAGCCACTTTCCACTTTAAGATAAGTGAAAAAACTGTAACATTATCTCGTAGGTTTTAAAAGAAACTAAATATTAGAAATTAATTCCTCATACCGAAAACATTAACATTAAAATAGCAATGGATGAAAATTTATTTATGCCAAATTAACGAATTAGACTTCTATGTATTTATTTTTAACTTCAGTGAAATTTAAGCGACATAAACCAATGAACTTTAAATCGGTATATCTCAAAGTACAGATCATTCTGAGAAAATCCCAGAAATGAGGATTCTATTTATGATTCAAGCTTTCCAATAAGCCATCATTTAAAATTCCCCTATTTCCCCATAGAACTTTTTATGCCCCGCAAATCGATGAATCCCCCTCGAATTGGCTTCCCTGTTTGTAACTAACGCATTCTGTGTGATGTCAGCTAGGTCGCCATTAGAGTATTTATGGGCGATTTTATTGTCAATGAGCTGTTTAGCATCCTAATACTACTTGAACTGCACCAGGAAGCATAGCCGCTACTGCGACGGTTGATAGTGCTGCATACCTAGCATCCTGCCTGTTTCATCCTGCGTACACGTAAACTTTAAAATATCCCTAAATGGCATTAAAAGTTACAACCAAATGTTGCATCATCTGATGTCGTTGTCCTTCCAACACAACGCCAACACCGATCTAAATGACATAATGTCCCAAACTACTCAGGACCTCAATTATTGAATGGTTTTTGTGGTTTTTGATCCGTCTAAACTACATGAATTCCCCTAGTTTTGTATTATATTCCAACTCACCCGCTTTCCGTAAGATAAAATTACCAAAAATTTATTCTTCTAAAAAGGAATGCTTTAAGCTAAACATTACAGTGAAGAAACATTAAGAGACTCAGTCGACTAAATTACAATTATTTTTTATTTTACTGATGTCGGTATTAACAAGTACAGATCATACAGATTACTTTAAACTTACGATTATCTACAAACACATAATTCTGCTTAAACTTTTCAACCCAAAAAGTACTCATGTTCCAATGTCAATTAATTACTTAAATGTGCACACACTCATAATTGAAAGATTAACACACACGTCCCCATACAATTTCTGCCACAATAAAACATTTACATACAATACAAGTATTTGTCGTCCACCAGCATACAGCAATCCTACACTGGTTGTTGCATACGCTGAAGATGTGAAAATCCTCTCTGCCTACCAGAAACATCGCAAAGGAATTTTAGGCTTTTGAGCCATTGTAAGACTGGCAAGATTTATGGCATCACAACATTTTTAAACCCAGTGGGGAATAGTTCAAATAGTAGATAGATGAACAGACAGATACAAATAAATACATATACTTACATACATCCATAAATATTATATATGCGTGTGTGACAGAATAGGCAAATGAAGGGTAAATAGTATGAGTTATAGGCTAATGGGCAGATACAATTAAATGGAAGGGATCAAGTCGCAACAGCAGCTGCTGCAGCAGAAGGTAATTTTAACACAGGTAAACCGCTGTGACGTAGTGGTAGTGCGTTGGACTGCTACGCAGAATGTCCGAGGTTCGAATCTCAGCACAGGCAAAATCAAAAAAAAAAAAAAAGTAAAAAAAAAAAATTTTTTCTACACGGCACCCACCACCACCACCTCTTTTTTTTGCTTTTCACTTTGCCGTTCAGATTCGGTATTAGACTGTAGGTCCCTTCCATTCATGCACAAATATAATACGCGCAACATGAGTGGATGCGAAAAGCGAAAAGCTCGGCCTAGGCCCTCCATGGGCTGTTGTGCCATTAAAAGTACAGTAAGTAAACCAAAGAAAAGCAAATGAAATAAATGTTTGTGGTTATAATGGAAATTTCAACACATTGGAGTATGTGAGCGAGCTACAAAACATTTCTAACCCATGCCAAATTAAACAATTCTGTAACAAAAATTAATAACAATAAGTAATAACAAATAATTAAAATAAGCTCAAAAGAAAAACAAAAACTTTCAATATTAAATTAAAATTTTCACAAATTTACTTTGCTTAGTCTTTTGTAGATGTTTTATGTGCTCGCGCCACAAAGTATGCTCCGAATTTCATATAAAGCAAAAATTTCATTGTATTTATTTTAGAGATGTTTTAAATTTTACAAAATTGATTTATAAGCTATGAATCTCTTCTGCTTCTGCTTATGCTTCTGCTACTCATGCCGATACTGTTGTTGTTGCTTAAGTATTAGTAGGTACCCCCAACAACACAATCGCACAGTAATCTTTTCTAACTCGTTTACAGGCCGTACCTACAACATTTTACGTTTCCCTCTACAATAGACAGTAAGGCTCTGTGAAACCCTACTCCCTGATTGAAAGCATAGTTAAAGTGTGAAGTAAAATCATAACAAAAACATGAATGATTACTGAGTATGGAGTAGTGGGACAGCAGAAGGCATTATAAGCAAAAGTTTCCATAAGCATGCACCTGCGAAAGCTCCTAACAACCCGTAGTCACAATATTAACTTGTGTATGACGGCCATCGAGGTTCCACTGTGAATAGTTTCTTGCGACTACTTTTACACACCAATAATTTCATTTACCAACATACTCACACTTTACTTATGCTTATGTTTTTTCTGGAACTACAGCCGCACATCCTTTTCGATCCCTCCATTGCTCCACTCCGCAAGTCATTGCTTTTAAAGGTATTGTTATGTTCAGGGCGACAAAATATTTATGATATTAATTCACATCGAAGGCGAAAACAAAATGCAAACGTTCGAAATGAAACGAGCCAACATTTTCTTTTGTACTTCGCTACAATATGCGGGTGGGAGTGCAAACATTTTTGGCAAAAACGTAAGCCAAATAAAAAAAATTCAGCTGCGGTAGGATTATGGTTTCATCAATATTTCGTGCATTTGTTGTTGTTGTTGTTTACTGAAAGCGGTCGGGAAAATTTCGCGTTTTTTTTTTTTTTGTATTGTTTATTTTGCCTTCCTTTCGCTTTTTGCTTTGTTATTGAAATTTAAATTGGCAACAACCTCACACATTTCACACTTATGTAAATCTTTTGTTTGTTTTTTTAAATTATTTATGAAAAACAAAAATTGTAAGAATTAGTTTCTTAAGGGGTCAGGGGTCTGATTTTGACACTTTCACAAAAATCACTGTTTTAAAACTACTTAATAAATACAATAAGTCCATATCTCATGAACTACGTATACGAGAACTTATACGTACGCTATCACAATCACTTTGAAATGTTTGCATATTATTTTAAATACCTTAAGGCTTAAGTGCCATAGAGTGACGTAAACAATCTATTGTAAACAGAATTCTACTCTGTGTTATGACTTCAGCAATCATTTGATCGCACTGCTCATATAACAAATCGTCACGTGACAATTGGCAACGTTACGATACGCCGCGGTACGTATACATACTATTAAAGACTTTTCTGTAAAGGTATTTCTTTGCTGGTATATATATATTTTTTTATAATACTTAGTCGAAAGAAAGCTAAAATGTACCACATCCAGATTGGCATCACCCCTTAAATATACATATTGGTATTTTTGGCGGAAAAAATCTCCATTGTTCTATATGTAAATGTTGTATGTACAATAAATTCTACTGTACTGTAAGTACATATGTACCGACATATGTACTGTAAGTACATACATATGTACCTACATATGTATATAGGTACTAGTATGTAGGTAAGTACTTTACATCATTCTTTTGTACTTTTATACTTCTCTTTCTTCTTGTTTATTAAAGCGGTTGTTTACACTTGCTTCAATACATTGAGCAAGAAGCGCTACTTTCAGGCATTTTCCATTTGAACAATTTTAACCAATAGCGTAAATAATCAATTACTCAATACAATTTTTATGGATGGCATCTATTTAAGGTGGTCGTTCTGTTTTTTGTCAATAAACTGAATATTTACAAGGCACCTTTGGGTTCCAAGTTATAAAAATGAATTGTTCTCACTTCCCACTGGTAACTACACTGTGCTTAGATTTTCACATTTTTTGGCAAGGTTTTAAAGGCTGATCGTACGTAAATCTGGCCCAAGGAATGCAATGGTTTTGTCAGTTTAGTTCGAGTTTTCGAGACAAAGGTATCGAAACATAGTCACATTTGAGCAATTTGCTTAAAAACCAAATGATAGAAAAAATTAAAAAAATATATATATAATAATTGATTATAAATTGTTCGGTTGTATCTTATATTTTGTATACCAGTGACGTAGATAGGAATTTAAAATTGTGGTGTATGTATTTATTATAGTTCCATGCAATAGCTCGAAAAAGGTCGAAATTGATTAATATGAAAAATATTTAACCTACCCTCGCTACTGAAGAATAGACATTAACCCATTTCCATGTCATAAAAAATTACTAATTGGCCGCAACTCATACAGTGATGGAAAAAATAATAGAAACGACCTATTTTTCATTTAATGTTCAAATTTTCTTTTGTAAAATGAATTTTCTTTTCAATGTTATAATTTTTATTTATTACTTATTCCATTATATTTCAAAATAAAAAAATAAGAAGGTATTTCTGAAAGTCCATTTACTTTACTTTACTTTTAAGGGCACAACAGCCCATGAAGGGCCTAGGCCGAGCTTTTCGCATCCACTCATGTTGTGCGTGTTAGATTTGTACATGAATGGAAGGGACCTACAGTTTAATGCCGACTCCGAACGGCGAAGTGAAAAGCTTTACATAGCAATTTTTACTCTTGTAGGTTTGCCATTGCCTGCCAAGAGGTGGTGGTGGGTACCATGTAGAAAAATTATTTTTTATATTTTTTGATTTTGCCTGTGCCGAGATTCGAACCCCGGACACTCTGCGTAGCAGTCCAACGCACTACCACTACACCACAGCGACCACTGAAAGTCCATACTATATATAAAAAAAATTAACTTCATTTATTATGCTTGGAAAAACAAAATAACTTTACTTTATTTTGAAAACAAAATATAGTACCGTTATCAGCAAACCGTGCACAGTAGGCTTCACGCATAGAATTCGCCAAGAAAATTATCGGTATGGTATGTACCAATATAAGTGTTAGTTAAAATGTATGTCGTTTCTATTATTTTTCCCATCACTGTATGTTGTCAATACCGCTATCGACGGATAATCTAGAAATCTAGATGGATGTACTGAAATTTTTTTCATATCATCACAAAAATTTCCCATATACTCGTAGAGCTATGGTAGGTTAAGAGAGGGTTGCGAAGTAGAGAAGTCTGAGAAATATATTGTATATTGTAAGAGGGTAGATAACAGGTATACAAAGATTTCGAAGAGATAAAGAGAAAGGAAATTGTAGATTATATCGAGGCGAAAAAAATAGAGACACTTGTTGTAGGGTTAAGTAGAGTTATAGGGAAGATGGTAAAAAGTCAGGCTAGTGAAGGTAATCAAAAGATAGAGAAGAGACTGCTAAATAAACTAACAGTCGAGAGAACGATATATTTCCAAGTGAAATCACTTCTCGACAAAATGTTTAATCTGCAATAAACCAAGCCATTTATAATCGTATATTGCCCAGCCTCCACTCAATCTATAACTAATTACCACTAACTAATTTTCCATATATAGAATCTATAGCGCTCTTTGAAACTACTAAATTTCAACATTTTCTTTTACTTGCTAAAGAAAGAGATTAATCATCACATTTCGAGGAGTTTTGTGAAGTTCGCTATACAATAAGTGTTAGTCATGCTAGAGTTGACTGAAGTTAAAAGAGAAAACTAACAATTAGTGTGATACCTGCAGGAGCTACAAATCATACAACATCAACCCCATATCTCAAATTAAATCTTTAACATAAATATAAACACAAGCATATATGCAGATTGTTGTTCCTTGTACACAAAAACAAAAAAAAAAATAAGAAAATTAAAAGCTTAGCAGCTGCAATTTTGTTGTTACAGCAGCAGTTGCAGTAACTACTTTTGCTATGTTGCTCAAATATCGTTTATATAGGTTACCGGTTACTATAAATTAAGTATGCTGCTGTTATATGTACTCGTACGTGTATGTATTTGAAAATCTTGCTGCAACAGCAGCGAAAATTCAACTCTTAATTGGGTATATACATATTTATGTACTTATGTACTCGTATGGATGTGTATGTGTGTGTTTTTGTGTATGTTTATACACTTGTGCAAAATTATACACTTGCATGCATACCCATACTCGTACACATAAGAATATGTGGATGTGTGCATATTGCCAGTGTTAGTCTAGTTGTTGTTGTTATTGCTGGTACTGTTCTTGTTCCAGTCGTTGTTATTGTTGTTGTTGTTGTTGTCGTTGTCGTTGTTATTTCAGCCACACTGTTGTTGTTTTCGTTATTGCGTTTGTTGTCACACATTTTGGACACCTGTGAAAGGACAAGCAAACTCTGTAACAAGCTCAAGCTTAACAATTTTGTGGTTAAGCTGTTTCCGTCACAACTGTCATTTAACTGTAAGAGTACGAGTATATAAATGTAGATAACTACGTGCATGTACATGTGTGTGGCTATATGGATGTATCGTTACCTTTACCTAGGCATGTTACGTACATCTTCGAATGTAATTGCATTATGTACGGTAAGAATTCTCATACTCTCTGATGTGGTTTTGGCATTTCGTATAATCTGAATAGCCTAAAATCAGAAAATTACTTAATTGAATGTAAAACTTGAAGTCAGCGAACTCATTAAAATCGTTTCAACGACACTATGCTTTGAAATCGACTTTTCCTCGAAAAGTCGAAATACGAAAGAAAGAGAACAGTGTTAGTTTTCAAAACAATTATATCCTTCAGTTATTACTTAGCATATTGAATTTGAACGCAATCCTTATGTATACAATGTTTGAAACAGACAATGCAAAAACAACGATGTAGACGATCCACAAAGAAAATATCAACACCCATATTCAACTTATTTATTTTTTTTTTTATGAAATCTATACAATAATAAATTATTATACTTTTCTTATATAATAAGAAAAGCAGCACTTAGTAGCATCATAAGCCGTCGGCTGACTTATAATACAGAGTAAATTTTCTTTTTATTAATAATGTAAAGTGGTTGTAACTCCAGTGGTCGCTGTGGCGTAGTGGTAGTGCGTTGGGCTGCTACGCAGAATGGCCGGGGTTCGAATCTCGGCACAGGCAAAATCACAAAGTAGAAAAAATAATTTTTCTACACGGCACCACCTCTTGGCAGGCAATGGCAAACCTACAAGAGTAAAAATAGCCATGAAAAGCTTTTCACTTCGCCGTTCGGATTCGGCATTAAACTGTAGGTCCCTTCCGTTAATGTACAAATGTACGCACAACATGAGTGGATGGGAAAAAACTCGGCCTAGGCTCTCCATGGGCTGTTGTGCCATTAAAAGTAAGTAAAGTAAAGGTTGTAACTCCAACTTTATTCACAATCAAGAAGTCCTTTAAATATTCTGATAGATATTCGTCTATCAGAAGCTGCGAAGCATCAACTCTAAATAAAATTCCGAGCTACGTCTACATAGTGATTTTTTTTTATAAATTGATAATATAGAGTAGTTGCAACTCCCACTCTCTTCACAATCAATAAGCTCTTTGAAGATTCTGATAGATAATCGTCTATCAGACGCTTCGAAGTATCAACTTCCGAGTTACGGCCTCTCTCTGTGAAGCTAATGATACTATATAGTATTACTTATTAATTTTTTTCAATAGTTGGATGTTTATGGTAAGAATGTCAAGGGGGTGTATTTATTGGAATATTTAGTGTATTTTTGCAGTTAGTTTCGGGCAGGAGCTCAACAGGCGATCAATGGATATCGTGGAGCATATTCAACTTACGAGGGTAGATCAATAAGTAACCGTGTGTGAAGACAGGTGACGTTGCTGAGGGAAGTTGGCATCACCGTCGTGTACTGTCATCTGTCACACGACACCACACTAAATTTCATTATTTGGCAGCCATTAGTATCTCACGTGTTTGATGTTTCGCGATAAAATGAGAAAAGAGCAATATCGATTCGTAATTTGCTTCTTATTTTTGGATGGAAAAACATGCGAAGAAATAAAAGCGAATTTGGATGCTGTCTATGGGGATCCTTCACCATCTATGACAACCGCAAGATATTGGTTCAACATCTGTCGTACATCTGTTTTTGATGAGGAACGCCCAGGCCACCCGGCAGATGTGGTTACACCGAGGAAATCGTTGATAAGGTTCGCGACATGATTCTCGGTGATCGCCGAACGAAAGTGCGCGAAGTACTATAGGACTCACTCACCCACCCTTTCTACTTTTTCTATACTTGTTTTATATATGATATTAGTGGTCATTAATATCGATAATGAGTGCAAATATGTGTATGAAGCGATAAAGAATTTTGACAGATTTATTGTTATATTTTGTTTTGTTGGTTAGTTTTTCCATTTTGGAAATTTTCTATTGAGCAAGCATAGTTTGCGATATCTGTTATGCTGTAGGAGTGTCGTGCGGAACGGTAATTAATATTTTACATGATGGGTTAAGCATGAGAAAGGTGTCGGCCCGATGGGTGCCGCGATTGCTTACGGTGGACAACAAGCGGATATGGAATTGTCGCGGCCAAATTGCATGAATTGAACTACGAATTGTTGCCGCACCCACCGTACTTGGCTCCCTGCGACTTCTATCTGTTCCCTAACATGAAAACGTGGCTCGGGGGAAAAAAATTCAGCTCAAAGGAGGAGGTTATCGTCGAGATAGAAGCGTTTGACAAATCGAATTTTTTTGAAGGGTTAGAGAAATGGCAGAAACGTTGGCAAAAGTGTATTGTAGTAAAAGGAGATTACGTTGAAAACTAGGAAAAAAAAAAATTGTGAAAAACTTCATTCCTAACACGGGTACTTATTGATCTGCCCTCTTACATTAGGCTGATGTTTGAAAAGTTTTATGTTCGACGCATATTCAGCTAACTCAGTAATCAAAGCTTTAACCTATATATTCCCATTCGTGGCGAATACTGCAGATACTTGGGCTCAGCATGGCCCTATATGTTTACCACAAATTCATTCCTTTCTACCAAATATTTATTAAAAAATTATGAAAAAATCCCTACAACATGAGGTCACTCCTTAGTTCATTGTTTTTGTAATAAATATTAGCGGCTACCAATAGAAACTCACATTTCAAAATGGAACTGCATTATTTACTATTTACTAACCGCAAATTAAAACTAAATCGCATACGCACAATTTGGCAATAATACTTTGAATAATAAATATCTATAAATTATAATAATAACTATTCAAATGAACTGAGGATTTTGAGAAATTTATTTAAAACTAAGTAAGTATCTATTGTAGTTATGTATGCGAGCCTACGCTAAACAAAAGAGTCCTGGAAAAACAAAAAAAAAAACAATGAAATTCTAATTTCCTATGAAAGGAGAAAATTTACAAACAATAATAAAATGAGCAAATTTAAATGAAATAAACAATGCACGTTTGCACAGCCACACAAACACGCATAGGAACAACTGAAGTTGAAAAGGAAATGGGAATAGGCCATTCAGTTGCCCAGTTGGCTGGCTTTTCAATGCTTGGCTTATTCTACATATTTATTATGCAATTTAGTTTAGTTTAACTGTGCCAACAATGTGGTAGTACTTAACTATGAGTATCTACATATGTAGTTGTATTTTTGTAGGTATGTATGTGTTGGTGTCCGCAACAATTTTGTTTATCAGAATAGCAAACAACAACAAACCGCCTAAATTAACTAAAAAATTAAACATTCCAGTGAACACTCATGCATATTTCTACTTGGAAGTAAATTAAGTATGAATTTATAATTATGCTGTTTTTTTTTTTTTAATTTAAATTGTGTAATACAAACTCTTATTTCTGTTGCCATTGTTGCCATACATATTTGGAATATCTTCATTCAACTAGATTTAACAATTAATTATAATTGCATAGAAACGAAATTTTTAGATATACTAAATAATCACACTTTACTTTACTTCACTTTTAATGGCACAACAGCCCATGTATGGCCTAGGCCGAGCTTTTCGCATCCACTCATGTTGTGCGTGTTATATTTGTACATGAATGGAAGGAACCTACAGTTTAATACCGAATCCGAACGGCGAAGTGAAAAACTTTGTATAGCAATAATTTACTCTTGTAGGTTTGCCATTGCCTGCCAAGAGGTGGTGCAGTGTAGAAAAATTATTTTTTCTATTTTTTGATTTTGCCTGTGCCGAGATTCGAACCCCGGACACTCCAACGCACTACCACTACGCCACAGCGACCACTGTTTCAAACTGTTTTACGCTTGTCTGGCAGCATCACACATTGGTAGATAAAGTACATAGATAGATGAGTAGATAAAGTTAATTTACTAAAGAAATAAACTAAAATTTTTCAAATTTAAGCTTTTAATGGATTTTGATTAAGCTTATCAATTTGCATTTCTGCAAAAAATTTAGAAGCGATTATAAGTGCCACAAGCATACGTCTATTTTAACTTTAAAATAAAATTTTTTGAAAACAATAGATACGAGTACTGAAAATACTAACTCAAACTTTCAAACTGTTTTCCGCTTGTCTTGAAAAATATGAAAAATGAGCGTTAGTGCTTTAGCAAGTTAGGTAAGGGATAAGTACATACGAGGTGTGATAAAAAAATAACCGTTATTTTCAAATTTCGTGAGTTACGTATGTTCGATTTTCGCATTTTTTTTCTGTTATGTTGGTACACATGTTTGTTATATATGTTGGCAATACCAACCATTTTGGATTGTCAGTTTGTTTTTGACAGATAAAAAGGTTAGTCGTGTTTTGGTGTGCTCTTCGATTTTTACCTATTCGAAAAAATGGATTCAGTTTTGTGCAAAAAATTAAATTAAATGCGCAAGGACATTTGCAATGTTGACTGTGGCCTTTGGCGAGTCTACTATGAGCAGAACACAAGTTCAATTGTGGTTTAACCGGTTTAAGGAAGGCCGAGAAGATGTCAATGACGATGCTCGACCTGGTCGCCCGAGCACGTCAAGAACCGATGAAAACATTGACGCAGTGAAGAAAATGATTTTGGATAATCGTCGAATCACTATCAGAGATCAGAGAGGTTGCTGATGATGTTGGCATATCGTTCGGCTCATGCCAAGCAATTTTTATGGATGTTTTAGGCATGAAACGTGCGGCAGCGAAGATTGTTCCAAAATTGCTAAATTTTGAGCAAAAACAACGTCGCTTGTGCGTAAGTTTTTGGCGAAAAACAAAACCGTTATCATGCCTCAACCACCGTATTCACGGGACTTGGACCCCGCTGACTTTTTCCTCTTCCCAAAACTGAAGACACCGATGAAAGGAAAGCGTTTTGCTACGATTGAGGAGAGAAAAGAAAAATCGAAACAGGAGCTGTTGGCGATACCAAAAAGCGCGTTTGAGAAGTGTTTCGAGGATTGGTAAAAACGCTGGCATTAGTGTATTACTACTGTGGGCAAAACGTAGTAAGACTTTGTTCATAGTTTCAAATTTTTTTATTCATTCTTCCAAATCTATTTCGTCTTCAAAGTAATCCCCCCGGCCCCAATACACTTGTGCCAACGTTTTTTCCAATTCTCGAAACAGTTGTTAAAGTCAATTTCCGGAATAGCCTTCAATGCGCTAAGCGATTCATGTTTAATGTCTTCAATTGACTCAAAACGGTGTCCACGAAGCGGTTTTTTGAGTTTAGAAAATAGCCAAAAGTCACACGGTGCTAAGTCATGCGAATAGGGTGGTTGCGGAACGATATCAGTCGAATTTTTGTCAAAATGGTCTCGTAAAACCAATGCAGTGATTTTGGAACCAATCGTGCATTCACTCTTCTTGGGCCCAATGATGTTTTAAAATGGTTTTCACTGATCCTTCCGATATTCCAACGATGCCAGTAAGGTCTCTGACTGTTAATCGTCGATTCTCGAGCACCAATTCCTTGATTTTATTGACGTGTTGATCATCAGTTGATGTTGATGGCCGTGGACGTGGTTCGTCGTCAACGCGTTCTCGACCATCTTTGAACAATTTGTACCAATCAAAAACACTTGCTCGCGACATACAATTATCACCGAAGGCCTTTTGCAACATTCTGAACGTTTCGGCACCAGAAATTTGATTCCGCACACAAAATTTAATGGAACTTCTTTGTTGAATAATTTCACTCATTGTGAAAATCGCCGAATGCCCGAATGCACTTTTTGTACTTCAGAAAGACAAGCGTATACTAAACACTAATGATTATTTTGATGTGACATTTGGCACAGATGTCACCGACAGTCATACCAACCTTAAAAAAATAATATTTTGATGAATGGGTTTCCGCGCGAAATTTGAATTAAAAAGTCTTACTACTTTTTGCCCACAGTAGTATATCTGAGGGGGATTACTTTGAAGGGGACAAGATAGTTGTTGATGAATAAATAAATACTTTTTGAAAATAACGGTTATTTTTTGATCATACCTCGTATATATACTATATTTAAATTTTGGAGAATATCGGTTAAGGTTTGCTGTGCTGTTTCCACTTCATACATATAGTATATGAATATGAGTCGTTATTAAAATATAACAAAGGCGCAATTTCTAAAAAATGTTGTAGTTATGAAATGCTCGTATAAGTATCAGATATATTTTATTTTCTCACATGCATGTGCCTATATGTCATAAATATTAAATTTTAATTTTTATAGCTATAAATTCCTAATATAAAATGCTGTACAATTTTAATAAGAACAAAAAAATATTAGAAATAAAAACAAATAACTAATGAAAGCGAAAAAATATAATGAGTTGTATGTTCATACATATTACATATACATGGAGTTGTATGAATGTATGCATGTAACTGTGTTATACATAAGTACAAACATACATACATATGTTGTAATATTCGTGCGTACGCAGTAAACGCCAAAAATTAGGCTTTACTAAACGAAATTTTTGGTCTATTGTGATGTGAGCTTCAATTTCGAATACGTACGAAAAATGTTCATTATGTACATAAATAGTGTAGAGTAAATAAAAATATAGACATTTCTGCCATGAGAAACAAAAGACTTTGCTTCATGCCTCTTTTCGAATGTAATGAATAAAGCATTTTGCCATTCGTATTTATTTTTTTTGTTAAACTCACAATACATAAATAATAAACAAAGAGTTAATTTAGCCCTTGTAATCCTTTCGAAGCAATTACAATTTTTGATATACGAGTAAACTAGGGCAAATCATACGAAAATGCCAGATTAAAGTAAGTTTGAAATTGTACTGTATTTCGATTTCACGACTACGCCGGATTACTTACTTTTAATGGCACAACAGCCCTTTGGAGGGCCTAGGCCGAGCTTTTCGCATCCACTCATGTTGTACGTATTATATTTTGTACATGAATGGACTACGCCGGATCCTTGGCATTTTTTTTGCTTAAAATCTAAATATCAACTTCGAGAGCTTTTATTATGCCCTAATGCACCTTCATTTATGCTTCTAATTTAACTCACTTTGAAATAGCTAGCAACATTTCAATTGAGGTAAGTTGTTTTGCTGTAATTATAAAGAATTAAGGCGAAACAAAAAATGCGGTTAAATTAATTCCTCGACTTCATCAAATTAAATTCTTTTACGACTTACAACACCGGAAGTTCACCGAGTATTTTTCTTTTGTCATTTCTTCCTTTCTTTTACTTACTTCCCACTGTTTTTTTCATTTCCTTTTCGTTGATAAAACATTCAACAAAAGCGATATTTAATGTGACAAGCAGAATCTGCAAGTTAATTTAACGTTTCTTTCTTTATTTGAGTGAAATTGTTGCAATAAAACAAAGAAAAACGAAAGAGTTGAAACAGAGAAAATGAAAAACAATAAGGAAAGAGTCAAAAGCCAAAAGCACCTTAAATAAAATTGCAAAGCGTAGAAACAAAAGTTAAAAATTATAAAACAAAAAAAAAGACACAAGCAATTAAAGCGGCTTACAGCAGTTAATGCAACAAAAACAAACACTAACAGCAACTATAAGATCAGCAGTAGCAGCAGCAATAACAACAATAACATGAAATAAGTGACAATAGCGACAACAACATGAAACAATAACTGTTAAGGATAATTGCAAGCACACGTGCGACACAACGAAAACGAGTCGCATATTTTCCAACTTGGCGACTTGGGCGCTCGAATTGGTAGTGAGCATAAAGCAGAAGCACTGAGCTTTCATTACCTACGAATCTGTTGGCAATTCCTTTTTTTTTTTTTTTTGTTTTTGTTACTTCCTTTCTTTCTTTAACACAACACATAAATTAACAGAGTATATATATGTATGTAAACTTTGTACTCGTTGGTGCTCGTTGTATATGCAGTTTATGAAAGGAGTCGCGCTGGCGTAGTGTTGGCAAATCTTTGTACATATTAAGTAGGTACTTGCTCATGAAAGTAACGACAAATCAGACGAAAGAATAAGGCTACAATGTATGTAATGTTTGATTATTCAATTTGCCCAACCTTGCATTCCAGCATCACATGCCCAGGCTAGTGTCAGTTGGGATGCCAGAGAAGAATTTGCAGTATCTGCTCCCATTAACATGATAAAGCATTTTGACATTATTTTATCGATTCCGTGTAGGTTTGGTTTCAGAGTTGGTTTTTATATAAAGTTCAGCTGCGGCTATTTGAATTGAAAACCGTAAAAAACAAAAAAAGTGAGGCGAATAGCTTACACCCTGCACAAAGACGTAGTTATCGTCTCCATAACGATGGAAGTTGTTATGTCATCGCACTAACTTCCGTTAATCATTATCATTTCCGTATTCAATATCGTGCCCTCTTAATTCTCTAATTTTTCATTCAAAATATTACGACATTATAACAATTCCACAGAATAAGACAACTTGTAAGTAAACTACTACCTCACTCAATCCGTCAATTAAATCTTATCAAGAATATAAACTATTTTTCGACCTTAACCTACACATGCTTGTAGACTTAGCTTTGTTATACTCGTATGACAAATTTTTTGAATTTCAAAACTGCACAGATTTACAAATTTACATCGTTCTAAAGAAATAAATACTTAGTAGTGATTTTTAACACCCTTCTCAGAATTTCACCATCATACAGGTCTTGTGTAAGTAATGCCCCAAGACAGTTAGGAATTCGACAGTATTTTGTTGTCTTGTTGCTATGCATGCTAAACATGTAATTTGAACACTTATAAATAAATGTAGATATGTATGTAGGTATGTATGCATGTATGAGCAATGTATTCGGTTTTTCTTAAAATAATTTCAAAATGGTGACATATTTTGCGACCCTTGTTAATTCAGTTGTTGCCTGACGTTTTTCTACCAATTGACGCTTATGAAATTCGCTGCACCACACCATCCGCGCATGATGCGTTCATTTTCTTCCACTACCGTTACTACTATAAATGTGCTACAACTACAATTCACACTTGCAACATACAGAAAAGAAATTAACACGTGAAATCCTTTTGAAACCAAGAGGCATAAAAAGGGTATTTTATTATGCCCAATGCGACATTTAAAATGTAAACTGACTTTTAATGGCGTGAACGTCATGTTGCGCTCTTGTATGTATGTGTAAACGTGTAGCTAGGTAGGTATGTATGTACATACATATTATAGACACACGAACGTACATATATGTACATTGGTATGTATTGGTGTGTTTAAACGGAAAGAAGAAAAAATAAGCATGAGAAAAGTTAACATAAAGTGTCACTCAGGGCAATTTCCGGTGAAATTTTTGTATTGTGTGAGAGTGCGACAAACATATGTACATACATATGTATATTCAAGTATTTAAAAGAAACAGTTGGGAAGCATATTTGTTTTGCTTAACAATCCTTACTGTGTTTGCATAAATGTATTCCATTGTACTTGAACATTATTAACACAGTCATAATAAGGACGTACGCAATTTAACACAATGGTTTGCAGAAGGGTATTAAAAATCTGAGTTCTCCTGAGATTTCTCCATGTACCTACATCTGCATACATACAAGTATTTCAAATATCCACACAAAAATCACACAGTATTCGTATATGTACCCAGTAAAATGGGTCACATCGACCACAGTCTGGATGCTGCGCTTAAACGACAGCAAAATTATATAAAATAAAGGTATTTTTTTTTAATATTTATTTACTTGGCATGCATTTTCATTATAAAGGGTGATTTTTCAAGAGCTTGGTTTTTGTTTGCTCAACAAAACACAGAAATTTTACAAAAGAGAATGAAATTTTTTGTTTTAATCGATAAAGCAATTTTTGCCATTTATTTTTTAAAGATAATTTCACTTAAATGTTGCACGCGGCTACGCTTCAAGTGGTCCATTCTGAAAGTCCAATATTGGCACACTTTTTCTCATATTTCGGCAAGGATCTCACCAATGACGCGTTCAATGTTGGCTTCCAAATCAGCAATCGTGTTTGGCTTGTCCATATAGACAAGAGACTTAACATAGCCCCACAAAAAATAGTCTAACGGGGTCAAATCACAAGATCTTGGTGGCCAATTGAATGCACTAAATCGTGAGATTAACTGCTCACAATTATTGCATGGTTTCGCGTACAGTGTGGCATGTGGCATATGGCACCGTCCTGTTGGAATCACATGTCGGCCGAGTCCAATTCTTGCATTTTCGGCAAAAAAAAGTCTGTTATCGTCGAATGGTACCTTTCTCCATTGACCGTAACGTTGCTGCCTTCATCGTCTTTGAAGAAGGCCTGCCCAAAAACCGCCTGTGCATTTTTCGGGATGCATTGGTAGCTGCTGAATTGCCTCTGGCTGGTCTTCACTCCAAATACAGCAATTCTGATTTTTTACGTAATTTTGCGATAAACACATTTTTCACAGAGTACGAATTTTGATAATAAATTTCAATAATTTACAAACGTTGTTCAGGCGTAAGTCTATTCATGATGAAATGGCAAATCAAACTGAGCATTCTTGACTTTGACACATGTCAAGAATCACGCGTGAACTGTCAGAAATATAAACGTCAAAAACCAAGTAGCAAAAAAATCACCCTTTATTTTAATTTCGTTCGTTTGTAAATGTTTCATTTTTTCTGTGTGCGTGTATAAGCAAATTGGCTTCTCAACATTTTCAACAAAAGAAAATCTGGTGCCAATGCACTGTAACTTTTCAATCTCCTACATAGAAATTTTCAAGCGTACTTATATTTTTTTTTTTTTATTATTTTCAATTCGACGTTATTACAATTATTATTGTTGTTTGTTTAATTAAAAAGTTATTTGATACTTGTAAAAAGTTCAATAGTGTTGAAATTTATTTGTGCCACCCCATATCAATATACATACCATAATATAATATACTTATATAAGTGCAAGTAAAAGGAAAATCACATAAATTGTTAATTGTTACTTCTCAGTATCTTCAGGATGAGTTGTAGTAGTTGTAGTAGTTGTTTGCGAGTAGTAGTTCCTTCAGTTTTGCATCGATGTTCTTAAAACTTCATAAAATTATTAAGTTCGCAAATAAATATTACTTTCCGTTAAGATCATAACCATAGTTATGATAGTTTGCCCTTTCAATTTGAAAATGTTTCTACATTTTTCCGCTTTATTAGACTTCTTTCAACATTATCCACTATATAAGTATGTTTGAATAAATGCCCTTCTTTACGGCAAATGTAATACAGAGGACATTTCAGGCATCAAGGCTATATTCATAGCTCGTTATTGCAGAATGCAAGAAAAGAATAATGAAAAATCGAAAAAAAGCGCAATGAAAAAAAAATCTATGATTGAACTTTGAGCAAGCAACAACACAATAATGGTATTTCCGGTATTCGGGCGACATAGTGGAAATTGTGCACATTCAAAATGACCGAGAAGTAGAAAAATGGAACTAAACTAAATACTAGCGAAACAAGTGAACAACGAAAGCGCTTTGATTGCTTTGCCAATTAGTGTAATGAGCGAGCAAAGGCACGTGCTAGTTTCCACTCTTTACCCCTGCAAGAGAGAGTTTTTTTTTATATATATTTATTTTGTCTCTTTTACACTTATACAAGTACCGTAGTACATAGAAATGTGTTAATACTCTTTGAGAGTCTTGCAAGGAGATTCTTTCTGCAATAACTACCTTGCGGTATTACGACGCCATTTTGAAGGCTATTATAAATGACAGCTTGACACAGCTTGTGCCAACCTGTTTTTATTTCATTCAGTGTTAAAAATTTGCACATCGTTCTGTTTAAGTTTCATTTTAATGGTCAAAGTAAAAGAATATAGCAACTATTTATTCATACTCATGGATTCATACAGTACAGACCAAAAATGAATATTCTTTAGATATTTATATTTTAACGTTACAACTTTTGGAAAAATTAAGCATATGTACATATATAGTTTCTTAACTTTACCCTAACTTATATGTGTTATGAACGCTTTCAAGATGTAGATGTGGATGTGGTGCTTTTTTGGGTTTTTCAATTTTAATTCCATCCCCCAATGTTGTGCATGTTATATTTTTACATGAATGGAATTGACCTACAGTTTTATGCCGAATCCGAACGAAATTTGTGGAATTTTTACTCCTTTATGTTAGCTACTGGCGGAAAACCGATGGTTGCCGTATTAAAAAATTGTTTTTCTACTGTTTTTTATTTTGCCTGTGCTTAGATTGGGCACTCTGCGTAACAGGCCAGCGCACTACCAACTACGCCCCAGCGACCGCTGTTGAGTTTCACACTAGCTACAATTTTGCTGACGGCAGTAACCGAATAATTGCATACTCTGTAAGTTAGTGTGCATTGTATAAAAAACTGAAAAGATATCGAAAAATTTAAAATTTTGGTTGCTTAACATCACAATCGTGTAAACTTAGTTTTAGAACTACCACAAACGAAAAATAAACAAGTCAATGGTCGACCTAGTGGGTCACTTATTGCCCAATACGGGACATAAAAGGAACACGAAACGGGCTGGTCATAAGCGAATTGGAACTTATGATAAAATTTGACTGTTCGAAAAAATCCTGATCGAAGATTCCTTAATGCTCACTTAGTAGGCGTTTTTGATTAAAGATTTATGTTGATATATTTGTAAGTACCTTATGTCTGACATAACTTAAAGTTGGGTTACCTCTATTTTTCAACCACAAATCTCCAAAAGTACCATTTTGCAGAAAACGTAGAAAACTAAAGGTTTGACAGTAAATTTTACTGTTCAAGTGGAGATATGAGGTTGAAGAACATGTTATAAAATTTTGTTATATCTGGATTCTTAGGTGATTTTATACAATGTAAGGAAAAAAATATACTCGATGTCTTCCAAAATGGAAATACGTGGTTGAAGAATAGAGGTAGCGATATTCTACAATACATGTTGGCAGTATTCGAATGTTATAAGAAGGTTTTATACCTACATAGTTTTAATAATCACTTTTGCTTCAATGGTCATCGGCTTAAAAATGCCGAACATTTCCATACATAAACTACAATGAGTTAAAAACATTCGGACTTAAATTTAAAAAGATTTTCAAAAAGTTAAAGTTAGAGACGAGATAGCTTTATAGTAAATACTTTAATTTAAATTCCCGATAGGTAATATCTTTTGGCCATTAGTGTAGATTCATTCAATTTTGCAGTAATGAGTTTTTACCCTGAAAGTCGAAACTTTGTTAATTTTGCACCATTATCACGTTACGCTTTCATTTGCAAACTAACTACTTAATTTCGTTAAAATGTTGTAAGCCTCTTATAATTTTGCATATGCACATGTAAAGGACTAAAGTTTTACTAGTTATGCAAAAATTTCATCTTCATCTCAAAATAAAAATCAAATAGAAATCGCTGTTATACACTCCTGCTACTACGTAAATTGTTTAGCACATAATTTCACTAAAATACAGTTGTGGTATATGCATTAACGAAAAGCACAATGTTGAGAGCAAAAAAAATGTAGCAAATAAGAAAAAGTTGAAACAAAAACGCTGCAATAAATTTCAAGAAACCACCGCGAAATGTTAGGTTTTTTTTTGTTGTTTAAGTTCATACTTGTTATCCTGAATGCATTCCAAATCGTCTCTTTGTCTTTGTTTCTATGTTTCCATTCGTCTCGCATTTTGTCCTTTTACTGGATTTTTTTTTTTAATTATGTTAAAAGCTTTTTTAGTTTATATCAGCAAGATTTTTTTGTATCTACCTATTGTGTGAACGCATTTATTCATGTAATCACAATAAAAGAAAAAGTTCTCAATATTTTTAACATACGAGTAGATATCTAGTTTATTTTAATTTTCTTGTTTTATCCCTGATACTCATTATCTTTTTCTTAACCGCACCTACTGGCAGACACCTGTATTTAAATTCTGAACTTCTTATTAGTTATTTTTAAAAGTATAACTAAATCTTTTAAACTTCTCACGTGAGAAGAGTATTTGTTGTTCTCAACTCGGTAAATTGAAGAGTTTGAATGCGGTTTTCTCACAATTTATGTTTTTGAGTTATGACAGTATTGTATTCTTTCTCTTTGCACATGTTTAAAAATGCGAAAACTGTCAACTTTTATTCCCATCAGTTTAATAGCTCCCACGTTAAGAAGTTAACACTCTATACCAAATTGATTATAATTTATAAGGAAGACAACGTATTTATACCACATGTCACTAATGTAGAAAACAAAAGTAATGTTTTATTTTTATTCTGCCTACCAAACGAAATACAATTTGAGCTGCACAAGTTCAATTTCTTTTTACAAACAAACTATCAAAATATTCATATAATGCATATATCGTTTTAAACTTTTAAAACCCCATACGGTTTCTTTCACAAAATCACTATCACTATGATATCTACGCATTCTTATCAATATTTTGTTCTTGTTATCAATAAACACAAGTAACTATTTGTAAATCAATATTGTTTGGTTAATATTGATGTGTTCGCGCGTTTATATTAACTCTTTATTATGTACAGGTACATATAATTATTTAATTCCTTAATACCCAAACACCGCCTCACATTTTCGCAAATTAAAATTTTTCAAATGATGCCATTACATAAGTAGTAGCAATTCTTAAATGTATTAAAAAAATAAAGAAACTTAACAAAAAATATATTCTAAACATATGGTTTTTTATTAGAGTGAGTTATTCATCTTCTTTGATGCAATTTTCAACCAATTCTCTAAGATTTGGATTTTCCATGGCAGCGGCAATCCGTTCTTTGTCATTGATTTGTTTATTAACTGAAAAAGGAGAAGTAGTATCAGTTTGATTTGAAAGCTTTATTCATGAGTTCGACCTACTTTCATCTTCCGTCGTATGTGCACCCTTCTTTATGTAAATATCCAATTTGATATTATGTGGCAAGGTACGCTCCACCTTAATGCGTATGCATAAACCGATTAACGTAGCTAGTGAACAATGTGGCACTGTGGGATTAAATTCAATGCGCACCTTTGGATAAATATAGAATATAAATATATAAATATCATGTAGGTAAATTATAATAAACTGATTTGATTCAACATACAACAGAAACATTTGATTTTGTTGGTGGCAGCACAAAAATTCCCCCCTCATAGATGACATTTAAGTCTTCCAATGTGCAAGGTTTCTCTGGATCGCGGATAGTACGCAAAACATCTACAATTTATAATAACAGAATAAGTTTCTACAAACAAAAACGACAAATCTACCATAACATTACCATAAACTGTCTCCTGTAAATCGTTGGCACTGTTATAGCCCAACTCCTTGAGCAGTGCATCTTCACCAATCGCGATTGCTGCGCTTTCTAATGACATTTGATTTGTTTTTTGTGCCAATACATTTGCGTCCACACCTACGCTGTTGCCCGAGTCCGATTCTGATAACTTTCTTTTAATGTAAGACAACATTTTTATGCTTTTTTGTCTTTATTTTTTAATGCTGCTTATCTTAAATTTTATTTTTCGCTCTATTTTGTGTGTTGCTTCGTGGTTTTTTGCTTCAAGTTCTTTTACCTTTTCACTTATGCAATAGATATTGGCATAGTGTACGATTTTGATCTTGAGTTTTCACAGGTATTCTTAAGTATATACTTGTTGATTTAATTCCTATTATTATTGTTTTTTACAATTTCGAAATGCGATTCACTTTATCAGTTTAGTTTTACGTCGGTATGTCAAATCAGCTGATTTAATACGTTTGAACCAATAGTTCTCACCATAGCTTGCACAGGGTTGCATTTGATACTATCAATGTTAATTACAGCTTTGTTGCTCATGTGATATTCACTTTACTCCAGAATATGTTGGAACAATAATGGCCAACTAAATGATAATTCTACTGGAACATAACTGAAATTTCAAATACCCTGCAATTCATAAAAGGTGGGATCAGTATTTATTATAGGTTCTGCACACAACGCAAAATTTTACACAAATTCCGAGATGTGTGCAAGCGACACCGGCATGTTGTGAAACTTCAATCTTTGTATATTTTAAAGTGAAACATATTGTAGCCGATGTCTTTTAAAATTTTTCAAAAGTTGAGCAAATTTCGCCAAACAATATGCTTTAAGCTGTTTCAATTTAATAAAGCGCTAACATCAAATAATTCAATATCGAGTTGTAGATGGATTATGATTAAGTTTAATCATTTCTACCAAAAATAATGGAGCCAAAAATCAAACACTTAATATTTTTCCAACTTTAAATTTCAATTCAATTATGGTTATGGTTATGGCGATGTAATTTCCCCTGGAAATCAGGCCAAATCAATCTCTACACCTTTTCTTAGGAAAAGCCTGCAGAGTAACGTTAAATATATAAAAAAAAAAAAAAAAAAAAAAAAAAAAAAAAATTTTTTAAAACTTGAAAAATAAAACTTGAGTCAATACATATCAAAATCGACTCAATATCCGAAAATTTCCAAACTTTTGATGCAATCACACTAACGGGTTGGAACAAAAGCAGGAGCCTGAATGTAGTAAAATTTTATTATAGTGGAATTAGGCGGGTTTGATATGTATTGACTCATTTAATTTTTGAAAACTATTTAAAATTTGAGTCGATACACATCAAAATCACCTCAATTCCCGAAAATTTCCAAATTTTAGATGCAATGCACACTAACGGGTTGGAAAAAAAGCAGGAGCTTGAATGTAGTAAAATTTTATTATAGTGGGCTTAGGCGGGTTTGATATGTATTGAATCATATTGATGGTTCAAAGCATTTAGCAAACTAAAGCAGCGTTCTACAATGACGGTTTTTGCAAAATTTTGCGCAGTATGTAAGACCTATTAGCTGACGCTTTCAGTAGCAGGTATGATTAATATTATCAACGCAAAATTTATAATCAATATATTATCTGGATTTCTCATATAAATTAGTAGCGTATTTCATTTTAATATTTTTCCAACTATTTTTAATTACTAACAACTGTTGTACCAAATATGTATTTACGGAATGCCACTTAGTAAAAGATTTGATTTGAAGTTTACACAGCTTGCTGAATATTCTTTCCTTTCTGAAGATTAAATTTATTTACCATAAAATTTATTTTAAAAATGTATGTAAACCTTTTCAACAAAATAAAACATGGAGACACTTTTGATATTCATGAACATCAACGTGAAACATTTCAAGAGTATCCACATATGTTTTATCTGTTACAAAGTGTAATATTGCTAATTCCATATTCGTTCTTCGATAAAATTGCAACTCTGTACTGCCGCTATTCGGCAAAAAAAAACAGCTGTTATCGTTCACTAATTAGCACTGCAAATCTTTTTTCTTATCAATTCCCCCTTAAGTGTGGTAAATTCGTTACAAGTATTTTTTTCAATTTTGATTAAAGTTTTCACAACGAAAATATCTGCATTTTTTCTTCAAAAAAACATTGCATTTTAATAGAATTCGAAACGGCAATTTGTTGTATAAAAAATTTTCTGGTACGTATACTGTCGTCGAATTGTGCTTTTTATTTAACCTAAATTCGGCAAGATTAAGATTATTGCATGTGCAAGAGGGCACGAGGTTTGATTTGAAAGCAACCGAATGCTTATTATGTTCAACCATTATGCCTGGAAATATGCCAAATTGCATTTTGTATAGTTTCAGGTACTGAGCACTTAGCCGTTGAATCCACTCAGTGGCCTATATATTTGCTTAAACTCTAAGCAGGCGGTAACGCCTACTTTTTTCTACATGGAACTCTTTTTGAAAAAATATTAAATGCTGAAAGAAAATTTTGAGTATATTTGGGCACATTTTGTTTTTGTTTTTCGTAGGAATTGTTTCGTTTCTTGCGCTCTCGTTTGACGTCGACCCTGAAATACCGCCCGCTAACCTACACGATAACGTAGTAGCAGAGACAAAAAGGGAGGAATACGCTTTGAAAAAATAACTTAACCACACATCCACCACCATTGGTATCTGCGAACCGGTGCAAAAGGACGAAAAGTAGTTGAAGAAATAAAGAAATACGAGCGATAAAAACTGCTGGAATTCTGCCGTTATATTACAACAAGAACTAATCGCACTTTATCTTGAATTTTGTTTCTCCAATCCAATTCCTTTTTTCATTCCCTTCAGTCCAACGGCGGCTGACCACATTCGTTTCGTTCGCTTGCATGTGTGTGTTATACTCCACGACAGTCGATTTCAGTCCTTCATTTCATCCGTGGAATTCAAACCGCGCGGTACTCGAAATTTTAAGATATCGAAATTCTTTTAATTTTGCTGCATTTCCCGCAAATTTCCATCACCACAATTGGAGTTTTCATTGCAAGCAAAATAAAAGTATGTAATTAACAAAAGGAACACGTGATTGAATCAAAGTTTTGTTGCAAATCAGTTTTTTATGCTATGAAAAACCTATCAAAAAAATAAAAATTTTTCGTTTTGTTTTAGGATTTTGTCGTTGGTGAAGCTATCGCATCGAAATTTTAAGAAAATTTTCAATTTTGTTGAAAAGTTCGTTTTGAAAAAAATCATCAGCAGCAGCAGTACGTAAATAAAAGGTAATAAAAGCCTGATGCTTTAAATGAGAGTCACTTAATCGAGATAATAATTCTTTCTTTTAATGGCACTACAGCCCATGGAGGACCTAGGCCGAGCTTTTCGCATCCACTCATGTTGTGCTTGATGATGGTCTATATTTATATAATCAATTTTAGCTAAAACTTTTCCTAGTCAATTTCAAGCCTCGTTGGCTTTCGCCACACTTGTATAAATTTCAAATAGTTCATGTTGCCAATTTTTTTTGAATACTCATTCAATCGGGCGAAAATGCCTTATAAGCATTTATAAAAACTGCAACGCAACAATTGAGCTATAAGAATTGCATTTAAACAATTTTCGAAGCACTCTAAAGGCTTTTAATCCTACGCCAATTATCATAAACTCGGACATTTCTTTTTCAGCTCGAACACCCATTTGATTTTCAATTATATTAAAAATGGTCGCTTCAACAACCCAAAATGGAGTCATAACTACCGTTGCAAGTAACGGTATTTGCGCCGATGGCAATGATGGTGGCGCTGGCAATACATTGCCATTGAAGACACTGCCCAAGGGAGAATACACATTGGTGGGCATTGATATTGACACCACTGGACGTCGTCTAATTGATGAGGTATGTGCATACACACATTGAGTAATGTCAATAATGTTAAAAAAGCAGAAAATATACAACAAAAAAAACAGTTAGTCTACATGCACTTTGTAGGTGCTCTTGTAGTTGTACTTTGTTATTTTTCTTTATATATATTATTGGACTTTTGAATATAATAACACTATAAGGTAAAAATAACAAAACTTCATATTCTTGTATTTGTTTTGTTTTGTTTTTTAATTATATATCTTAACTAAGTGTAGATGTACCTATAAAACTATTGTAATAAAAGCAAATATGTAACAATCACACCTATATTAGAATATCGTGTTGTTTATTTTTCAAAATTGTCGATGTTTGCATGGGCGGACATTAAAATGTTTTGGAAGATAAACGATGCTGATGCTTCAATTTAGGCATGAATAGAAATGTAATAGTTTTGGCTGGATATCAGATATTTAATTTAATTAATTAATTTTCTTCATGCAGATTGTTCAATTGGCCGCTTACACACCAAAAGATCATTTCGAGCAATACATAATGCCATACATGAATTTAAATCCAGCCGCACGTCAACGCCACCAAGTGCGCGTGATCTCCATTGGATTTTATCGCATGTTGAAATCAATGCAGACTTATAAGGTAAGTTTTTATTGGTAAATTTAAACTGGCCATGTATTCCGTTTTCAGACCAGCAATTTGTATACTGTAAAATTCTGGAATTCGTGTGGAATCTTAAAAATTTTTAGTTCAACGCATATCGACATAGAAAAGAGGATTCAACTGAAAATCAAATACGATAGTTTCTAGTTTGGCTTTGTCTTTAACATTTATTTTGTAACGTTTTTAATAGCAACCGACAAAAAAAAATTCGACACCTAACGAGTGTCGAACCTCTTGATGACTGTTAATTATTTAAATAGCCCAGAACAACTAATTAAATTTTTTGATATCCGCTACGATGAGTTGAAAATTTTTTGAAAGATGACAGTGCCCAAATCATTTCCTCCAAATACACATTTAGACAGCTGCGTCACTTTTTTTTCTGGTCTTAAAGAACACGATTGGGGTCTGATAGGAATCGATGGGTAGATTTTTTATCTTTCGTCTAAAGCAAAATTGTTTGTGATGGAAAACTTAACAGTTTTTACGTTTTCCACCAAACTTCTGCTTCCTCCTTAGATTTTTTTTATTGTTTTGTATAAGCATTTTATTAAAATGCTCTTATAGTGTAAACAACGACATAATGAATAATGACATACTTCGCAAAGAATTTTTGTTTTAAGTTCAAGTCAACACATGAGAAGAGGTATAGATTTGGTCTTAAAACCGAAAATGTTTAGCTTTTCATAACATAAATGCTATATGACTTCAAAATAAAAAACTCGAAAAAAAAATATTTTACTTGGCAGTCCATGTGTGTGCGGAGATATTGTTCAGGGTACAGACTTTTATCAAAAAATCTCCTTCTTCATCGTCGTGAAAATAATGGTGTTGTACTGTCTAGTGAAAGTAATAATTTTTATAACCTATTTATTCCAAATCAAATTCATAATTTTCAAGTATCTAGTACATGCTCCTCTATTTATCCTGTTTTTCTAAAGCAAAATGACATAAGGATATTGAAATCGTTGTTGTTTCTGTTTTCTATACAAAAAGAGGAATGTTTGTATGGAAAACAAAATTGAAACTAATGGTGGCAAATCAAATGACAAGATGACAAATTATCATAAGTCGGGATCAGTACAATTTTAATTATTAGAATTTATTAGAATTAATATAAAATACTAAAACTAATTGAGAAAGCAGTACTAGCTGTCAGGTCCTACAACTCGTTAATTATTTAATTATTGCTACTTAATTATAATATTTTAATTATTGACGAGCGCTTGCTAAAATGTGGGTAAAGATAAATCTACCTGGCAAGTTGTTAAATATATATGCCATTAACTCAGAATTTTGGAAAATGTTTGATAAGTAGGCCTTATTGTTCGTTTCAAATGAATTGATTATGTGTTCATAATTGTAATTATCAAATATTTAGGAACTGACAACAAGTGGTTAGCATTAAATCACATCTTAACGTCAGCATTAAAAATAGAAAATCATCTAACTCGAATTCAATTTATTGATTTAAATATGCCAATAGTACTTAGTATTTCATGATTATTCCTTTCCATTCTCCTTTATAATTTATTTGCCGGGTGCCTCACCAGATCATTAAATCGAAATCAGAAATTGCTGCTCTCAAAGATTTTCTCGATTGGCTCGAAGCGCTAAAGGCCAAAGATGCCTCATCACAAGGCGTCGTTTTAGTCTATCACGAAGAGCGTAAATTCATTCCATATATGATTTTGGAATCGCTTAAAAAGTACAACCTACTGGACAGGTTCCTTAATACAGTAAAATCTTTCGCCAACGGACTCAACTTGGCCAAGGCCAATGCCAATGAATCTTTGCAGCACTATACCTTGCGTAAACTCTCCAAAGTCTTGGCTGCGAAAGTAAATGAAGATGTTGATAGCAACGCCAATATCGCCAATAGTACAACTACAGTTGACAGCGAAATGGCAAACGATTTGCCTCAAAGTCCGCAGAAGGAAGTTGCTAATAACGGCAATAATAAGGCTGGTTCACAGCAAACACAAGAGCGTGAACTATTCGATGGTAACGCAAGCGTGCGTGCCAAACTCGCTTACGAAGTAACTCAACAGCTTAGCATTAACGAGTACAAGGGAATACTCGATGCGAATGCTGCATTGGAAAAGATGCTCACATCGTTGCAGCCATATGCTCATCCCATAGATTGTGATCTGAATGAATTACAAACACAAAATGAAAATCTGGAACGTCAGAACTCATTCCGTCCGGTTTTTCTCAATTATTTCAAGACAACCTTGTACCATCGTGTGCGTGCGGTCAAGTTCCGCATTATATTGGCGGAACAGGGCTATGATTTGCAGACGCTGAATGCAATATGGAGTGAAAAACAAAAGGATGGTTTAGTAGAAGTATTACAGGTAATCGAGGAGTTGAAAACAGAGGACAAAACAGAGTTGGCCGATTTATTTGACAGTTACTTCGATCCAGCTAAAACGACTATTAAGCCGATTGTCAAGAATAATAATCGCCGCCGGAATAGACGTGGAGGTACTGCAGGCATACATTCCACTTTCCCAATTCAATCACAATACATTTAATAAATTTAAATTTGACTCATTTCAGTACGCAACAATATAATTAAAAACGATGGCAGTAACGGCAGTGGACGTCCCGGCAGTGAACAGGGAGCTGGCGGCGATAAGCAGGGCACTGCTGCTGTTCAACTGCCTGATTCCACATCGAAATCGCCATCTCCACCAGCAGCCAACAACAATGGTGGCGGTAAGCCACAACGCGGCAAACGCAATCCACGTTCGCGCAATAACTCCTTGAAATCACCAACACAAGCCAACGCTGAGAAATCGGCAACGTCACCGATGGTGACAGCATCAGCTGGTGCAGCCGTTGTTGCATCCAATTAAAATGATGAACGGAAGTGATTTAACAATCTCGCTTCCAACATTGCTGCAACCAGTAATGTATAAACAAACTTTAAAAATATTTATATTTTTAACTTTTATTGTACTATGTAAATTTGGGTTTCTTTTGTTTTTTATAAATACGCGCGCACATAAACACACGTGCAAACGAACAAACACATTTGTTGCTAACATACAACTACAATTTAATTGTAGAAGACGTAGCGTATATATTATTTAGTTTTATATATGTATATCTATTGTTTTATAATAATTTTAATTTGAATTTACCTTACACACTCAACAAGTGCCTTAAAAGAGAGTACAGCGTCGTTATAGTAGTTTAGTAAAGAGTAAATTGTTAACAAATTTTTTGCAATTGCAAATTCATTACAAACTCTTCGCTACAACGTATTTAGGCCTAAAATATAGCAACTTATGTATTGAACAACATCAGGGATCAAATCTCATTTTAAAAACAACTATGTAATTCTTATATGAATATGTGCCACATTTTTTGAAGCATTTGTTTAAACATATAAACTCATAAAAAACAAACAAAATTTGAAATAATATTAAACAAAGTAACAACATTGAATTTAAAAATCGTGCTATCGAGAAAATTCCCATCACACCTGTTGAAGGATTCTGTTGGCATAAAACTTTTTCTACATATTTTCTGTTGCAATTGAATTAACTTAAATATGAAAACTATGTAGATAGATTTGTTATGTTTGATATAAAAACACAAAAAATGAAAACACAATTTTATTGTAAACTTATTAATTAATACTATTTTGTACGTAGATATTGATGAGAAACTTAAGAAAAATATTACTGTATTTGAATTTTACACTAAACAAAAACTAAAAACTTATTGATAATATACAATTTATGTTTTATTTGAAATGTTGGATAGACACCCTCCTATGTACATATATAACTTCTATATATTCGTAATTTGCTATCATTCTCAGATTTTTGCTTTCATATCGTCGGCGTTCAAGCAGAAATTAATGCGTCGTAGTAAATTTTTTACAAATCTTTATTTTGCTTTCTATAAACGATCAGAAATTAAAAACAAGTATAGCTCATTTCAATAGAGTTGATGTTTGGCTGACATATTGACAAAATTTTACTGTTACTCAATGGGAACCAATGACTGCTTGGTCAATTGGAAACATAGAGCATCAACTCTTTTGTAAAGTATTTGAAAATTTTTATTTAATTATTCTTTTTTTATTATGGTATTTTTTACTGCGTTTATAATTTGTTCATATTTCTATTGTAGCTTCAAATGAAAATCTGAGCAAAACAACCAAACACTCGGAAATAACAGGAAATCGTTTTGACTGAATTGAATTCAAAAACATCAACTATCAATAATATTAATAATTCAAAGAGGAAAATACTTTGTTCAGATATTTCCCCCCCTTATTTGAAGAAATTAAAGAATGTAAAATAACAAACCAATAAGAAATGAAACAAAACAAAACGAACAAGCCCAAATTCCAGTTAGACAAAATTCAAATTGTGTGTTATATGAAATTTTAATGCCGAAATTTGAGAAGAATTCAAATCGATATCGACAAACTTAAATTGAAATGCTCATCATCATTATTGTGAACACATCCAAAGAAAAGGATTGATTTGTCGACCAACAATGCAAGAAATATATATTCCAAGTAAAATCTTAAACGATTGATCGCTAAAACATCGAGTGACACCCTCATATAATTCGGACTCATTAGCGCTCACTCACACTCATTTTATACTTTCTGACTAACAGATATGGAGAGAGAAAAACGCTCCGTAATGATGGAGCTTTACAAACATTTAATTTAAATATACTATAACTCGCACGAAAAACTCAAGAGAACAAAAAAAAAAAAATACGCTTAATATTGTTAAATATTAACAAAAAGAAAAAGGATTTAAATACGTTAAACAATTTATACAAATATGCAATCGCGCCCAGCAAACCTTTGACATTACAATAAGACAATCGTAACTCAAAACGCTTTTGAAGGCAGGTGCAAGATTGTGTAGCTCATGAGGATTCTAACTATGGTCTCAACACAACGACACGTTCCTCAGACGAATACAATTTTTGTCTCAACCTGTGTGGAATCCTCCATGGAAAATATCTCTTTTTAAATTGTCTTAAATCCATTTCATATAGAACAAAAAAACAAACAATTTTATGAGAACTTTTTTTTTGCATAATGAGCTTCAAACAAAAAATAGAAACCTCTGAAACGAAAAAGAAACACGCATAACCTGGTGATCATCTCTAAATACGAGACACGCTTGCACTATTTTGTTTTTTTTTTTTAATTGTATGTCATTGATTGTTATCAATTTTAAAAAATTTTTGTATTAGTTTTGTTTAAACATTTTGCTGATTTTTTGATAATATTCCGTTGTGACTTAATTGTACTTAATTTGAAATAAAAATTCAAAAATTCAGTTTTTAAATAAATTTGGTATAATAAGTTTTTACAAAATTAATACAGAGAGAAACTGACCACTAGTGAAAATTGTGAAAACTAAAAACGTATTTCAACTCAGTTTCTGATGTATTGTAGGGTTTCGGGTGTAGCTGCAACACAAGTGTTGCACCATGTGCCAACGGTCATAAGTACGGTTGCAACTTTGATCCTTTTGGCCCAAAAGTGGTAATTTTTTCTTACATTTTGTCTACGTTTGCTTTCCTCGCACGGCTTGTGTCATACAAGCCGTGCAACAATTTATCTTTTACGTGGGAAGTTTGAAAAGCACGTTATTAAACGTTTTGGTGATGTGCATGGCCACAACGCAGTTGCGAATTGACTCCGTCGGACTATTTATTGTGGGAGCCGTTCAGCAGTGATTCAGGCCCTTAAGGTCGAAATTGGTGCAGCCATCGGTCAAGTACAGATTCATACAGTCGAAAATTTACTGAAAAATTGATCATTTCAGTTAAATAATATTCCACAATTAACCGGAATGATTCGAATAATAAAAACCACATTAAAAAAAAAATATTGCTTTCTTATTTACACCAAAATTAAATTATCAAATGGCCAAATTATAAATGGTCACTGCTGTATTGTTAACACTTTCTGTATTTGTATTTTGAGTTAATTTATGTGATATATCGATGGTCATACGTTGACCCCTCGTAACTCACTCATCTCAAATTTTAAATGAGACTAGAAAAAATTGTAATTTATACATATATAAAAAATAATGAAATAGTCATAAAAATATATTCAATTAATTTCTTCATAATTTAAAAAAAAAAGGAAATTGAAATTCCATTTACATATCCCAGTTTTTGTGTTTTTAAGTAAGTTTCAAGGGGTCAACGTCTGAGCCAGGAGACACGATAGCAATTATGCTGCATAAAACCGAATTTCTTAGGGGATGGGGAGAAACATATGTTCAATGTTTTATGCCGGGCAGATGCGAAGAGACGAGAGCACCAAGAGTATCTTTCTCAATGTCCAGTTGAGCACAAATAAGAACTTCCAGTGACGGTTAACAGAACATAAATCTCGGTTAGAGTTCTGATAAGCGCTTAATCGGGCATTAAGAAAACGGCCCTAATATTTACATGTACAAAAGTCGATTATTTTTTTTATAGTTGTCGCTATGGCGTAGTGGTAGTGCGTTGGACTGTTACGCAGAGTGTCCGGCGTTCGAATCTCGACACAGGCAAAATCAAAAAGTAGAAAACCAATTTTTCTACACGGCACTACCTCTTGGCAGGCAATGGCAAACCTACAATAGCAAAAATTGCCTATGAAAAGCTTTTCTGTAGTCCCCTATCATTTATGTACAAATATAACATGAGTGGATGCGAAAAGCTCAGCCTTTGGGGCTACCTGCTGTCATAGTCGCATTGATAAAACTGAATTTCATTGTGGTAAAGGCATAACACTTGCCACAATGTCTGTATATCTCTTTATCGGTGTCCTGTGATTGCATTCTCTCTCTCATTCTCTCTACTTCTTTCTCCCACCTATCAATCTTCTTTCCAATCAACAGAATCCTCTGAAATATGTTTGTAATTCCAAATTTTCGAAAATTTTGTGGCACAGCCCGTACATTGCATCTTTACTCGTATATGCTCCCTTTGAATATTGGTGGTTGAACCAAGGGGCGTGGCACCACTAATACGATGCAATACTTAAAAATGGTATAACTTGGCTCCTGTCAAGCATATTACAGCTAAATTTGGCTCACGGCTTTTTATGATCTATTCTAATGACCCTCTGTCATTAACGAAGAATCCCAGTTAATCGTTGCAGATGACAGCACCATTTCTCATTCATATGCCTGTTCAAAACTCTTTGCCCTAACTCTTTGGTGATTGAGAGGAAAAAGCATTTTTTGAATGACTCGCTCAATAAAGATCTCTAGTCAATTTCCGAGTGGGGCCTCATGAATAGAATTGAGTTCAATGCGCGTAAGACCCAATGTTATCTGTTATCTCACAAAAGTGTTTCCCAGCTCCCCGTTAACTCCCTAGATATGGGTGGGGTAGGTATTGCGGAGACAGTGACACTTGATGTTCTGGGCATGTCCATCCAATGTGATGATCGTGGGAATAATCACATTTTTGACGTTTCGGAAGAAGCAGCGGTCTAAAAAATTTTCACTCCGGCTGATCTCTAAATTGGAGTTTAATTCGCACCTATTGGCTGGAATTTAACGAATGCAGTTGGAGCTCCTGGGCCGTATCCAACATAAAGCGATAAAGCTAATAGTAGCCATTCGAGTTTCCAGCTGGACCGTATCCAACATAGAGCAATAAAGCCAATAGGACACAGTATAGTTTCCAGCTCTTATGACTCCTTGGAACATCGTCGAAACGTGGCTTGCATCTCTCTGTTTTACCGTTACTTTCATGGTAGATGTGCTGCTGAGATGCGCAAGCTGATGCCGCCAGTTCTTGAATTCACCAGAACTACACGATCAGCAAGCGGAACTCATGCATTCAACGTAAACACTTTGTTCCGCCGCACTACGCATTACAGAGAAAGTTCGTTTATCGTACCGCGTGTATTTGGAATAAGCTCCCTGCAAAAATGTTTCCCGATTTTTATAACACTTGCAAATTTAAAGCAAACGCTCTCTCTCCTTCTTCCCCCCACATATCCACCTTCCATCAAATCAACACAATGCTCTGCATTTGTAGGGGTACCCCCTGTGTGTTGACAATATTTAAAAAGAAATTTTAGAAATCGCCCAACATATTCTTTAATACTATAATTATTTGATATATACATATTACTATGTCCTGTATTTACTTGTTGTTAATGAAACAAAATAATGTACAAAAAATTTTTTTTTTTATTTTGGTCATTTTTGTTTTGAATTTAGGTTAAAGAAAATTTATCGTGTGGCAACCGTGTATATAATGCGATACTTAGGATTTTACTTTGGCCTGGAGCTACTAATATGATTGGCAACGCTGGTTTTGACAGAACAGTTCCACACACAGCTGATTATAATCTGTGAAAACTGAATGTTTCGTGTATCTAGTAGTTTTCAGCGAAATACCACGGAGCATTGTAGTATAATAAGTTAGAACGTAAATATTGTATCAGAAATAAAAGTTTGTTGGATATTCTCCAAGTTGCACGGAGCAAAACTGTAAACTAAAATATAAAAGTAATATTCGCAAAAATTTAAAAAAAAAAAAAAAATATCAAATAAAGAATCGG
The DNA here is from genome assembly GCA_958295655.1 of Palloptera scutellata. NCBI lineage: Eukaryota > Metazoa > Arthropoda > Insecta > Diptera > Pallopteridae > Palloptera > Palloptera scutellata. The sequence goes on along the minus strand of OY282451.1, from coordinate 60,783,290 downwards.
AATTGTATCTACATATGTGTATAGTATTTGACGAAGTGTGAATTACAAAAAAATAAACGTTTCATTTAACATACGATATGTTTTCCAACACGCCGATCAGACGCGACAGCGATCTAGTACAGGTCCTTAGGCATTTAACCATGATGGATGAACAAGTTGATGATATTTTAATGCAATTTCCTGAAGAAAAACTCACTGCGAACCTTTTGCTATCGATATTTGATTCTGCCAAATTTAATCATTTCAAACGGTTGATGCAGTGCATGACTGATTTTAACAACAAGGAGCTACGCAATCATTTAATTAATTTGGTAAGTGAAAACAACAAAAACTGGAGCCTAATTTGATTATCCAGAAATAGTATTTATTTAAGTATTTATTAACACACGATTTTCCGATAGATGATTCTCCTCTTTTCTCTGATATTCAAATTTGCGTAATAATTCTGTTAATAGGCAGCAACATTTATTTCTTAGAATCAGCAAAAAAGAAAAAAAGAAAATTAGCTTTTCACTACTTCGTCATTTGTACCAAAAAAGAAATACGTTTTATTTTGTTTTCCTTTGTTGTGCTTTCAATTTTATTTGCTTTTTAAACAATTTCTATTTCTTAATTTCTATTTTCTTAAAAATCTTTTATTTCAATCAAAATGGATCGTCATCACAAGAACATAGAAATAAGAACGTCGTCAAAATCTCAATCTCGATGTGGTGATATAGTAAGGGATACATACATATAAAGCACATATATTGTATATACCTATACAATCTGTATTTAAATTTATGTGTACACATCTAATGAATTGTTTGTACATATGTATGTATGAAAATATGCCGTCTAATTTAAATTAGCAAAACAATTTGAATTAGTACATAATTATTGTTAAAGAGGGAAAAATTAACAAAAAGAAAAGCATGGACATTAGTGATGAGCAATACAGTATTTTGTCAATAACGGCGATGATGTGATTGTTATTTCTGTATCAATGAGATTTTAAATAGTGATTCTTATCACTACATATTTCGTGGTTCAAGGTACTTGGCGAACCTGCGATTAAATGGTGGCATACAAAGCTATAATTTGTGGTTGCGAAATAAAAATAGAATTACTCAAAAATAAGAGAAAGTAGAGTTTCGCCCTAAAATATATTTATCCCCGATGTCGCTGGTGTGGAAAGTAGTCATCAGTCAGCAGGCTGGATGATGGGAAATAAAAATAAACAATAGCGGCTCTTACACGATCATTAATAATGACAACATTGCTATTGCCATTATTTTCATCATTATATTAGGACTTATAACGCTATACTATATTTTCCCTAAAACAATTATACATTTATTCTGGTCTTTGTCAGTTTTTAATTTCTTATGTTATATGTAGCGCATTGTGGATTACAATATGACACGTTCCCATACATTCGAGGAGTTAATAAGAGCAATAGAGTATGTCATTAATAGTCCAACGGGTTTTTATACCGCATCTCAACTTGCCGATCTAGAGAAATATTGTTACTTCGATACTAGCCACTAGGTTCTAACAATTAAAAGAAGAAAAACTGCAAAATGCAGCGAGCAAGCAAAACTCTTAAAAATGCCAGAGTAAAGGGCCGTGGTAGAAACTATTTGACGAAAGAAACTTGTAGAAGGCATGTTGATCAGACGTCAAATAGCATATGTCAATTTGAGCTCCATAGGAATCGTAGGAAATCAGATTTGCTTTGTAGTTGAAACAGTTTTTCCATAGAGCTTTTATTGTCCATCCTTATATGTATCTCTGAAGGCGTGCTACAGTAACAGTCCTATTACTTACAGTAATTGCGAGGAAGAATGAAATTCAGAAAATTTTAGCTTTTAGCTTTCAATTTTGCACCCTATAAAAACTATTCATTTCATATTCATTAGTAATGACAATAGCGAAGGTATGACATATCGGAAACTAATTATGAGAATATGCCTTTCGATTTGCATTTGTTAATTGACAATTTTTATTTTTGAACTTCTGAACTAAAGCCACCTGGAAAAATCTCGTGACAATTCTTACGATTTAAATATTTATTTGGTTAAAAGTTTCAACTTAAGAAATAAATTTTTAAGGTATGATGAGTTGCTAATTTAGATAAAACGAATTTTTTAATAAGAAATTGTTTTTTTTTTTTAATATTTTTGATTTTTATCATATTTATATTAATAATTTTACTTTCCATTTTTGCAAAGTAACAAAGTCCACTGAGGTATGCATTTCATATATTATAAAAAATCAAATACAAGTATGTAAGTATAGTATATGCATGTATGTATGTAAAAACTATCTTTTTGCTGGCGTGTAATTTATATGTAAATTCCATATTTAATCCAATATATCATCTAGAGAATCTTCCATTGTTCCGAGATTCGCTGTTTCAAATTCAATATCCGACAATGGTTCTTTCTCTTTCTTTCTTCTTGAATTTCTCAGCACACGAAGGTGAGCATGATGGAAGTAACGAAATGTGCTTTTCATAAAAAAACGCACATCCTTCTGTTTGAAACGTTTCAAAAAACATTCTATAAAAAAGTTGATAATGGATATTTAAATTATCATACTATTTGCTATTAATTGTTCTTTGATTTAATTTTTACCCTTGAATATTTCGGTCCAATTGTGATCTTTTATAGCTTTCCTTTTAGTTTTTTCAAAACCCCGATATGAATATACGTAAGCTGCTTTATCTGATAAAATGCTTCTCCAAGTCTGTTGAATATATTTATCTGGATCAGTGGAATGTCCTTGCATTAATTCAAATCGCTATAAAAAGAAATAAGTATTTATATTAGTAATAGTTTCATTTATATAAGGTAAAGGTTTGAATTATTGGACTACACACCAGATGCTCCCTCTGATCCTCGTCATTTTTTAACAATTTATCCCAATCTTCAAATTCTTCCGAGTTTGCAAACGGTTTCATTGGCATTACTCGTGACGGTATTCCGAAAAAGTCCAAAGCAGGACGTATATTCTTGTTGCGTTTTGTTACCTTCTCTTTCTTTATACTTGCCAGAGGAGACCAATCATCGGAATCATTATCTATGCTATTGTCATCATTAAAATCTCCATCATCATCATCTTCAACAATGGCTTCTTTAGTTTTGCGATGCTTCGATTCGCGTGGTAGTGGTGGTTCGAAGCTCGAGCTGTGAGTACGACATCTCCCCTTGGTCTTGATCTTGTTGTTTCCATCGCACATTTCACGCCGCATATCAACGACTTGTTTAGTTAAACGCTGAAAAAGCTTCTCAAAATGTTGTCGCATATTCACTAGTTCTTCCAACACTTCATCACAACGATGAATGTTTTTGGGCATGTTGAAATTTTTTTTTCTTGCATATATTATATATACTCAATGAATAATACCTTTCTGCTTAAACAAATGAGAAATGAATGAATTTTCAACAACTTTTTGGTTTGTCCACATTCACTGCGCCACTTCTAGTTATGCGCGTATTGACGTATGCGTCTCTTCTTTAAAGGTGGTGTTGCCAACTATTGTTTTGACATTTCAGTGTTGAAAAACGATAGTTAAGTTTATTAGGCATTTTTATTTATTTTTTGCTTCTGTGTTGATACTTTATGAACCTTCAGTTAGGATGCACGATAGATTTATCATGAGAAATTTCACATTAGTCCCTTTTCCACAAGGCAAGTTTTCTTGAAATAAAGTTGAGTTTGTGGACGGTTACAGACTTGCTCGTGCCGGGAAATTTTCTTTATGCCGTTCATTCTTTCGCTTTTATTTTATTCTCATTTGTCAATTTAAGTTGGCTGCGTCTTATTATTGGAAAAAATCTAAATTTGTCAAATGAAAACCGATTAAAGACTGAATAATTTATTTAAATACAAGAATAAATAATTCATTTGTAATTTCAATGTTATTTAATTTAAGATTACTTTTATTTTAACCAACAGTATTTAACAAAATGTATTTGATATTTCACAACAAGAATGCCAAAAAACAAAAAAATTAAAGGTGGCTTGTAATGTATATGTAAATTCCATATTTAACGACTCAGCATTTTAGTTTACCCTAAAAGCTTTCGCCCGTTTTATTCAGATTTAATCGAATTTATAAATTTTAGGTATCGTAAAATTATGATTTTGTTGATCGATGACTGTTATGATAACATAAGAGACTCATATTTGATAAAATGTTTTTTTTTTTAACTTTACTTCTTTACGGGGTAAAATATGAAAGTGCCAAAGCGGAAATTGTCACGGAAATGAAGGGAAGCACCCTCTATCATAAAGTTTGAAAAAAATGAGAATGTATGTATATTCATCCTCTATCAGTCGATAGAGGAGTCCTCTATTCCTTTATCGATTGATAGAGGGCGCTGATGCGCATTTAGAGCTGAAAGAATGAGCGAGTACTGACTGAAATAGAAAACAAACGCGAGGCACAAACAAATGGCGATTGTGTTACGATAAAATCTCCAGCAAAGCCTGCAGCTGAGAGACAGCGAACAGCGAGAATGTAGACTTCTTCGAAAAATGGAGGCCCAACAAAATTCAGATTCTGTTATCTTTTGAAAAAAAACTTCATAAACCGAGAGATCAAGAGAGTTGTCAGGCAACTTGACGCACAAGAGAATTCGAATTACATTTTATAACAGTATGAATGGCAAATGAGTTCATTAGAGGCAATAATTGCATCAACACTCGTGTCATTGAGTCCCGACGAAGATCCTCAAATTGTACAGCACTAGGCAGTCATTAAGGTGACCGAATTCCCAGCTTCTCAACGAAAGAGAAGGATAGAAGAGTTACTTGAAAATTGGATTGAGAATATCTCCTCGGTCGAAAGAAAACAACTCGCATCAGCACAACAAAACATTGACAAGATTTGCCAAGATTCTAGTCAACCTCATAATATTCGCGAGTTTTCAGACCGGCAAGTCACAAATTTTGAGCTTTTTGTTGAGACTTTACAACTTGAATATTTTGATAATGATGATGGTAAAATTATAAATGTAATGATGTAGCAAATAAATTCGCGTGCTTTGATTTTGATGGAGATGATGATATTGCAGAGGGCGTTGCATGCATTGGAAACGCAAACGATCAAAATGAAGTTAATCCAGATGTTACACATCTTGGATCAGAGAATCATCAAACTAAGGCTTATCGTTTGCATAAAGCATAAATCAACACATAAGTATTTCAAACATTATCGTTACAAATTACTTCGTAAATATAAACTCTGATAAACTCTAAATAAACTTTGATTTTTACAAGATTACTAACCCTAACTTGAAAACACAAAACGCAAACGTTCTGAAGAAGTAAAAAGAAGTAAACTTCCGTAGAGTGTCCCACTGACGAACATAATGTTTTTATTGCTTTTTAATTTTTTAATCATAAATAATTTTTTATTGAGTTGCTAACATTAAACTTTTAAACTTGTCATGACTATTCCTTTTTAATCATCCAGTGTATTATCAAGTGAATCGTTTGTTTTTCCAAGATTTGCTGTTTCAGAATCAATTTCAGCTAATGGTTCTTTAATTTTTTGGTTTTTTCGTATACGATCGTGAGCATAATGAAAGTAACGCATTGTAGCTTTCATAAAAACATTTACATCCATTTTATCAAAACGGTGCAAAAAACATTCTGAAAAAATAGAAATTGCATAAATATTTTTATTATTACTGTGCTAAATATTTATGTCTATCTTCTTTATTAACTTACCCTTGAATATATCCGTGCAAGTGTGATCTTTTATAGATTTCTTCTTAGTTTTTGCATTGCCGCGGTATGAGTATTTTTCAGCTGCGTTGTCTGATAAAAGTCTTTTCCAAATATGCTTTATATATTTCTCTGAATCAGTGAAATTTTCATGCAATAATTCAACTCGCTAAATTATAAAGAGAATGATATTAGTTTTATTAAATGATAATCCAAATATATTATTTTGAGGGTAAATTCTACTGAAAATAATAACTCTCACCAATTGATCTCTTTTATCTTCATCATTCCTTAGCAATTCATCCCAATCTTCAAATTCCTCTGCGTTCGAAAATGGAATTAATGGCATCACGCAGGACGATACATACAAAAAGTCCGTCGTCTTGGGACGTTTATTCTTGGTTATTTCTACTATATTTTCTTCCTTCGTGTTCGAGAAAAGAGTCACAAGATCAGTATCACTATTAATGCTATTATCATCATCGAATTCTTCATCATCAACATTGGCTCCTTTAGTTTTGCAACGTTCCGTTTTGCGTGGTACTGGTTCAGGGCTTGAGCTTTGAGCACGTAATTTTCTTTTGGGCCTTAATTTACTTTCATAGTTAGTTTTATTATTAATTTCACGTCGCATTTCAACAACTTGCTTCGTTAAGCGATGAAATAGATTCTCAAAATTTTGACGTATAGACATCAGCTCGTCTAGCACCTCATCACAGTATTCACAGCGAGTATTTTTAGACATGTTGATATTAGAAACTGCAATTTAATAGATGGAAATTAATTTGAACTAGCATCAGCGTTTTTCGCTTATATTCTCAGCATCAGCAATTCGTCCGGAATTTGATTAATTTTCCGCACAATTTGTTTTATTGTCCTCACAAACTGTTTTGAAACCAGATTTTTCATTGCGTGTTTTTTGCACTTATTTTGAAATGTATATTGCCTCTTCAAATAAATAACAAATCACCAGAAGTCTTGACTTTTCACAACTCCTTATCGCTAGTCTGCATTCGCGGCGCATATCGTATATAGGCAATTGACATTTGTCAACCGTCGTTTTTGTACCGGCGTTGCCAACAATAGGTTAGAAATTTTAGTGCTGGAAAGTGTTATTTTTTAAAGAATTGTTTTGATTATATTTACAACCAAGTTAAAGTTCAAGTTATTTCTGCTTCCCATATTTTGTTAGCATTTCTCATTACGTTTCCATTAGTGCCAAAAAAAAAACCTTATCTCTGACAAATCTATTATTTTAGAATTAACATAAATAGTTTAGGATAAAGTTCGTTTGCTGCAAGACTGTCATAAGTGAGAAAACATAAATTCTGAGAAAAACAAATATAAGCTTTTTTACCTATCACTCCATACAAGTGCCAAATACTCTTTTCACGTTTGTTAGCATTTCTCATTGCGGTTCCATTAGTGCCGAAAACAATGACTTTATCTTTGACAAATCTATTATTTTAGAATTAACATAAATAGTTTAAGATATCGTTCTTTTACTGCAAGACTGTCATAACTGAGAAAACATAAATTCTGAGAAAAACAAATATAAGCTTTTCAATTTACCTATCACTCCATACAAGTGCCAAATACTCTTTTCACGTAAAAACCAGAGCTGGGTAAATCGGTTAAAAAATATCAATATCATCGGTTAATTTTTAATTTTTTTGCACAACTATTGATAAACATAGATAAATTTCCTCGTCCAGAGCACTGTGCAGAGACGTTGGCGTCGGTTTAATGTCTGCTCCAGTGTTGTTACATTTATAATTTCAAATTACTGTGTTTTGTTTTTTTTTTTTTAAAAATAAAACACTAGTTTTAGTGAAAATAATCTTATATTTAGTATCAAAAACCAAACAAAAGTAAATAATAAAAAAACAATTCGATAAAGTAATTAACAATAAACTACTACTACTATTTGTTTTACGAAAGTACTTTTTCACCACTTTTGAAAGAAATGATCAAAACATAAAATGTATTAAGTTTTTTTTTTTTCAAGCACCAAAAGTGAAAACCTGTGATTTGTCTCTGTTGTCTGTCAGCATTAAAAAATCGGTACATATGTATGTATATACATATATGTATATTATATAAAGATATAAAAAAGTTTTAAAGTAATTTAAAATGAGAACAAATATTTTGGGAATATTTTTCTTAAACTCATTCCTGCATATTGTTTATAGAAATTTGGTCGACTCTTTTAAAAGTGGTGTTGTAGTATGAGTTGTCAAAGAATTACCATCGGTTTTAACACATGCCATAGAGTTGCATAAATAAGTTTTTGCTCTTTAAAGCATTTGTGTAAAAGCTACAATACAATAATGGCTTATTTTACACGACGATATTTTTGAAAGTAGTAGAAATTAAAATAGTTTTATCCGAAAAAGTTCTGAGCATAGTAAAACTTAATGGAGGGAGTCATATCAACTCATAAACTGGCCTTACACGATCAGTAACACTGTCGGTATTTTAAAATACTGTCAGTATTATCGGTTACGATATTGGCTAATAGCTTGTGGTTTATGTATTATCGAGCGATAAAATAAGACATGCGTTAAACGTTCTGTACTTTCAACCATTGATAAGCTCCTCTTTATACATATTCTATAATACTTTTTAAGAAAGCTTCTCTTAACTTTTTTGGATTCAACAGACAATTCGCGCACTTTCAGCTAAGGCTGTGGTTATATTAAAATTTTACTCGGCGAACACCATGCAATTGTTGCCCGAACACGAAAAAAGAGCTTTTACTCACTCACAGAGAACACGAAATGCTGTGTGAAATGTACACCAAACACGCTTGAGTATTCAGGATGACAATGAGTTATTCTACAAAAGTGAAACAAAAATGTATGTAAAATAGAAGGAAAACATGCAAACCTGTACATCATTATTTTCATTCGCAGAAAAGCGAAGTTGCGAATGTTTTTAGTGTTTGAAAGTTAATATTCATAAATATATTGAAAAAAAAACATATTATTTGCATAATTTTTAAATTATATTATTAATTTCACGCTCCATATTAATAAAATCGTTTAAAGTTTTTTGTTATACCATTTAGTATTGCCGTTGCGAACAAATGTATTACAAAAAGAACTGAATTTCGACAAAAAGCAACTCTGTAACGAACACCAATGTAACCACTACACCTAGCACGAGAGTAAAATTTGTGGTGTGCGCCGAACAGCGAACACCAGTATAACCAGCAGCTTTGAAATCCTCATCTGTGAGCGTTTTGATTTCGTTGCTCATAACTTTCGTATAAAATTTTGTCTGTCTACTGCTATTTTTTTTTATCATAATTTGATTTAATTTGTTGCCCGTATCAAACATATAACCAATATAGTAAGTTTCATAACTAATCTGTACTGAAGGAACTTTTCTAGATAATCTTTATCACGTATCCGCCACAAGGTTCAACTTTCTTCATCTTATCAATGATAAATGATAAGATTAACGTTGGATGCGAGCTGCTGCAATGACGGGCATTCCTTTAATTTCAACGCTAACTAAAGTTAGAGGCTTATGATCCGAACGTAGTTTGAATCTACGACCAATCAAATATTTATTTTCATTAAATGATAGGTAACGTTTTCTTTTGCATCACTGGGTAATTTCCTTCAGATAAAATATACCATACTATAAAAGAAAGAGGACGTTCGTCTTTTGGGAAAACGTGCCAGTCAAGTCCATGATTTGCTATGTCCTTTTTCATCAGATCAAACGCCTGTTGACATTCAGCATTCCACACAAATTTCGTATTTTTACATAACAGATTCGCAAACACTCAACGTGCTTGAAAGTTTTTGTGTGGAAATTGCATGTCCTAAAAATACCACTTTTGGAAAAATGGGCTTGCTTCCATTTAATTTTAGGCCAGCGAACAATAAACTTTGCAAAAGTTAACCTCCAATTCTGCATATATAATATGAGCATATGCATCCTGGTTCTTCAAGGTACGATGATGTCATCGATGAAAACAACAACACCCTGAACACCTGGCAACCAGTTAGCCCGAATAACTATCTTAACGTTCGATAACATCGATTCTCTTCACCAGCGTAGTGCATGTTTTATTTTTCCGCTCGAAAATCCTTACACTACAATATTCAATATCGAATTGAAGAAAAAATCTTTAAAATTTGTGGCATTCATCAATTGTGGAGTTGCTTTTCTAGAATGTTAGCCCTCTGCGAGCTTTAAATAGTTAAAGATTTTTATTACTGGATATTTAAAAGATTCTTTAAAAAAGTAATAACTCACTTACTTAGGGTCCAAATAAAACTAGTTTTGTAACGGTAGTTATTTTTTTGACCTACTATAAGCGGACAAACTTCAAGATTTTTGTTCCTCTTTGTTGGAACTAATATTTATTTCATTTTAATAATTTGGAAGTGTATAAAAATCCGCATAAATTTAATTTTATATATAGAAACTAAAGCAAAGAGAATATTCAATATGTCAGTATGGAACTTGAGCATGGTTAGTTCACATCAGCAACTAAGTATTTTAATTTCAACGCATTCTCTTACATTTGAATTAAACTTCGATGTATGTGAACGTCTCTCAAAAGAAGGTTCTCTTCAAAAATCAGCTGCTAAATATTTCGCCCTTCTAAGTGCTTTCAACCCTCGTCTGCATGGATATATGTTTTTTATATTTGTTTGTATGTTGGTCCTATGCAAAATAAGGGAGTGTTAGACAGACGCACGTTTGTTGGCGCAGGCCAGGATAATGCTACATTTTCTACATTAACGTACCACAGGACTCGTGTGAGTTTTACGAACTCATATTGAATTTTCCGTAATGCAGGATATTAGTATTTGGTATATCCTTGTAAAGTATTCTTGTGAGTCTAAAAGAAAAATTATAAAAAGAATTTCAATTGATTTTTATTAACTCATTAAAGTAAAATGAATTCTGAGGCATTGCGGTAAATTGCAAATAGAATTTTTGAAAACGACAAATATATACACATTATTCATATTAAAATTTAGCACACGCAAACGTTGGTTTCGTTCGCCCTGGCCAGGTGTGCAATTTTGGAGGGGTACTGACAATATGGAATTATGCTCATACATGACATACCCAGCGGTGAGTGGAGAAACCTTGGCAAATATTTAATTATTATCTGAATATCGGTTTTATTTGCGTTTTATTTCAAAAACTTTAAAACTTATTATGAATGTTTTAATTACATCTGCTTTATTCACAATTGCGTGGTTCTCTATTGGTATACATATTTCTGTATATGTACATAGTAAGTGTGTATGTACACGAGCGCGCTTTATTTTTATTTGTTTATAATCAACAAATGCCATAATAAAATCAGGAAGTTGACAGTGAAATATTGTAATTATTGCAGACATAATTGCTTATTACATATACTAATAAAATCCCCCGTTCATACATATATAAAATCTATTTGAGTATGAGTAGCTTGAATTGATTTCTCTACATTATTTGCCAATGTGTTTTGAAGATTGTGATGTAGTCGTAATGCTTAAAATGCGAAATTTAACAGATACACTTTCAAAATGTTAATGTCATCTCTTTTTTTTCCATGCCACTAAGTAAAATGGATCGTCCAATCGCCATTTCCTAATGAATGAATGAATCATTATGAATGAAAAGAAGACAAAGAATCAATGAACCAGTCGACAGAAATAAATATTTTGGATATTTAACTGCAATTTATTTAAATTACTCATGGCTTTTTTTTTATGTACACATAGTCCTGAAAATAATAGAAAAAAAATGTTAATAATTCGATCATAATCTTTTGGTGTAGGTACATCGCCAGTTGTGTTGGGGATATTTGGAAGGTACCTTCCAGAGTTCTTTACTTTGAAGTAAAGAAGTAGTGGTTTCTGTAGAATAGCTTTACTTTACTTTTACTTTTAATGGCACAACAGCCCATGGAGGGCCTAGGCCGATGCGTGTTATATTTGTACATGAATGGAAGGGGCCTACAGTTTAATGCCGAATCCGAACGGCGAAGTGAAAAGCTTTTCATAGCAATTTTTAATCTTGTAAGTTTGCCATTGCCTGTCAAGAGGTGGTGCCGTGTAGAAAAATTAATTTTTCTACTTTTTTGATTTTGCCTGTGCCGAGATTCGAACCCCGGACACTTTGCGCAGCAGTCCAACGCTCTACCACTACACCACAGCGACTGTAGAATAGCTTACTTCTTCTGTTTTCGATTTGTACCTAATCTATGATATGTGTTAGAGGACAACAAATTTTTTTTCTTCTTATTTCACGAAAAGAATAAGTCAATATGCAAAAGAAATTGAACCGTTTTCTTTTCTTTGTTTCAGTGACTGAAAATAATTATTATTGATTTTATTGTAAAGAAAAAAATTGGCATTGATTTAGCAAGGAAACACAAAATCTGGGTGGGGTCTGAGGGTGAGAAAAAGTGTAGAAAAATTTCATGAACGATAATTAATCTGTTCGAAAACGATTCAGAAAGAAATGTACGCTGTCCAAAAGACAAAGAATTTTACGTTCCAAAAAACAGTGAAGCATGGAGGTGGAAATATTATGATTGGGTATGCTTTTCTTGGTATAGAGTCGGTCCTATACACCAAACTACTAACCATATGATTGTGGAAAATACAATGCTACGCTATGCGGAGGAAAACATGCCTATACGTTGGGTCTATCAGCAAGATAACGACCCAAAGCATACTGCTAATTTGTTACAAAAATGCTTTAAAGACCATAATGTCAATGTTTTAGAGTAGCCTAGTCAACCCCCGTATCTAAATCCAATAGAACACCTGTGGGGAAACTTAAAAAAGAAATTGGCGAAAAAAGTTTTCTCTAATAAAGAACAATTATGGGAGTATGTTCAGAAAATATGGTATGAGCCACCCATAGACATCCATCGGGATTTGATTAATAGTATGCCAAGGAGAGTAGCGAAGGTAATTCAAAATGGTGGTGGATACACAGGATGTTAGTTAAATGATTCAATTTATCCAATAATTTTTTGTTAATACTTTTAATTATTCTTTTTTTTTTTTTTGTAATCCTACAAATGTAATAATTTTTTGAGCAGTCGAATAAGTGCCTTAAAATATTTATTGATCTCAGATTCTTTGTTATACTTTATCTAGTAATGAAGTTTATTTTTCTTTATTTATTTATATCCACTGAATTAAGGTGAATTTTTTTTTTATTCAAATATTGAATAAAACCATTATTTGTTATGATAAAGTTGAAAGTGTGCTACTGCGTACCTATTGAGCAGGGGTGTATACTAGTAAAATTCCACGTTCATATATAACATCTATTTGTGTATAAGTAGGTTGAATTGATTTCTCCACATTTGCCAATGTGTTTTGAAGATTGTTATGCAGTCGTAATGCTTCAAATGTGAAATTTAACAGATACACTTTCAAAATACTAATGTCATCTCTTTTTTTTCCATTCCACTAAGTAAAGTGGATTGACCAATCGCAATTCTTAATGAATGAATGAATCATTATTAATGAAAAGAAGGCAAAGAATCAATGGAGCCAGTCGACAGAAATAAATATTTTGGATATCATTTAACTGTAATTTATTTAAATTAGTAATATCTAAATTTATACCTTCATACTACTCATGGGTATTTTCATTATGTATAGTCTGAAAATATTAGAAATTTTTTTTTTAATAACTCTATCATAATCATTTGGTGTAGGTACATCGCCAGCTGTGTAGGGGATATTTGGAAGCTACCTACCGGAGTTCTTTACTTCGAAGTAAAGAAGTAGTGGTGTCTGTAGAATAGCCTACTTCTTCTATTTTCGATTTGTACTTAATGGAACCTATGGAATGAGTTAGAGGAGAAAATCACTATGCAAAAGAAATTGAATTTTTTTTTTCTTTGTTTCAGGGACAGAATATTATTTGTTATTGAATAATAGTTTTTGAATTTATTGTAAAGGAAAAAATTGACAAAAACTACGAAATTTAATTAAATTACTGCATAAGAATTACCGAAAAGAAAAATTGTATTTATTGCTGCTAACGATTTTTAACATGGGACAACTTTTTATACCCGTAACTACTTATTATTTAATACGAAATATTTTTTACGTTGGCTAATTACTTGCATTTTTCTAATGGTTGTGACTTAAGGTCAACATAAGCATCAAAAACCTTGGTTTTTTTTTTTTTTGAACACTCTCTGACTGGCTGATACTAGTTACTGATTTGTTAGTAAAGTTACTGATTTCCGGTCTTTTCCCAGTTTTACTAATTTCTAAAGGAATTTTCTGATTTTTCCTCTGGCTGATTAAAAATTATTTATTATTCTCTCGATTCCATCGATTCCATTCAATTCTGCAATTTTATGAACAACAAATCTGTAAAGGTTTTTCAGGGTTTGATTGGTTCCACCAACTGGCGTGGTTGTTCGAGGAATTTTTGCTGGTGTTCCATGGACCAAAATATTGTTGTATTAATAACTTAAATGCACTGCGTAATTTACGTAAATATAAAAGTTTACTTCGCAAAAGAAAAATATTGTGACAAAATTGCCACATATTTGTATGTACGCCGAATTGTTCTCTGAAAAAATACTGAATTAAAAGAACAAAAAAACAAAATTTTTAAAACGAAAAAAACTATTTTTTTGCTTTATCATAAAAAAAGCGTAGATCGTGTATACAAATTTCAACAAGAATCAACCACTGGTGTTCCATATATCATTTCTATTTAATTCTTTAAAAATATATAGAAGCTTCATAGTTTTAGGTATGACTTCAAGTTAATTTTCTTTCTGTGTAATATAAAATTTAATAATTTCTATACAAAAACAATAGCAGATTCTCTAAGTAGTGTATCATATGCCCATGTTCTGCACAATAATTGCATTAACTAAAAATATTGCTCTGTTCAAGGGCATATGCATAGATTTAGAGAATTCCATTAATGATTTACTTACCTACTGTGGTGGGGTCATTAAATTATGCTTCGAGATTTTGTCAGATTGAGAAAAAGTGATTCGTCTGGTGGCTTGAATCATCATTAAGTTTTTCAGAACGTAAATGTGTTCTAGTTATTAAGGATTGAGGCCAACGACATTTAAAATATTAGCTGCAAAATGTATTATATATTTATATTTGATTTGTATTGTTTATATATTTATGTTTTTTATTTTTAAAAATGTTCTATCTTTGAAAGTTTTCTGACCTCAAAAAAAGAAATGTTTCTTTTTCTTAAATAGTCAATATTTGGCAATGTACAAATGACAATAACAACAATAGAGGCACAGTTCCTCACATAGACACTTACTAAATATTCGCTTAATGTGAAAATTTTCCTCAAAATGGACTTTGTCCTTCGCTGCCTTGCCATCTTCGTCGCTATAAAATCACATGCTGTGATAAAGAAGTATGCTGCGGAGGTGTACCAAAGCTGTAATATTTATTTCCCTGGCATGTAAAACCAAAACAAACGCATTTTCTTTGTAAACAAAAGAACAAATTGCTGCAAATGGTTTTTATTTATTTTACGTTGCCCCACAATTCGAGAGATGCATTCACGACTCAGTTTCTTCCCTCACATTTTGCTGCTCCCAATGCCTTCGGCTAAATTTAGATTTTACGGTTTAGTGTACTGAAAATGAAAGAAATGCGCGTGTTTTCTTTTTCGAAGAATTGGAATTTGCTTTTTTATTGTATGTACATTTTGTTTTGTTGGCGGGGAAAAGTTTTTAGGCCTTGACTGTGAAATTATTTTTCATTCGGTTTTCTTTTTATTTGTGTTTTCTATTTTACATTTTGTTCGCAATTTGATGAATTTATACACGTTTTCTTTTGTGTTTTACGAATCCCAATTTTAATTTTTGCTCATAATTAAGCGTTGCCATATTTCACATGATTTTTCAACGAAAATTTTTGCTGCGTACCTAATTGTATAAAAAAGATCGTAATACTTAACTTAATTGCCATTATTTATAAAATTATTTTTGAAATACGTAATTTGTTTACCCATCTGCCATTTGTTTATAGTAAAATTATGCCATTGAACTATTGCAGAGATTCGATGAACCGGATGGTCAGTCGATGACGCCATTAACCCAGGCTGCGATGAAGGGCAATATTGATACAATCAAGGCTTTAATTTCACAGTTCAATATCAATTTGGAGATTGAATGTAATGTGATATTCGATGGTTTGGTAGTCTATGGCGCTACAGCGCTTTGGGTTGCCGCTGGCTTGGGCCAAATGCAAGTGGTTAAGATGCTCGTCAAAGCTGGAGCTGATGTTAATCATAATACAAAAGCACAATCGTCCCCATTGCGTGCCGCTTGTTATGAAGGTACAAGATCTAACTTAGCATTTAGAAAAGTTGCAGTAACAATAATACAAATTGTATGGGTAATAATTTGTTATTTCTTTCAGGACGTTTGGATATTGTGCAATATTTAATTAAACATGGGGCCGAAGTTAACTTAGCCAATACATATAACAATACCTGCATAATGATTGCTGCCTACAAAGGACATACATCTGTGGTAAGAAATAATATAATAATATTTAAAGAACTATCTGCTAAGTATGTATTTTCCGTTTCCTAGGTCGAAACGCTGCTCAAGAATGGTGCACACACTAATGACCAAGCCCTTTGCGGTGCCACTACATTGCATTATGCAGCCGAGTGTGGGCATTTGGATGTATGCCGCTTACTGTTAGATCATGGTGCGCGCTTGCAAAATAATGAACATGGCATAACGCCAGTGTTGCTGGCAGCCGAGCGTACACATACGCATTTGGTGGAAATGTTTATCGCAAGGCCAGGTCTAATGACAAAAGAAGAAGTATGTGCGCTGTTTCCTTTCCGCTTTTCCTCCTGCTGTCCCTCTCTCGGCATAAAATTAATTTCGCCAAACTTTATTTTTTAGATAATTACCGCCATCGAATTGTTGGGCGCATCATTTGCCAACGACAAGGACAATTACAACATAACAAAAGCTTACAAATATCTAATGCTTGCTATGGAAATGCGTTATTCAGATTCAGAAAAAGTGATACGTAAACGTGTAATTGCTCCAATTCCTGCCTATGATGATTGGTTTGAAACGGAAAATATACCTGAAATGCAGGCAATACGTCTCAATCATCATTCAATACATATGGAGGCGTTGACCGTACGTGAACGTGTACTGGGTAAACACTATCCCGATCTACCTCAGCCGGTCGTATATCGTGGAGCTGTAATGGCAGATCAGGGCCGCTTCGACCAATGTCAAGTCTTGTGGAATTATGCGATCGATTTGCGCATGATTAATAATGTATGTATAATCGATCTGTGAAGTTAATATTATTCGAATTAATATTTGTTATTAACGCCTAGATTTCAGTGGAGCGTGATCTTTTGCGTTTTGCGCAACTCTTTTCGCAGATATTGCGCCTGGAAGAACAAACCTTAGATCTCTCGATAGTACTGTCTGTGTTGGTCAAATGCCAGCAGGAAATTGAAATAAATATGCATAAAATTGCTCATCCAGGTCCAAAAGATGTGCCACAACTGTTGGTTGTAAGTTGTTAAAATAAATTGAAAGTATTTTATCTTTCAAGTTACTGATCGTGGTATCCTTTTTAATTCGATTAGGATCAAAATGAACAAAATATCATGACTGCACTGTATCTGATAAAGATCATTACAAAAATGCTCGCACGTCCAAAGATTGAAATAAAAAAGCCACAAATCGAACAATTATACGCTACAATATTGAAATTCATAAAATGTGATAGACGTGTTGCCGATGGACAAACTCTGCTGCATTTGGCTGTGAACGGTGTGACACCCGTCGATGAATTTTACACTAATGATATATGCAGGTAAATATACACATATACTAACATATGTATGTATCTTAGACGGAGAACCGTCGCGTTTTACCCAGAAACAGTTTCGTCTCAATTCCTCCACAATTATGGTAAAAACGAAAAAATGTTTAGCTTTCCACAATCAAAAGAAAACCTCTAAATGTCTCTATGTTTATACACTTATCTTAATCCACTGGGACATGCCATTATTTTCTTGTCTGACATTAGATCACCTATTTTATACATTTCCAAATGTTACTCTAATCGTAGGTTCCCATGTTTTCGAACTGCTTTATTGCTGGTGCATGTGGGAGCGTCTGTTGCTGCTGTAGATTATGAACGTAATACGCCCTTGCATAAATTGGTGTCCAGTGTAAGCATCAAGCTTCAGAGTAACAGTTACTCTACTTATACATTTAAAATCATTTTTACAATATTTACAGATACAGCATCCCCGCAATAACCCACAAATGTTAGCGCAAGCATCAAAAATCGTGAAACTGTTTGTAGAAGCTGGGGCACATTTGGATGCAGTGAATGCACAAGGCTTAACGGCGGCACAAATTGGTGGTATAGGTAAGTGAAACAATGAAGCACTACACTTAATTGTAGTAGCATTTTCAATTAGTTTTCTTTTACGATCTTCGAGTTAAACAAATTTTTTTGTTTCATATATTTTTCAGCTAGTATTAGTAAGCTTATACTCACCCACCAAAATTCGCTCATCTCGCTCAAGTGTATGGCATCGCGTTGTATTGCTTTTCATAGGCTCGAATATCAAGGTTTGATTCCCAAAGTATTGGAGTCGTTCATACATATGCATTGTCCGGACAAGTATTATACGTAGATCAACAGTAGCTGAGTCATCAGATTCAGCTTATGTTTTCACAATACTTGGAGATAATTGTGTCATATATTAATTTTTATAATTTTAATTTTATATTTTAGATATTTATGTATGTATCTAGTATGTATATTTATATACGAAAAACAAAACAAAAAGATAAGGATATACTCTCATATTGTGTTATTCTATTGCTGCTATTTTTTATATAAATATTTTTCAATTATTTATTTTTCTAATCTACTTTTTTAGTTTACACACTTATATATTTTATGCCCTTCGACCAAATCTCCCCCACTTTTCATTAGTTTTGCGTATAATTTTGACTGGGATAAAATAATTATTCAACTTTATATATGTATTTATATTTATTTACATTGTATATGCACATACACACAGCAATGTTAGGTAATTGAATTTAATGTTTTGTCAACAACAACAAATACAACAATTGATTTAATCGTTTTGGAAGTTGATAAAGTTAATGGAATTATTATTTAAAATAAATGTATGAAAATTTGTCAAATAGTAGAAAGGAAAAACAAAGATATTCTATAACGAATTTAAATAAACACAGAAAACTAAAAAAATATATTTCTTTTAATTTATTTATACTTTCTGATCGAGTCAACAATGTATGAAATGCATAAAGTTAAGTATCCATTTCAGAAGGTTTTAGAAGATAGATCGAAGACCATTCTTCGAATCCAACAGGCTCGCCTTATTTTTTATACTCATAATTAAAAATGGATTATGATTTGAATCGGTAATTTCTAAAACCGTACGTGTTAGAATAAGGAAATTTTTTAGGAGATAAGAAAAATTGTTTAACTGAAACTAGTCGAAAAGCTCAGTGATCGAGATTCAATCACTATCTAGGGATAAAAAATGCATAATAAGCATTATGTTTTGAAGATAACGCTCGAAGCAATGGTAATTGATTTGAATGTATTGGTAGCTTCTAGTCACAGTACAGAATCATTCGAGAATGTCGCAACATTTTATTCTACCCGCGTGTTCGGTTGCTAACTATTCTGTACTGTGTAAATGTTAGAATGAAAACCCTTCCTGTTCTTTTTTTTTTTAATGGCATAACAGCTTTTCACATCCATTCATATTGTGCGTGTTATATTTTTACTATTTTTACATACATAAATGGAAGGGACCTAAAGTTTTATGCCGAATCCGAACGGCAAAGTGAAAAGCTTTTCTTCCAACGATATAAGTTTCATGCGAATATCTTTGGGTAAAAAGGGAGGTGGTAATTGGTTGTAGATATAGTTTTCTTTTATCATAAATTTAAAACATTAGGCATATAGAAATACTCACCAGAAATTTATCGAAAAATTTGGTTATCACAGAGAACGAAAACTTAATTACAAAATGCAGCACAATGTAGTGGGTTTAATAAGGAATATACAAAACTTGATCCATAGAAAGTGTTTTTATTATCCAAACATTACAATTACTTACTTTACTTTTAATGGCACAACAGCCCATGGAGGGCCTAGGCCGAACTTTTCGCATCCACTCATGTTGTGCGTGTTATATTTGTACATGAATGGAAGGGACCTACAGTTTAATGCCGAATCCGAACGGCGAAGTGAAAAGCTTTTCATAGCAATTTTTACTCTTGTAGGTTTGCCATTGCCTGACAAGAGATGGTGCCGTGTAGAAAAATTATTTTTTCTACTTTTTTTGATTTTGCCTGTGCCGAGATTCGAACCCCGAACACTCTGCGTAGCAGTCCAACGCACTACCACTACACCACAGCGACCACATAACAATTATGTGTCTTAAAAAAGAAAAGTTACACCTTAGAATCTAAGTTGTCAGTGATTGGTAAAATGCATGTGTTGTTTTTCAATGGACTCAAATATAACAAGCCTTAAATACTTAAAATACTTCTTATTAATACTTCTGCCGATATGAAGTCAATGAGAATTACTTATAAGAAAGTGTACAAGTACACCACTTGGCAAATGATAACAAATTGCCACCCCGCCGTTGGGGACCGGCATTAAACTGGGGGTATATCTGAGTTTGTCTTACTATAGAACAGCCACTCCTAGAATACTGCCACAGGTGTTCATTTTACATTGATCATTCGTGGTCATCTCAAAATCTTGAAATGGGGCATAACTCAATAACCGATAAAAGTGTAACATGTGGGGTTTTAGAAATGACTGATTCATTTGTTATTCAGCCATACGCAAACTATGTTGTTTTGAACATTTGATTACACTTGATATTACATAATTAATGACAAATTAAACAATCTGAAATTTATTTTAAAGCTTTAACTTTATTGATTTTCTATCTTACACGACTCGGTTGATTTATAAAATTAAATTTTATTTTTTATTTATTTACTAATTTATAAATAAACTTAAAACTAGGTCCTAACTAAAGTGGTCTTCATTCCTTTAAAATGATTTTAAAATACACTCATGTTAGGAAAATGCTCAAGAAATATTTAAGTGTAAAGTGAACATTTTTCGGGTCGGATCTGGGGTGGTAGTGAGTTTCTATAAGATGAACATTTATGTTCTTTAAATGTAGCTTCTAATTTAAGAAGCTACATATAGAATTTCCTAACTTTTTTATATTTGTTTTTTAATTTGGAAAAATGTGTCTTTTTTTTCGAATTTGGCAAGTTTATCTTGTGAGATTATATGGTAGGTATCTAGTGTATTAAACAGGCTTAATGAACGTTCAGTTTGCCATAGAGAGAATAACAAGGTTTTTTTTTACTTGTTATCACGTTTCTGTGTCCTTTTCTTAAAGAATCGACAAAACGATTCAAAAAATAAAGTAAAACTACATAATTTTATTTCATTGTATTATTCAAGAAACAAAGCAAATATCAAATGTAAATCACGATCAAAGAAAGAATCAATAAATTTAAATTTCATATGTAGAATTTCTTAAAATTGCTAGAAATTCTCTTCCTCTCTTCCCCATTTTCATCTAAGAGTAAATAAATAATATCAGACAGAATATTCACAATTAGAATTGGCTCCAGGAGGAATCCACACACTATCTTGTGCTCCATATTCTGTAGATGGTCACTTTCTTTTAAATATTTAAACTTCAAATTTATTTGACAAAACATGTTAAAAATTCAGTTGGACTTAATGGTGAACTTAATTTTAATGACTTATAATTTTGGTATACAATAAATGAAAACACATTGTTTTTCTTACAATTTCGCAGCTTTTTTTTTAACACTTTTACCTAAATACTCATGCATTTAATCGTACTATAGAATCACAGTTTATAGTAAAAACCCTCTTACCCCAAAAAATTTACTTGAAGCCATTTGCTTTGTCACTGGTAAAAATTCATGGTTATCGAAACCAGTTGAAGGAAGGTTCCTCGGTTCCTTTGAATTCGTAACCAAACCAAGATTGTGTTTGCCACCAAAGACTAGAAAAATACTCTAAATTATACACACTTTTGCAGTACCTTTGATCTATTTAAATCACTGGCTCCATATTTGGCTTTTGTATTCAGTCGGATAATGCATTCGATCTTAAAGTCAAATATGTAGCTAAAAAGGCATTGTAGAATTTAGAGCTTGTCACATTGCCGTATCGTTATAATAGACTTTTACTATATATTGAAAATACCGAAAAATCATGTCTAAGTAATACCGATAGGTATTTTCAATATAAAATTCATGTCTAAATTTGACAAAGTCTTTTGTTAAGTAAACCTTTTACTATTCTAATAGATGATGTACATACTCGTATATAAATTTATTTACAGAAAATGAATTTGTCAGACTTTTATGGATATCTAACAATTTTTTGGTTGTCTCGCGCATATATCTCTATTTTTAGCATTCTTGAATAATTTATGGTTTCGTTAAATGTTGGCTTCGCTACTTTTGCTATTGTAATGCACTTGCGGATAAATTTCCGGCTGTCGCATAACTTCGTCGTATGAGGGTGGTGGAGCTGTAAATAAGTAGGTAAAGAAGAGATTATAATGGGATTATAAATAGTGAGTATATTTAGTTAGGCGTTATCTTAAGTTAATTATGTGTTAGGTAGAAAGAAAAGAAAATAAAGTGTATGAAGAAAATAAAGTATATGAAAAAGAAAATCTACTCTTTTGGAAGCAATGGGCCAACAAATGCTACATTTGCAACTAATATAACCATATATATATAAGGAGTGAGATCGAAAAAATCTTAACATATATAAAACTCAATAATTTTTAAACGGTTGATCTTAGAGTTTTGATTTTTTTTTTTATTTAATTGATAATATTTTACAAATTACTGAAAAATATAACTGTTATAGTTCTAACCACTATTTATGAACTCGTGGACCTTTTTTGGTAAGCCTTCCATTAGAGATTTGATAGTTGTTTCAGACACCTTTTTGGAGCAGTTTGCCCATCTCCTTTTAAAATCTTCGATATTTTGGGACACCTTTTTTGTGCTCTTTAAGTTTCTTTTCACAAGAGCCCAATATCTCTTCACTGGTCTTAGCTCCGGACAATTTGGCCTCTCTTGGTACAAAAACTATGACTATGTTATTACTTTGGTACCACTCCAGAGCTTTCTTGCCGTAGTGACATGATGCCAAATCGGGCCAAAAATATCTGGATACATTGTGCTCTCTTATGAAAGGAATAAGCCTTTTTCTCAAACATTCTTTGATGTATATTTCGGTATTTATAGAGCCCACTGTAACAAATGACTTGCTTCTTTTGCCGCAACTGGATATACCTTGCCATACCAGGAATTTTTTAGACAATTTTGTCTGCTTTTAGATTCTAAATTGCTCCTCGAGCATCAGCAACATACAAATTTCGACCCGGAAGCTGCGTAAAATCTGCCAGTACATACGTTTCGTCGTCCATTATACAATATGAATGAATGAATATTTTTGCATGAAATTCGCTTTTAATTTCCGAGCCCCACTTTTGGCGTCTAAATTTCTTGCAGCATTCCTGTCTGGAACTTTTTGGACTTTGTATGATTTCAAACCTGCATTGGCTTTAACTTTTCGCACCAAATAGTCAGAGCACTGGGCTAAAAGTGCAGATTTTCAATTTTTTTTTGTTACTACGTACGATTTACTAGAACATATAAAATTTTATAGATATATTAAAATCTTTTTACCATTAATGATATATTCGTCATCATGCGTGTAGGCTGGATTGATGACAGCATCAATGGGATATGTCGTTTCGATTGTTCGTTCATCGATAACGCTTGAATTGCGTTGCGATCGCTGTGAATGTCGACGTAAGCTATGGCTTTGTTGATGATATTCATCCATAAGTTGATCTTCGCTTTCAATATCGTCTGGTGATAATTGTATAATATGAACTGATGGACGACGATCTAAAAATAATAGATACATGTAAGAACATTTTCATTACACCGAGATGAGATAGTTACACTACAATAATGAGGTGGATTATTTCCTTAATATACTTAATAAGTGATACAATCGAATTTGACATGAAACTAAATATAAGCTTTTGTTTTTCGTTATAACTTCAATGATTCAGTGATGCCCCTCGGCATCTTCATCACTCATGAAGCATTTTCTTCACATTAAACAACTGCATGAGCTGTGGATTATATTATTCTAATAATTTTAGAACAATTCCAAAATAAACAATTTATTTAATATTGGTACTCATATTGGACTACAGGTGTCACTACCGTCGCATGTCCCAATCCTAAGTCTGCTTGTTATTTCGATAAAATTAGACTTAAAAAGAAAATTGAATTTTAATTATTTAATATTTATGCGAAATATGTATATAACTGTATAATTAGAGTTCTACTGTTGTACTACTGTGGGCAAAAGTTAGTAAGACTTTTTCTTCCAAATTTATTTCGTCCCCTTCAAAGTAATCCCCCACGGCCCCAATACACTTGTGCCAACGTTTTTTCCAATTCTCGAAACAGTTGTTAATTGTCAATTTCCGGAATATGCGCTTAGCGATTCATGTTTAATGTCTTCAATTGACTAAAAACGAATTGACTCCACGAAGCGGTTTTTTGAGTTTAGAAAATAGCCAAAAGTCACACGGTGCTAAGTCAGGCGAATAGGGTGGTTGCGGAACGATATCAGTCGAATTTTTGGCAAAATGGTCTCGTAAAACCAATGCAGTGATTTTGGAACCAATCGTGCATTCACTCTTCTTAGGCGCAAATTATGTTTTTAAATGGTTTTCACTGATCCTTCCGATATTCCAACGATGCCAGTAAGGTCTCTGATAATCTGACTGTTAATCGTCGATTCTCGAGCACCAATTCCTTGATTTTATTGACGTGTTGATCATCAGTTGATGTTGATGGCCGTCCTGGACGTGGTTCGTCGTCAACGCGTTCTCGACCATCTTTAAACAATTTGTACCAATCAAAAACACTTGCTCGCGACATACAATTATCACCGAAGGCCTTTTGCAACATTCTGAACGTCGGCACCAGAAATTTGATTCCGTACACAAAATTTAATGGAACTTCTTTGTTGAATAATTTCACTCATTGTGAAAATCGCCGAATGCACTTTTTGTACTTCAGAAAGACAAGCGTATACTAAACACTAATGATTATTTTGATGTGACATTTGGCACAGATGTCACCGACAGTCATACCAACCTTAAAAAAATAATATTTTGATGAATGGGCTTCCGCGCGAAATTTAAATTAAAAAGTCTTACTAACTTTTGCCCACAGTAGTATATTTACTTTACTTACTTACTTTTGATGGCACAACAGCCTATGGAGGGCCTAGGCCGAGCTTTTCGCATCCACTCATGTTCTGCGTGTTATATTTGTACATGAATGGAAGGGACCTACAGTTTAAAGCCGAATCCGAACGGCGAAGGAAAAGCTTTTCATAGCAATTTTTACTCTTGTAGGTTTGCCATTGCCTGACAAGAGGTGGTGCCGTGTAGAAAAATTATTTTTTTTACTTCTTTTGATTTTGCCTGTGCCGAGATTCGAACCCCGGACACTCTGCGTAGCAGTCCAACGCACTACCACTACGCCACAGCGTACAGAAAATAAATTGAACTTTTTCCTACAATTTCACTTATGGTACATACATCTGCAATGTGTGAGTTTGATAGCTTGCCATACGAAAATAAATTGTATTTTCATATAATTTTTTCATATATGGTATTATAAAGGGTGTTTTTTTGAGAAGTGTGGTCTGGCAATACTTTTTTCGCAGTTGGTCTTTTTGACAGCTCTCACTTGATTTATGCTCAGTTTGGTTTGCCATTTCATAATGAATAGACTAACTCCTGAACAACGTTTGCAAATCGTTACCAAAATAATGGTTCGGTTCGCGCGATTTTCACAAGAAAATTTTGTCCAGCGATGAAGCTCACTTTTGGTTGAATGGGTACGTTAATAAGCAAAATTGTCGCATTTGGAGTGATCATAATCCACAAGCCATTGTTGAGACGCCGTTACATCCTCAAAAAGTCACTGTTTGGTGTGCTCTATGGGCAGAGGGAATCATTGGTCCATATTTCTTCAAAGATGAAGTCGGCCATAATGTTACAGTCAATGGGGAACGCTATAGAGCCATGATTAATGACTTTTTCGTACCTGAATTGGAGGATGTTGATGTGGACGACCTTTGGTTCCAACAAGACGGTGCTACATGCTATACAGCCATCCAGCCAACGAAACAATCAATTTATTGAAGGAAACTTTTGGTGAGCGCATTATCTCGCGTCGTGGGCCTGTGGCGTGGCCTCCAAGATCGTGCGATTTAACACCGCTGGACTATTTTTTGTGGGGTTATGTGAAGTCGCTTGTCTACGCAGATACGCCCGAGACGATTGACGCCTTGGAAGAGAATATTCGGCACGTTATTACTGACATACGGCCCCAATTGCTGCAAAAAGTGGTCGAAAATTGGGCCTCTCGGCTGGAATTTTTGCCTGAAATCGTTTTTAAAACATAATGGCAAATCCTTATCTTTATAATAAAGCTAAATTCTTGGCAATAACATTAAATTATATGCGTTTTATTTCTTGGTGAAAACCAAACTTCTAAAAAAAACACCCAGTATTAGACCTAGAGTCTATTCGTAAATAGCTCAAACATTAAGTTTTTCAACCAAATTTCAACTCAGTAATTATAACTATACCGGAGCCTCTTTTTCTAGCATTATTTATTCTACATTAGCCCATTTTCAGAATTTTTTATCTTTACCTAAGAATAATTTTGTAAAATTTTCGACAAATGTCAACAGTAAAACAATTGCATTTAATGTGACAGAAAAAACTATTTGGTATGCTATTTAGCACTATGACAGGCATGACACTAAAGTGAGAAATAATGCATATTTGTCTTTTTTAAACAACATATTTGTCTTTTGCACAACAGTACATGGATGACCTAGGCCGAGCTCGATTTTATGTCGAGTTCGAATGGCGAATCGAAAAGATATCCTTAGGCGATTTTTACTCTGGGATGTTTGCCATTGCCTGGCAAGGGGTGGTATCATTTTTAAAATTCGAAAAAGGGCACCTTGCGTATCTGGGTAACTACGAGTTATCCATAAACCCCATTATACAGGCTGTTACTCACCCGCTCCGATCGCATCTGTGTAATTTTCCGTAAAGGCAAAATGTGGTGTAATTGTCTTTTTGCACTTGAGAAATAAAACGATCATAATCCAGCCCAATATCAAAACCAAATAAACAAAGCCCAGCATACTCATGAAGGCAAAATTGTTAATGTACTTAATTATATTTTCCTCAATAGTTTTCTCACTTTTTCGTTTGAATATTTCACATTTAGCTATTTAATTTTCCCCTTTTGGCAAACAAAGAACAGGAAAAAAAAAAGAAATGATGTTTATTGCATTTAAAATTAAATATTAAAAATCGATAATTATTCAAGTTAGCGCGTAATTCTTGGAGGACATGTTAGCGAAATGACACACAGCGCCGTCCAATACACAATACAAACTGAAACGAACAAACTACACGTAAGGACACTCGGTGTGTCGGCGTGTTTTGGTATGTAGGTGCTAAGGTTTGCCCTTTGGCTACTATGGCATTATAGTTATTGCATACATTTTTGCGTGTGACCACAACACAAAACAACATTAACAAACAACTTAACGTTTTCAGGCATAGTATAATACATTGCTCTTCAACCTGTGCCTCATGGAGACCCGGACGCGGTTAAAATTTTTCAGGGGCTCCGTGGGAAATTGTTCACTTCTTAAAAAAGTGAGTTAATTTTAAAATTCTTGTAACTATTTTACTTTTATTTTGACAACTTTTTTTTACAAATTCGTATAACTAAGTTCAGTACTTTGAAGTTGCTACTACAACTTTATAACTACTAAATTGAAACATGTTTGAAGTTCTAAACACAATCCTTATATTTTATTTGCGATTTTATGCTTCAGTAAGGACTCCATGAAATCGAATGCCGGCCAAAAGGGCTCCGCGGCAGAAAAACGTTGTAGACCACTGGCATAGTACATTGAATGAAGAACTTTTTAACATGTTCCTATAATTCTTTATGTTGCTACATACATACTTACTTGTTTATGTGTCCGTCGTATATTGTATGTAGATATGCATGAGAAGAATATTTGCGTTTTTGTTATATGAGTGTTAAAGAATTGTTTACAAATTTTCTTTTTAGTAGGAAGTTAAAAATTGTTTACTCCAATAAATTTCATTGGCATTATATCTTAAAATAAAAAATGAAACACAGTCAGCATGTGAATGTAATGAATACACAGTAAACTAGGGCACTGTTTGATATGCTAGTTTACTACCGATTTGTTACATGATTCCAATTGATTTTGCTCATTAATATAAATCATTTGTCGGTTCCCTGGAATCTCAAAAAATATTGTATATTCTTACTTTAACTAAGTCTAGTTCAAATCACAGTGGTAAATTGTTAGCAAAATGTGAAATTGTTTAAACATTAACGACAGAATAACCAATCAATGTAACAATTATAACACTTGTTGAATATACAGAGCGAAACTGGTGGGATTCAATCTAACAGGTTTATAATTCTCCAATCCTACCTCGACTCTACGAATAGCACACAGGCCAGTATTGCCATTACAAGTTAAACGTAGTCAGTATACCACTCCATCAAAATACTAATTATTATCAAACCTTTCAAATGGATTTCAAAATTATTTTCCAATAATTATAAATTATTTAAGTGCATAAACAATAGTTACTTTTGCAAAATGTTTGTAAAAATGGGTGAAACTATAAAGTCTGAGGATTAAACTTTGTGTGTATATTTCAAAAATTAAATCTTAAAAGCGTAATATCAACATCCTCGGCCCTGTATGTATCGGTCTCCTGTGATTGCATTCCCTCTCTCACACTCCCTCCTTCTTTCTCCCACCTACCAATCTTCCTTCCAATCAACACACAATGCTCTGCATTCATAGGGTACATCCTGTGTGTTGACTGTGTTGTACAATACTATCTAAGCAATAAAGTAAGTATAACAAGTAAAGATATTTATGCAAAAACTATTCAACTATTTATAAATTTTATATTGCTTTTATACATTTTATAATATAATTAAGTACTAACGACGATAATTACACAAATAGGAACGACGTCATGTAAGAAATGACATGTGTTGCTCGATGCGACCCTCAATATGAGGTCACAATGAACTGTTATCTATGAAAATCAAATTGTTTTTGTCCATGCTAAAAACGTCATTATGAGTAAAAATCGAATACAGGGTGGACCAATTATAATTTGGAATTTGATTTTGGGTAAAATAAGAAATTAATGATTTTATTCAATGTGGAAGAACTCTTGTCAAAGGTTATTTATGAAATTATTGGAATTGAATAGGGTGTGCAGAGAAAACATGTGGCTAGCCTTGCAGTATAGCCCATACGATCAAACCAATTTTTCAGTACAATTTCGTCCTTAAGAGCCTCAATCATTGCTGGTTGGTTAGCATAACACTTATCTTTAACGGCTCCCCACAAATAATAGTCCACCGGAGTCAAATCGCAACTGCGTAGTGGCCCCAATGCACATCACCAAAACGGCAAATAATGCGATTTTCAATCGGCGGTGTTTCGGCTTTCAAGCATGGAACTTTTCTGGTAAATTTAAAATCATAACAGTCATTTTTATATTGTCAATGCAATAATTTTTACGCGCATTTTGAGTAAGTTGCTTAATAAAAATGGAGAAATTCACTTCCAAATTAAATACAAAACTAGTGGCACTTTGTACAGATACACCGAAAAAATAAATCAATAAATAAGTGTAATATTAAATAATAACGAAGTATGTAATACCCAAAAAAATGTTGTGACTGTGAAAAACAAAATTGTACAGACATGAAAATGTGCGTCGTTGACGCTGAACGTGAAGTTTTTGTACCAGGAAATTGTGCATCACTTAATTATACATCAGTAAATTCTGTTATATATAAAATAAAAACAAAACGTATTAAAAGGTATTTTATTAATAATTTAATTTTGTATGATAAAAAAGGACGCTTATTCTGCTTTCTTTATGCTAATCTTGGCATGATAAGGTCATGTTAAGACCACGTTTAAGAAATTGCAATGCTTTGTATGGACGTGTGTGTACTCGACGTCTACAATGCTTATTTAGGTAGAATAAAGTCGCCATTTGTAAATGTAAATGCATAGATGTTGAGGCAGTATATTTGCTTAAACGGCAACTTAACTTACTTCTAGCATGTTAAGGAAGCATTGTGGTATAGTCGTATAGTGGAAAATTTGATACTTGGATACTCGAAAGCGTTGTAGTATACTTATATAATGCAATATTTATATGTGTATGCGCTAGCAGTTAGAATTAGATTTAAATAACAGAATGCAAAGAACTCTTGTCAACAAAGGATATTTATGAAATTATTGGAATTGAGTAGGGTGTGCGGAGAAAACATGCGCACCTAAGAAAAACCATCACTGTTAGGTAAATATCTATATAAAAAAATTTATTACGTCATGACCCTGTACAAAAGCCAACGTACAATATATGTATTCACAAAAACTAATACATACATAATTCAAATTAACGTTCTGTTAATTTAGAACACTAAATTACACTCATAGGCTACTAAAAACAGCAAATACAGCACGAGTAACAGCAATTTCGTTAAGTGTTATCCTTTATTCAAATTTACGTAAATAAAATCACAAATAAAATCGATTTTTTTCTATTATTTATGTGAAGTAGTTAAGTCACATATAGATTAAACTAGTTGGGAATATTTAATTCTTAAGTGAACTAACAGGGGGCCTGGGGCGTAGGACACAAGGTAAAGTTCGTGACAGTCGCAGGTGCGTCCATGGTCGATCCTTGCGCTTCTACGTTTCAAGTCGACACACAGCCTCCTCGTGGCGTCCCCTGGATAGCGATCTGACAACCGTCAGTGAGTTAACTAATGTGTGCGGCGGGCTTCTCCATGGCCTTGAATGAATGGTTGTGCGTCGG
This sequence comes from Palloptera scutellata, assembly GCA_958295655.1. NCBI lineage: Eukaryota > Metazoa > Arthropoda > Insecta > Diptera > Pallopteridae > Palloptera > Palloptera scutellata. The sequence goes on along the minus strand of OY282451.1, from coordinate 60,752,402 downwards.
GTTTGGAACCCACCACGTTAAAATACCCTCCAATGAAACCTCCAAACAAGCCTCGGATAATGAACCCCTCTAATATTGACGACTCCCGCAAACGCCCAAAGGACAACGATTTACGGATATGCACCTGGAATGTCCGAACCCTCTACAGGGAAGGTGCCTCTATCCAGCTGGTGGATGTCCTCCAAAAATATAGAGCTGACATCACCGCTGTACAGGAAATGCGATGGACGGGACAGGGTTGCTCCAAAAGAGCATCCTGTGATATCTACTACAGCTGTCATGCGTCGAGACACGAATTTGGTGTTGGATTTGTGGTTGGGAAGAGACTGCGTCATCTAGTCTCGAGGTTCACAGCGGTGAACGAGCGCCTAGCCACTATCCGCATCAAGGCAAAATTCTTCAACATCAGCCTAATTTGTGTCCATGCCCCGACGGATGAGAAGGATGAAACGACCAAAGATGACTTCTACGAGCTCCTCGACAAAGCTTATGAGCATTGCCCCCGCCACGATGTTAAAATCGTGTTAGGCGACTTTAATGCCAAGGTGGGCAAGGAGAGTCTTTTTGGTCCGACGATCGGAAATTTCAGTCTCCACGACGAAGCCACCGATAACGGTATGAGACTGATCGACTTCGCCGCGGCACGAAACATGACAGTTAGTAGCACCAGATTCCAACATAAGGATATCCATAAGGCCACTTGGCTGTCCCCTGATCAAAACACACGAAACCAAATTGATCACGTTGTGATCGACGGAAGGCACACTTCCAATGTACTAGACGTACGCACAATACGTGGTGCAAACATCGACTCAGACCACTACTTGGTTGCAGCCAAGGTCTGCACACGTATATGTGTAGCAAATCGCGTACGGATAGGTACAAAGAGAAAGCTGGATGTCGAAAAGCTGCAATCACAACAGACAGCCAAAGTCTTTGCCAACCAACTTGCACTTCTCCTTTCGCAAAACACCCCTCAACTTGATGATATATGCGCACAGTGGACGCACATTTCCCGCTCTATGCGTACGGCTGCCGAAGAGGTGCTAGGCTACCACCGTCGACGGAGAAATATGTGGTACGACCAAGAGTGTCGCGATGCTACTGAAGCAAAAAACACAGTCTATAGAGCCACCCTGCAGTCAGTTGCAACGCGAGCTGCTAAGGAGCGATACAGAAAGTTGAGGAGGGAGGAGAAACGTCTTTTCAGGCGCAAGAAAAGAGATGAAGAAAGACGCGAGTTCAATGATATCGAAATGTTGCGGGACAGGAACGAGGTCCGAAAATTCTTTGAAAGAATAAGACGCCTGACTCTTGGTTTGAAGACCGGGGCCTCTTCCTGCAAGGATGAAGATGGAAATCTGGTGACAGATATCCAGGGCATAATGAGATTATGGAGGGAGTACTTTTCGCAGCTGCTTAATGGCGAAGACGGCAATAATCCCGCCACTGCGGAACCCACTCCGGAAACCCCAATCACTGACGGCGTTGAAGTACCGCCGCCTGACTATGAGGAGGTCTTAACAGCCATTGCTCGGCTGAAAAACAATAAGGCTGCAGGTGCAGATGGCCTGCCTGCTGAGTTGTTTAAGACCGGAGGCGAAGAGCTCAAAAAACGCATGCATGAGCTTCTATGCAGAATATGGTCAGATGAAAGCATGCCAAGTGATTGGAATCTCAGCGTACTCTGCCCAATCCATAAGAAGGGTGATTCCACGATCTGCGCCAACTACCGTGGGATCAGCCTTCTTAATATTGCATATAAGGTTCTATCGAGCGTACTGTGCGAAAGACTGAAGCCCATCGTCAACAAACTGATTGGACCTTATCAGTGTGGCTTCAGGCCTGGTAAATCCACCATCGACCAGATATTCACACTACGCCAAATCCTGGAAAAGACCCGAGAAAAACAGATCGACACCCATCATCTATTTGTCGATTATAAAGCCGCCTTCGACAGCACGATTAGGGATCACTTGTACGCCGCAATGTCTGATTTTGGTATCCCTGCAAAGCTCATTCGTCTTTGCAAAATGACACTGACCAACACCACCAGCGCAGTGAAAATTGGGACAGACCTCTCCGCACCATTTGATACCAAAAGAGGTTTCAGACAAGGTGACTCCCTATCGTGCGACTTCTTTAACCTAATGCTGGAGAAAATAATTCGAGCTGCGAACATCGACATCTCTGGCACTATCTTCTACAAGAGTGTCATGCTGCTAGCATACGCTGATGATATTGACATCATTGGCAAAAACGCTCGAGCAGTCAGTGCAGCATTCTCCAACCTGGAAAGGGAGTCTCGTCGTGTGGGTCTAGTGGTGAACGAGGACAAAACGAAATACCTTGTGTCAACAAACAAAGAGTCACGGCGTCTTGGACAAAATGTCACTGTTGACAACTACACTTTTGAAGTCGTCAAGGATTTCGTTTATTTAGGATCCAGCATAAACACCAACAATAATGTCAGCCTTGAGATCAAGCGGAGACTAACTCTTGCCAACAGGTGTTACTACGGGCTCAGTAGGCAATTGAGAAGTAGAGCCCTCTCTCGACCGACGAAAATAACGCTCTATAAGTCCCTCATCCTTCCCGTCCTAATGTATGGCGCAGAGACGTGGACATTGACCATCAATGATGAGAGACTGTTAGGAGCGTTCGAGAGGAAGATACTCCGTAAGATCTACGGTCCAGTATGCGTGGATGACGTGTTTCGAATAAGATGGAACAATGAGCTGTATGAGCTGTACGCCGACACTGACATAGTCAAGCGTATAAAACTCCAGCGGCTTCGCTGGCTGGGTCATGTTGAGCGAATGGAAGAAAGCGCTCCGGCTAGAAAGGTGTTTTATTCGAACCACGGTGGAGGATCACGCAGAAGGGGACGTCCTAATCTCCGTTGGAAAGACCAGGTGCAGGGCAACCTGACTGCACTTGGCCTTATCAACTGGCGCCAGCGCGCGCATAGCAGAAGTGACTGGCGAAGCTTTGTGGAGGCGGCCAAGACCGATCATCGGTTGTAGAGCCAGCTAAGTAAGTAAGTAAGTAAGTGAACTAACTCCCTTGAATAACTCCATACATATTCAGTATTGTAGAGGTTTTATTATATATAAAGGAAATTACACAGCGGCCTCATATCAAATTCCATGTTATCCTCAATTAGTTATACATTTCTTTTTGGGACCGTAAAGAATCAATTAATATTTATTTAATTTAGCATCAACTATTATAAATATACTTATAGATACGCACTTTATATAGAGTTTGCTCGAAGAAATTTGATGTCAATCTTTCTTATAAATGATTGAACTTACTTCTCTGGTCAGACAAGGTTTTGAGGGGTTATGTTCGTGTTGCATTAGGTCGTCGTTATCTCGTGCTCGGTGTGGTGGTTACATTCGAGTTCGTAACAGAGTTGCTTTAAATTTGGGTATTTTTTTAATACTATTTTATGCACAACGTCAACACTAAAATGTTATACCACTTTAAATTTCTAAAAACATTCGCCACTTCGCTTTTCTGCTAATGAAAATAATGATGTACAGGTTTACATGTATGCGAACTATTTTACATACATTTTTGTTCCTTTTTTGTAGAATAACTCATTGTCACCCTGAATGTTCGGCGTACTCGGTGTATATTTTACCCAGCATATCGTGTTCTTGTTCGGTGCAACAACAATTTCATGGGATTCTCCGAACAAAATCTGAACATAACCATGGCCTTACAGTGGAGCCATCATACATATTCATGTATGTATGTATGTACTTTTGCAAATTAGATCATCGTGGGGTTCAAAACTCGGCACAGGCAAAATTAAAAAGTAGAAAACCCAATTTTTCTACACGGCCTCGCTTCTTGGCAGGCAATGACAAACCTACAAGAGTAAAAATTGCGTAAGAAAAGCTTATCACTGCAGGTCCCTTCAATTCATGTACAAATATAACGCGCACAACATAAGTGGATACGAAAAGCTTGGCGTAGCTCTGCAATGGGCTGAATGGGAAACTTTCGGGAAATGTTGTCTTCGAAGCCTTACACTTTTTAAATGGGAAAAATGCGACAAAAGAAACTCGAAACATTGAATTTAAATTCGGTAGCCATATGACTACCATGGTAAGGAAAGGGTTAACTCTAAGGGCTGTATATCGATATATTGTGCAATCGTGTAACGTAACACATTTTAACTATTTTTTCTTCTTCAGCATCTAAAATTTAATGAATAAATAAATAATCAAATATGTAGTTTCAAATATTTACATATGTATCTTTTTTATTTGTGTTAAAATTGTTGTTAATAAGTTAATGCGACTCGTAGGTGTGTGTGTGTGTGTGTGTGTATGTGTGTGCGTGAGCGAATGACTTAAATTTCTTATCCAACATATAAAAACAAGATAATAGAAAAATGTAAATGGTTTAAAAATTGAGCTTAAATCTAAAATAATCAGATATTATTAGATTATGTAATGTATGTATGTGAAGAAATATGTTAGATTATGGCACGAAAAGCATAAGAATAAATATATTATGCTAAAATTAATAGAAGTGATATGAAAAGTGTGGAAAGCAGTGTACTTTAAGAGGTAGATACAAATGAATGTACCTACAATGAAAAATGGTTAACAAATTCTTCAATATTTGGCTTAGGTGCTAATGTGTTAAATAACAAACAAACATAAAATTACATAGGCCCTAATCTAAGAAGTAAATGAAGAAATGAAAAACTAAATTTATTAAAATGGGTACCACATGCAGGTAGGTACTATCACAAGAGTTGGCGCTTTAACTTCTTTACACACTACTTAGGCGTAAGTATAAAGGAATCAGAACCAACTCACAAAAGTTCTTAGTTATTTTGCGTAAGTATTTAGACTTTAGTTTAGTTTAGAACACAAGTGATTCTCAGCGTTGATATTCGCCAGTAGTGGCCTCACAAGCTCGTCGTTGCCTGCAGCTTTAAATAGCGTGCTCCATTTTCCGCGTCTGCCAGCCGTGCTATATGATCGGAAGCGGCGTAGCACGTGGTTGCTGTTGGTGTGCTTGGGCGACTGTTGTTAACGTTTTGGCGTATGCGTGCAGCTCCCCAAATGAGTACAACAATCGAGGTGACCAATATGCCTAAACATAGGCCGGGCAAAAAGCTTTTGTTGAGAGAATCAATGAAGTTATAGGTACGATTTGCCTTTTCATTTTGCAGCTGATGTTGTTGTTGTTGATGGTCCATAACCGAATTAAAATTACGTTTATTGATTACATAATCTTCATTCAATGTATTTGATTCGCTAGCCGGCATGGGGTCGAAATTAGAGATATCTGTATAGTAAGGACGTCTTTGGTATTGACGTACTTCTGGCACTGCACCCGGATTACTAAGTTGTAATTTGGTGATGTTGGAACAACCAACATTCAAATCAGCTTTGGGATTACTTTGCTGCACCATAACTAGGCAAAACCGATAGCTATAAAAGAAAGGGAATAAAACAAAAACTTATAAGAATCTATTATGAACAAATGCAGGATTAAGTGGTTAAACGTTAAACGATTTATCCACAGTTAAAAACAGTTATAATAATCCGATAACTTGTTATTTTTTATAGTCAAAAATTATTCGATTAATCGTAAATGGTAAATATTATTTTCAACACTGATCTTACCTCTCTCCAATTTCCAAGGAGGAACTGTCAGGCACAATTACACTAACCGTATTTTGTCCATTTAAAATTTTGCTTTCACAGTGTATCTAAAGAATTAAGATTTTTTATTAATTATCAGATTAGAAAAATGTACTTTAGCGATAATATTTACCGGTGAATTATCGATCAAAATTTCATTAATGTTCTCTTCTCTGTAGACAAATATGGCATCACACATATAATCATTTTTGCTCAAATTCAAAATCCAGGTTAAAATTAGCCCATAATCTGCTGAATAATGTAGCTCATGCAAAATAATCTATTCACAGAAATGAGAATGATTTCATTATAGTAGGTAAATAGTTTGAATTACATAACTCTGTAGTTAGTTACGCACCTCCTCCGATAAGTCTTTAATATGTGTTGAATGATTCTGTTTGGTAATAGCCTCCAATTGTTCAATTATATTCGCATTATCTTTTTCAACATTATCCATGTCGCAGTTGAGTGATTCCATTGGCACTTGCATTAGCGGAGCACCTTCAAGACGTGGCGGTGTTACACATGTTGTGCTAATTAAGTCTTGCGCTTGTATTTTTGCCACTTGCAGCCATTCGGCAAATGAACGTATCGTGCAATCACACGACAATGGATTATCTTGCAGCGAAAGACTCTTCAACTCGCGGGCACCGTCCAGTGCATTCTTAGCAACGATAGAGATATCATTGCCCGCTAGACGTAACTCACGTAGCGATGGCAGTGGTGCAATAAGATCAGAGGTTAAAGCTCTTAAAAAATTATGCGTGAGATCGAGTGCTGTGAGGCGTGTCAAATGTTGCAGCGAAGCGCTTGATATTGCAACGATGCCATTATAGCTGAGATCAAGATTCTCTAATGACCCCAGACCATAGAATGCATGATCTTGCAGTACGTCGATTTGATTGTGGCGGAACGAGAGGCTGGACAATCGTGAGAAGTTTTGTAAAGCTTTGTTTTGTATGCTCTTGATGAGGTTACGATTTAAATTAAGTGTTTCCAAATTCTTTAGACCTGGCAAGGTGGCAGTAGATAGGGGGCCGTTTAAGTTGTTAGCGCTGAGATCGAGTTGTCTGTAATGATAGGCATGAGAGAATATTATGGACAAAATGAATACAACTTAGAGTGAGCTACACATACCTCAAGCTGTAACATTGGCTCATTGACTTAAGACTAGTTGGATAGTCTCCCAACCGATTACCACCCAATTTTAGTACCTCTAGTTTACGTAAATTTGAGAAAGTTCTTTGTGAAATGCTAGAAATTTGGTTATTGCTCAGCTCCAAATAAACTAGATTACTCAGACTAGCAAAATCTGCTGTGCCAAGAGCTTTAATCCTATTATTCGATAAATCCAAACGCTCCAATGCCTCCAGTGTTGATATAGAGCTCCAAGGAACGCTTAATAAAGCATTTCCCGACAGACCTATTTGAAAGGAGTATTAAATTATATTTGATATTTTTCAACTTCAAAATCGAAAGAGTCCCATACCTAAAGCTTGCAACGAGCCTTTAATGCCGAGGAATGCTGATTTATGTACACGTTTGATTTCTCCAGAAGATATCACCAAACCATGCAGTGATATGTTTTCAAAGATTCTGGCATCACTCAAATAAGTAACATTACGTAAGGAACAATCAAGCAAAGATATCGAATATGGGGAGGCGCGCAGTTTTTCAGCAAGTAACTGGAAGATATACAGGAATATATGTAAATTATGTATAATAATTCTAGTTCTGTTTATGTATAAATGAGTGTCATACCGTGAGTCCATGCAAATCGCCATTACAACGCAGTGTATGTGGTAAATCACAGCCACATTCGAGACTACGTGTACCTGTGATATTGGGACACTTCCAATCTAAGCTGGCATCTCCAATTGGTATTGAGGAAACCTCTTCAGCCTTGCGTTTCTTTGGTAGACTTTTATTAAAAAACTTCGCCGTAGACTTAATTGCCGGAGGCGGATGTGGAACTAAAGGGGCCATAGCAATTTTACTCGAAGAAGTTCCTGCCATTATACTGGCAGAGTTTAGTGTTCCAATGCTATTTGGAATATATGATGCACTTTTCGCCAGTAATGTAACAGCACTATTCGTTGTTGTTGTTGCAGCTGTAGTCGTTGTATCGACTAAAAGATCCCTTAAATCATTTCCCGATACTGAACGCATGCATGCGAATAACGCAAAGAGTGAATGAAACAGCAATATGCTACAAATGAAAACGGAAAAATTTATATTAGAAAAATGGGTGTTAGAAATCATATCATAAATATGTCAAAAAACGTCATCTGATAATCCTCATAAAAAATCATGTACTCGCTATCACGTAGTGTGATTTGTTACACCAGATACTTACTTGCAAGTAAATTGCAACAATAAAAAAAATTCTTTGCTATTGTGATTTATTTTTTTGGGTCAAGCTGCCAACGCCTGACACTTTGACATATTTCTGAAATGCAATATGTTGAAAACAATATTTCTTTGTTGGTTTGTTAAGCGTATTGTTCATTAAATAGACGGCAATTTGCCAATTTAAAATGTAACCCAATCTAGTAGAAAAGATTTACTGTTATTGTGGGAATTCTGCGGAATTGAAAAGAATATGCGTCGATTAGAATTTATATTTCTAAAGGGGGGTGAAATGCGAACAATGACGAATTACTTAAGTATTAACACTAATGGAAGTAAATTTTTAGCGGTTAAGTAAAATCATGGGTCGCTGTGGCGTAGTGGTAATGCGTTGGACTGCTACGCAGAGTGTCCGGGGTTCGAATCTCGGCACAGGCAAAATCAAAAAGTAGAAAAAATAATTTTTCTACACGGCACCACCTCTTGTCAGGCAATGGCAAACCTACAAGAGTAAAAATTGCTATGAAAAGCTTTTCACTTCGCCGTTCGGATTCGGCTTTAAACTGTAGGTCCCTTCCATTCATGTACAATTATAACATGCACAACATGAGTGGATGCGTAAAGCTCGGCCTAGGCCCTCCATGGGCTGTTGTGCCATCAAAAGTAAAGTAAAGTAAGTAAGTAAAATCATGAGCTTTCCAAAATAATCAACTTTGTACTACATGAATCACTTGTTGCACTAATAACTATACTTGATAATGTCCGATCGAATATTCGGTTTCGTCCAAAAATACGGTTTCGGCTAAGTTTTGTTTTCGGGTTAAAAATATATTTAAATATTATATATGGCTGAAACCGAAAATTTTTAAATTTCACTTTTTATTGCATTTCTTTGTGTCAAAACACATTTTCATATTTACACGGGGAGGTAAAAGATGATCGTGGCAAAGCGGAAATTGAATGGCAGCGCCCTCTATCATAAAGTATGAAAGAAATAAGGAAGAATATGTACATATATGCACATACACAAATAACGGCACCACATATGCATCCACTATGCATATGTGGATAGAGAAGTCTTCTATTAATATAGAGAACGCTAATTCGTGTTTGATTCATTCTCGATTGGTAGAGGGCGCCTCCCATCAGTTTCTATTATAATTTGACTTTTCAAACAAAACTTTTACATTTGAAACAAAAATCGTTAGAAATTGCTAGAGTTGAAAGAATGAGCGAGTATGGACTGAAAAAAAGCAAACGCGAGGCACAGACAAATGGCGATTGTGTTATGATAAAATCTCCAGCAAAAACTGCAGCTGAGAGACAGCGATAATGTACATAGACTTCGTCGAAAAATGAAGGCTCAAAAAAATTCAGATTCTGCTATCGTGAAAAGTACTCAAAAACCAGCACTGAGAGATCACGAGAGTATAGACTTGGCAAGTAACTTGAGGCACAACAGAATTCAAATTCGATTGTAAAACAGCGCGCAAAGACTAATGCGGTCCCGACGAAGGTCCTCAGATTGTACAGCACCAGGCAGTCATTGAGGTTACCGAATTCCCAGCTTCTCAACGAATGAGAAGGGTATAAAATTTACTTGAAAATTTGAATGAATATCTCCTACGTAGAAAGAAAACAACTCGCATCAGCACAACAAAACATAGACGAGATTTGCCAAATTTTCCACCTGTTGAGATTTTACAACCGGAATATTTTGATGATGAGGATGATTATTATAACGATGATGATGATGGTAAGATTATACAATTATAATGATGTAGCAAATAAATTCGCATGCTTTGAGTATGAATATTTGGATGGAGATGATGATTTTGCAGAGGGCGTTGGATGCATTGGAAATGCAAATGATTAAAATTAAGTTAGTCCATATGTAGCACACCTGGGATCAGATAATCATCAAACTGAACTATACAAGACTAATCGTTTGCACAAATTAGCAGAAACATGTTCTAAAACCCCAAAACGCAAACGGCCCGAAGAAGTAAACTTCTGTAGGGCGTCCCACTGACGCACACAATTTTTTTATCTAACTATGTATTCTTTTAAAAATATTTGGTGTGTTTTTAATTTATGTTAATTTACTTATGTAAATGTTACATACATTAGGTAAATTGAATGTATTGAAATGAAAAAAAATATTTGAGTTTTGTTTTTATCATACATACACCAGTTAGAAAGTTTCGGTCTCAGTTTCAGTTTTGGTCGAATATTAGGAAAATGGAAGAAATTTGGTTTCGGTTTGGGCCAAAAAAACAGATTTCTGTCAGACGTACAACTTATTCCAGAATATTCCAGAAAAAGGTCAGAATGTTTTAAAGAAAAATGCAATCTGTCGCTACCTCAAACAGTTTAACTAGTGCTGGATATTCCATTATGGACGCCATAAAATTGTAATTATTAATTTAGTTTTTAATGACAATTGTAGTCATTTTAGTGTTAAACATGATAACATTGAATTGCATATTGAACATATACTTATACAAAAATGAATGAATGCAGGCATGTATGTGCGTGTGTAGTTGTGTCTACATATACAAAGTATCACAAGAAGAAGTACTTCAATAAAAGAAACGGAAAGTGAGCTTGTGATATTTCACAACACAATCGAAAGTATTTTGAGTTTGTTGATTTTTTTCATACACTCAATTCAAACTCAATTACGTCGGTCGCATCGTCTAACATCGCACCATGTGTGCAGTCATACATGGTCGGTCAGTCATGGCAATAACGATGGCGTTATGCTAATATTTTTCGATAGAGCTCTAAATCTTCTATTAGTATGTGTAGCATAAGTTCGTATTGTCGTGGAAATTTCTTGAAAACGAAAAATAAACAAGAGGTGAAAAATAAAATAACATAAATCATAGCATATAAAAGTTGCATACAAATCTACAGAGCCCGACCCCCGAGGCTTTAAAAGCCCCGATTAGCGTTGCAACGCAGCTAGTAGTTGACTAAAATTAGCGCGTAAAACTACACACGTCGTGATAAAAACACATTTACAAGATTTCCAAGCCAATGTAGGATTATCTACTACATATGTGCATAAATCCTTAAGTTAAATCTGCAGTTAATGTTTAACTACTCGAAGTGAATATTTTATACATAATTCATTAGAAAGATATTTTTTTCAGTCGAGTTGTTGTAGCGGAAAACCAATAGAAACGATTTACTTAATTCAAATTGAATTGAATTTCAATGTGCAATTTTCAAATATTTAGTGAATTTACATATTCGTAATTATATAACACAACATAAAAACACTTAATGAACTTAGTCCCCAACTGTAATCGTAATGAAATTGCATGTTAATTCTGGTTTTTGTGTTCTACTTGCTTTCTCGTGTTTAAGTATTTTAACGCAGAGCAATGCAAAAATGTTCACAAGATGTCAACTGGCTAAGGAGTTATTACGTCATGATTTCCCAAGGAGTTATCTATCGAATTGTAAGTATTATTATTATTATTATTTTCGTTTTTTAATTAATAGCACTCAATCATCATTGCAATCATTTCTTTCACTTTTATGGAAATTTCAGCAGGGAAATTAATTTTTCCTTAGGGTTATATAGATTGAGGTCCTGGTATTGAGGCCAGTATTGCCCTCCCATCCACATCTGATATAATTTATTCGAAATAAAAAATATTACATTCTATGTAATGCTAATTAATCCATTTGTTGTATTTATTTTAGGGGTTTGTCTAGTCGAAAATGAGAGCGGTCGAAGTACTTCAAAAGTAATGCAATTGCCCACTCAAAGTGTTAGCTATGGGCTTTTTCAGGTAAGTTGCAAACATTTTAGTGTAAATTGAAACCAGAATCAAATATGAAAATAAGTTTTCGAAAATGTTAATTATGAAGTTATGGACTATTGGAATAGGAGAATATTGTAATTAATGCCAAACTTACTATAAAGATTGGCACGCCAGCTGCCAGGAGAAAGCGCTAATGATCATATACATAACGTATTTTTGGGTACCAACCGCAGATACTTTCTGTATGACCCCCTATCAACTGAATAATTACAGACAATGGACAATACCCCAATAATAATGAAACATGAAGTCCACAGTCTGTAAGTTTTAGAGGATTAACCCTGAGATTCACTCCAATATATGTATCTAAAATCAAAGATATATATTTTTACTACAGATTTCATAATACTATATATTTTTTTTTAAATATTATTAATAAAATATATGTTTCGGCTCTAATGAACATTGATGTCAAAGAACAACCACTTTCATAGAACAGGCAGAAAAAGGGTCATCCGAACCCATGTTCGGACCAACCATGGGGTTTTGTAAAGCTCAATCTTAACACATGGCTGAACAGAAAGTTCCAGTTGGTTGCCTGGACGACACCTCAGGCAACCAACAAGCTAAATCATTCGTGTCAAGTGTATCAACAAAACAACTCTTGATGTTACCATAAACAGAAACGGAATCCGAGCTGTCACAGGATTTCTTACTAGACACTGACCAGTTTGGAAACATCTTGCTAACATGTGAATAAATCGGGACGAATTCTGTAGGTTCTGACCAGTTTGGAAACATCTTGCTAACATGTGAATAACTCGGGACGAATTCTGTAGATTTTGTGACGAACACGAGGAAACAGTAGAGCACATTCTGTGCCACTGTGACAAGCTTGCAAGTCTTAGACTTCGTCACCTTACTATTGCATACCCAACTACGGTTGAAGTGGGCAATATAACTTCCAGGGATATTTTAGTATTTTTAAATGCTACAAGGAAGTATATCTTCCATCTAATCTAGAACAGGCACATCATACGATCGTTTAGGAACCCGCCACGGTTCCTCAGCAGTGATCTTTGTGTTAGATCCATTATTTCAAAATACCATAGTCAAAAGTGGCAAAAGTGCCAAAACCCGTTTTTCCATTTTAGATCAACATTTCAACATTAGGAATACTTGTATACAGATGTTTCTAACCTCGAAGTTCATCTATATATACCATATATCAGTTATTAAGTAATATTAACTCAAAAACAGATTATGGTACCTGATTTTAATAATAGGATTTATATTTTAATATTTCTCAAATGAGAAATGTGAATATTTTTAGTTCTTGTTAAAAATTTTAATTGAATGCTTTTCAGATCAATAATAAAAACTGGTGTCGTAAGGGACGCAAAGGCGGAATATGCAATATTAAATGCGAAGGTGCGTACGCTATCATGCATAATATGTAAAGTAGTTTCATGTAAAGTAAGTAAATACTAGAAAATACATTTGGACTGAACTATAACCATCACCCACTCATCTATACAAATATGTACGTACTCGTATGTGATTTCATAAAATCACAAGCAAATTCCAAAAAAAAAAAAAAAATATGTAATTGCATGTCAATTAAAAATTAACAAACAAAAAAGTAGTGTGTAAGATGCGTGGGTTGTGCATCTCGCCATATATTTACATATACTTGTAATTGTACTTAAAACAATAATAAAAAACACAGAAATTTACTAGTGACTATGTCTTTGCAGACGTTACAAAATTGCCTGCAGACAAATTTCGTCTGTCAAATTATGTCTTTTCGTAAAAATTCTTTTAAAATTTTCATAGAACACCGGCATTGGCAGAGATTGGCTGTGTTGCATTTGATATACAAGTCCACCAACACTTTCGCGATCGAAAAGGCAGCATCCCACCAACCACTCATCAACTAAATCGTCTTGATTTATGGGCTGGTTGGCAGCATTGAAAAAATTATCAGCCTCCTGGTTATTGCTGCTTGTGCGGCACGAAATACCGGCCTCGTTCCTCATCTAGGACATAACTTCCTTGACTGTACGCACCATATTTTTTTTTGCCTTTCCGACCTGCTAAGCCTAAACACATGAGCCGAAACTAGGGGTGGGAAGGCAGCGGGTAGCTTACATTCCTAGTTGTTGTTAACGGACACGAGTTAACGGAATAAATTTAACGGAAATTAATCGTTAACCACGAATCGTTAACGATTTTCTGCCCAGCTCTGTTTAGTATTTTCTCTTTATTTTCATTAAATTTTTGCATTTTTTTCTAGATTTTCTAAATGATGAAATCTCTGATGACTCTCGTTGTGCTATGCAGATATTCAATCGTTTAGGTTTTCAGGCTTGGCCTGGTTGGGTGAGCAAATGCCGTGGGCGAACATTGCCTGATGTCTCCAGATGTTGAGAGATACGATTTTATTTCAGAGTGTGGTAATTGACATGATGCTTGCACTGACTGTAAGTTTAACAAAAAAAAAAACAAATTGGAATGCTTGCGTAAATTAAAAAATAAACAAACAAATTGAGAACGTAGTAAAAGATTGTAGTTTTGATTGCATTGGATCGTGATATTGTTATTTGCTAAATTATAAATACGTCACTCTTTTTAGTTCTTGTAACAAAATAAATTAAGTTTATTCTAAATTTAGGTAATAAATATTTTGGTAGTGTAATAAAAAATAAACAAAATAAAAGTATTAGTATGCCCATATTTTATGTATTAGTATTAATATATTTTAAGTGCATTTTTAATAAAATATAAATCATTTAAAATTTGTTTATGTTTCTGATAAAATATATGAACATATATGATCGCAGATGCAAAATTAACAAGTTGTCTTCTGGTATATTATACTTGAGTAATTTGTTAGAAATGGTCAAGTATAATTTTTTGGACGTGTTCTATCAGAATTCACATGCAGAAGCTTGTTTTTTTCTGATAATATTACCATTATTTAAAGAAAATCGAAGTTCCACTATAACTCGTTCAAAAAGTGTAAATCCAACGATATACTATACTTCGAGTAGTTGGATAGGACAACAAATATCAAAGTTGAGACAGAAACAAAAAGGGATTTGAAATACTCTTGTGGTAGTCTTTGAAATTAGATGGTAAGACATAAAGCTTTTTCACCTCATAGACGGTGACCCAGCCTAATGTATATACATACTTGTTTATAAGTAGGTTATTTTATCTTAACTTGATGTTCTATGTAAGTAAGAATATGCTTGTTTGATAAAGGAAAAAGCAGTTTCATATAAAATGCTTTTTATTTCTTTTCTATTTTGAACGATCTCTCAATTTAACACTCCCTTTATTACTTTAGTATGCTCTCACATCTTTAGTATGCTCTCACATCTTATCGATGTTAGAGCGATGTTTGCTTCATACATTTCATTGCCGGTTAGGCTCTTGTGTGCTTCTCTTCCTCAAATAAATATTTTGTACGGTGAACACAAAGCCAGAGAGCTGTTAAGAAATCTTTGCTTTGGTAGGAAGTTAAAATATTTTCATGCCAAATAATGAGTTTCAATATTTAAAAACAAAAAATGTATACCTATATTTCACGACAACAAAACCAATTAAAAGCAGCAACAAAATAAATAACAATTTTCATCAGTTTCATTTACATACGTTTCAGTAGTCGCTCTAGGGTCAATAAGCGTGCATCGCACGATCGCAAAAAACGTTCTTAGGTGTGCGATCGTATATGTTATTGAAAAAGATAGAAATAAAAACAGAAACAAAAGTAAAAGAATACAATAATAGTAAAGCTATACAACGATCGCGTTTCATTTATAAATTGAAACAACAACAACACAGTTTCGGCAGGTGTAAAATTTGTTTTTGAACAATACTATCATTAATACAAGTACATATAACTAAAAACTTTTCTTGAGGCTTTTATTGCTATTGTTACTAATTAAATCTGTAATACTTATGAACAATCGATACTCTGTAGTGATCAACAAATTTGTGTTTAAGTTATAATAAGTATAATAAGTAAAATAAGTTATAATTCTGTATTTACATAATTACCTGAACTGGTTGTGGAAATCACAATTTTTTGGGGTTTATTTTGTTAACCTTGAAGTTGTTCATGTTTTGTGATTTTTATTCCTATCGCTATTCTATTCTACATATGTACATACAATACATATGCAATACCTGCATGGTTGTGTGGGTGGACTTCTGATGAGTTTATACTTTTGCCTTTCAGTTTATATTTTTTTATTTTATATTATTAATTTTGTTACTTACTTATTTACATACAAGTTTTATGTATTATACGTTTTTGTTTAGTTGGGTTTGAGATTAACCAATTGGCATGTCTAGCAGCGGTACACTATAGACAAGCTTTTAGCTACGTACCTATCTATCTCCGGTTGTTTGATGTATTAAAAGCCAATCGTACGATTACGTCGATGCTAAAAATTAATTGCATTCTTTCCAGCATGATTTCTACTCATTTAGAAATTTAAAAAATTAAAGATATACACTGCACATTGCGATAAGCGATAAAAATTTTTTTCTGTTTTATTGTGGCTGACGACGTTGTTGTTTTTTTGCACATGTCCCACAACTAAGCACGAGGAAGGAAATAAATATAAACGAAATTACGCTGTATCCCAATAAACTTTCATGTAAGCTTTTAAGAAATTTTATCATCATTGTTTTTGAACTCAAATGAAGGGCGCGCGGCTAAAGTGTGATAGGCAGTAAAAGGAATACCATGCAAATGCATGTTTTTACAGGGCATCTCAAAAGTGAAATGGTTTAAGTTATCTAGTTATCTTTCGGAATCATGAAATTTCCTTTAAATGTGCATTCACAAAAAACAACAAAAAAGGGGAAAAAAATAAAATTTTCGTTGATTTTTTTTTTTTTGGTTTGTTTTTTCAAAATCACGCCAACATTGCAGTTGGCAAATTTCAAAAATGTTTGTCATTTTCTTTGATATTATTTTTTGAAAATTAAGTTTTGATAAACTTGCATATGTAAAAAAAAAATAAAGATATGCGAAAGTTTTCCGTTCTCTTTAAAATTATGGTTTATTAATATTATTTGATCGCGCTAAACCGAAATTAACTGAAAACTGGAACTGAGATGCCTGCTTAGTTTAAATTAATGCATGGTTTCGCGTGCAATGTGGCATGTGGCACCCTCCTGTTGGAACCACATGCCGGCCGAGTCCAATTCTTGCATTTTGTCTGTTATCATCTAACGGTACTATCTAACGTCTTTGAAGAAGTACGGCACAATGATGCCGCCTGCCCATAAACTGCCTACCGACCAAACAGTGCATTTTTCGTGATGCATTGGTAGCTGCTGAATGGCCTCTGGCTGGTCTTCACTCCAAATACGGCAATTCTGCTTATTCACGTATCCATTTAGCCAAAAATGAGCCTTGTCGTTGAAGACAATTTTGCGATAAAAAAAACGGATCCTCATCCAGCTTTCCTGGGCCTTCACGTTGTGGTAGGTCGCCTGGCTTCAGTTCTTGCACCAGCTGTTTTGTTTGGCATTAATCCGAGATCTTTGCGTAAAATCTTCCAGGTGGTCGAATAACACAAACCCAATTGCTGCGATGGGCGGATGGACATATCGCGATCTTCTTTAATACTGGCGGATACAGCTGCAATATTCTCTCCAGTACGCACTCTATGGATACGATTTGGTGGATTAATGTCCAATAAAATGAAACTGGTGCGAAATTTGATCACAATGAGCTGAATAGCCTGCTCTGTGGTCGATTATGACGACCATAAAATGGACGTAGCTTGCGAAACACATTTTTCGCAGAGCACGAATTTTGATAATAAATTTCAATAATTTGCAAATTTTTTTCAGCAGTAAGTCTGTTCATGATGAAATGGCAAACCAAACTGAAGATTTTTTACTTTGACACATGTCAAGAATCACGCGGGAACTGTCAGAAATATAAACGTCAATACTAGTTTAAAGTTTAAAGAGCGTCGTCAAAATTAGAGTCCGGATATTTTGTTTAAAATTCGCTCATTGAACAAGGCATTGTATGCATCGTTCTTAAAATTATTCCTTAAGTGGGAGTAAATAATAAGTAAATGAAAGAGAGAAGACATCAGTAACGGTATCTAATAAATAATCTTCTATACATTTATCTTCCATTAATTTTTTTGTTTAAATACCCGGGATGATCGGGCCTATTTTTATGTTGTTTGTTTTGCGGATGGTAGTGGTAGTGCGATGGACTGCTATGCAGAGTGTCCGGGGTTCAAATCTCAGCACAGGCAACATTACCACCTCTTGGCAGGCAATGGCAAACCTACAAGAGTAAAAATTGCCTATGAATAGCTTTTCACTTCGCCGTTCGGATTCGGCATTAAACTGTAGGTCCCTTCAATTCATGTACAAATATAACACGCACAACATGAGTGGATGCGAAAAATTCGGCCTAGGCCCTCCATGGGCTGTTGTGCCATTAAAAATAAAGTAAAGTAATTATATATAATATTTTCACAGGATATGATATATGACTAATTACCGCAAAACCAAAAATAGGCCCGATTATCGGGGACTTACAGACTAGTATTACTTATCTTCACAGATGACAAAATATGATCCGGTGCAGCATTTCGCTAATTTCGATACTTATATTAGGACAATTAAACAACGATGCTCGTCGAGTGGAAGCAAAAAAATTTATGCGTTGTGAATTAACGCGAGAACTATTGCTGAAATATCAAATCAGTAAAACTTTTATATCTAATTGTATGCTATTTCAATTAAAAAAAAATGTAAAACTAAATAAAATTATAAAAGCTTTATATGTTTAGGGATTTGCATGGTAGAACATGAGAGCAATATGGATACAAAGAAGGTAACTGAAAAACCAAATGGCAGCATGAATTACGGCCTTTTTCAGATTAGTAGCAAAGATTATTGTCGAATGAATCGTAAAGGTGGTTATTGTAATCAGAAATGTGAAGGTAATTTAATATTTTTACAAAATTATTACAAAAATTGTTTTATCTCAATGCTGTTCCTTTCTATTCCACCTTGTTAGATTTCATCAATGATAATATTGATGATGATGTCGCATGTGCAAAGAAAATTTTCGAGCGTGAAGGTTTCAAGTACTGGCATGGCTGGAATACATTATGTCGAAATACACAAAATTTACCGAATTTGGGCATCACTTGTAATATACACGCTCTATCGGCATACAGGCATATAGGATTTTTCATTACATCTTAATCATAGTGAAGATTATACTTATATCTGTGTTATTGTACCACAATTAAAAATACACTAAATAATAGTAATAATGTTAATACATATTTTGAACCGACAAATGCTGGAGTAAAATGGAAATTGCTGTTCATTACACAACTAAATAACAAAAACTGTTTTATACACATACTCGAGTGATTTTTTTTTTTTATTGCCTGTTTGAGAAATACCGCCGCAGAATGCCTTAAACCGCGCCGGTATCATTGAAGATTTGGGAAGCTTTTCAATTCAATGTTTTCATCATTTATTGTTGGCAAGCCTTAATGAATTGGTATACTCGTAATGTGAACGCTGGTGTGGTGGAAATGTAAACATTGGTAATTGGTAATAATTAATCCAAAAGATACCGAAGCCTATTTTTTGTGTGAGAAAACCGAAAGTGTTAATGGTTTTTGTGTGCTTCGTGGTATGTATTTAGGTATACGTACATATTGTAAAAGTTCTTGTCAAAATAATTAGGAATGCTATAATGAATATCATGGTCAGAATGTTATATAATAACAGTGTTCAACAGGAAAAAATATCTGGAATAATTGCCTCAACAGGAAATTTTTTTTCAAATGACATGGCCGATTACTTTTGTCAGAAAAAACCCTGGTCATTTGGAGTTAAACCATGATGACTGTAAAAATCTTCTAGAAATACTGAGAGACAGAAAGAGAAAAAGAAAACAATAACCAATTGCTTTGCTTTATATATAGTAGCTCCCAGAAACCTATCAAATAGCTTGAAAGTTTTCTACGATCTTAGTTATTAACCAAACGAAATGAACATGGAAAATCATCCGAAAATCTCCTTGAAGTTAAGCTGGAAGAAGGCAGGTCTGTTGTTGCAGTTGCTCATGTTAGATCTGAAAAGAAACCATAAATAAATTTCCGTTTCTTCTTGTGACGCGGTGGTACGCGGTGCTTGTTTTATGTACAGTGTAATTGTATTGAATTTTATTTTAGCATCTCTATTTATGTAGGTACATAAAGATGGGAAATTCCTCCTAAATTGTTATACATAAATACATATGTATATGTGCATATGTAAGAACCAACATACATTTCTTTTTTTCGCTATTGTGTAAATTTGCTTAAATCCGCACATATGACTCGATTGTTGATTTTGAAACATCTTTTATTCATTTATTTATAGGGTACGAGTATACGTACAATATTTTATTATCATGCAACTCCCACACTTATAACTTCACTCATACTCGTACTACATATGTAGGTAGTAGGTATGTAGGTAGTAGGTATGTATGGTAGGTATATATAAACATATTTATATGCAACCAAAAATTAAATTATTGCGCCAACTCAAAATCAACAACAGCAACCAGATACAGGCAAAAGAGAAAAAAGCCACAGTAACGATGAATAACATGTAGGCGCATTCACGACAATAGCAACACCAACAACGTTCATGGCAGCAACAAGCTATTTCTAAATTACATACAGACATACATACACACACACATACATACACACACACATACATACATACACATGTGAGTTGATTGCGCATGAGTTTTTGACTTTTATCTGCATTTGACTAGCAACAACAAAATGTTTATTGTTGTAATACTAAATAATGCCACGGTTAAATAAGCAAGGAACATCAGGAATCAACCTCTTGGGCGGAGCACCATTTTCACCAAAACGACATTCAAACGTCCTCATATGTAAATACTTATGTATATGTACATTTGTAAGTAGAGCTGAATTTTACAAATACACTTTTCACTTGCATAAATACGAGTAAGTAGGTGGGGATAGGAAAAGGCAACAAGCATCGATACACTTTGTAAGTATGTAGTTTACGTAAAGTTATTTCCGCTGTTACTTTTGTAAAAACTTAAAACATAACAAGAAAGGAAAAAGGCAACCAGAACCAATTTCTGATGTTTTCGTTGGCGGTTATTGTGGTGAATCACTCAAAACGCATGCTAATTTTAGCTTGGCTTATTAGACTTTTGTGGGGGCATGACTGAGACTTACGTATGTCATGTACTCGTAGAATACAATGAAAAGGGAAACGCACGATGAAACTGCCATAAATACTTATTTTACTTTTATACGAGAATAGAATTTGCAAATTTTATACTATTGTAAATAATGAGCAAAAATTTGTAACTATTCTAAGTACAAGGTGAGGCAAAAATAATGTCATAATGTGAATGTTCTATATATTTTGCAAATAGCGTCAAATGTCATTGTGCTTTGATATTTATAGGTAGATAGGGATTAGTTGACAACAAGCAATTTTTTTTAAAATTTTTTTTTGTTAATACATTTAACACACAGAGTGTACTCCAATGAATGAGCATTGTGTTGAATGGAAGGAAGATTGATAGGTGGAGGAAGAAGGAGGAAGAAGGGGGAAGAAGGAGGGAGGAGGGAATGCAATCACAAAGGACACCGGTAAAGAGATAGATAGCCATTGTGGCAAGTGTTATGTCTACCACAATGAACTTCAGTTCTATCAGTGTCGACTATGACTGCATGTAGCACCAAAGGACAAGCTTTTCGCATCCACTCATGTTGTGCGTGTTATATTTGTACATGAATGGAAAGGAAATGAAGCGATACACAGATCGACCCACAATACCTATTTCCAGTCCGTGTGATCTCCCGTTTTGGCACATCTGACGGAGATCGCTTTCTTCCTAGGAGACTTTTTGAAATCTCGCGTTTACCACAATAAACCAAAAACCTTGCAAGTCTTGAATACCAATATTTACGAAGAAACGTGTCGTAACATGAGCACAAATAAGCGTTAACTCAGGAGGTGGCCCGATATCATTTTTTCAACTTAATGTCATAAATTTTACATCTTTTAAGTAATATACTTTCTGTGAAAACATTGCCTAATTTTTTAATTTCTAACAGAACTGTAGGCAATTCAAATTATGACATTACTTTTGCTCCACCTTGTATGTGGCAAACATTTGGCGCCACCGTAAATAAAAAGTCTGTCACTATTGGTTACTGGTTAATATGCAAAATTTTATTGTGATCACTTTATTTTTATAAATAATAACAATGTCAAATAGATAAAAGATTTCGGCAATAGAACGGCTCCAATCTAAACTGATTTTATATCATCAATATTAGTTTTCTCTCAGATTAATGAAAGCATGAATGCATCCAGAGAAAAATCAACTACTATTCATTAAAAATCAACTAATTTTTTATTAAAATCTGTGCCTGCGCTGAACCAATCGTGTTTTTTATAGTA
Source organism: Palloptera scutellata (assembly GCA_958295655.1). Lineage (NCBI taxonomy): Eukaryota > Metazoa > Arthropoda > Insecta > Diptera > Pallopteridae > Palloptera > Palloptera scutellata. The sequence goes on along the minus strand of OY282451.1, from coordinate 60,730,072 downwards.
TTTTTAACAATGTTTTAAGCTGAACAAAATATAATATTGAACAACATCAGTCTATCCATTAACAATATAATTAGCAAGTAAAACACTTATTTTTTAACAAATTAACAAGTCCATTTTGTCGAATTGTCAAACATGACTCACTCAAAGAAATCGACAACTGAGAAGAGCACAACTAATTGTTCAATAAGGATTTAAGTACTTACATTATATTAGAACTTGTTAACATGCAAGAAAACGTCAGATCAGAAATGTTTATTAAACAATTATCATTATCATTAACACATTGCCTTAAACAATAAACGCATTTACGTTTATATCGAGCAAAAGGCAGACAGGTATTTTTAGGAAAACTGAAGGCATTTAATACTATCGTATGTATGGTATTTGATTTAAATTTGAAAAGAATCTCGATTGGAACTGGCACTAAAGAAATTAACACCAAATCAATTTACTTCAGACATATTTAAAAATATTTTCAAAATTTAGCCAACTACTTACTTGTGTCGCTGTTGAAGATAAAAAGTTTTTCGTTTTACATATTTTGCCATTCTTACCACGATTTTATTTTTAATTTTTTCAGATTTCATCCAGTTCAAGGTAACTTTTACCAGTTTTAGTTGCCAAGAAAAATATACCAAAGTTTCCAAAAAAAAACTTGGAATCTCAATATGGTATATCTTTCTAGAGTTTATCTCATAATATTTAAAACAAAATATTAAATTGGTTTATTCTTCATCTATTTTTAGAATTATCCTTATTTCTTACTTTACTTTACTTTACTTTTAATGGCACAACAGCCCATGGAGGGCCTAGGCCGAGCTTTTCGCATCCACTCATGTTGTGCGTGTTATATTTGTACATGTACATTCGCCTTATCCTTATTTCCGTCTTCTAAAATCGAAGATTTCAAATTTATACAATGTGGTACATTTGGTTTCTATAGAATTTTGCTGATGTAAAAAAAAACGGTATTCAAATATCTCTGGAACCATACGAACTAGGAGCAAGTTAAAAGTGAGAAGTGAGAGTATGAAAGAGAGTTGGCGCGAAACCAACCCAAAGAAACTCGAAAACCTCAGTACCTCTACCTGCGACAATTCAAAAAGATGATCTATAAATCAATTTAATATTTTATATTAAAGATTTTGAGATAAACTTTTCAAAATGGTAAATCATTGATGGGCATGGAATATTTGTAGTTTGCGAGCTATTTAACTTAGTTCAAGACTAACTTCTAACTAACTTCTTCTTAACTAACTTAATTTTCGCTAATATCTTGGCAACTACAGCAGGTAGAAAGAATATTAAAACCCCAATTGGAACGATTCTCACCGTGAAATATATTTGCTTAGACGAAACTTGAAACAAAACTTGATGTGAACAATTTTTCAAATTTTGTTCGCCAAATTACATTTTGTTTAATATCTCTTTAACCGGCTGAGAACTCAAAACTAAAAACTGCATCGTGCTTAGAATTTAAAAATTGATAATTGTAATAATGCAATCAAATTATCCTCGATGGAGTAAAATTTATGCACATTGTACTATTAAAATAATTACTGCAAAATCATTTCTAAATATAAAGGGTGTCTTTTTTTAGAAGTGTTTAGAAGGTTTTCAATCTGGCAATACTTTTTTCGGAGTTGGTCTTTTTGACAGCTGTCACTTGATTTATGCTCAGTTTGGTTTGCCATTTCAAGAATTGAAGCTGAACAACCATCAAGCACGTCGCTCGTTCGGTGAATGGGCCCAAAACGAGATGGCCACCGATCACGAGAATATTTTGTTCAGCGATTAAGCTCACTTTTGGTTGAATGGGTACGTTAATAAGCAAAATTGTCGCATTTGGAGTGATCATAATCCACAAGACGCCGTTACATCCTCGAAAAGTCAATGTTTGATGTGCTCTATGGGCAGAGGGAATCATTGGTCCATATTTCTTCAAAGATGAAACCGATCATAATGTTACAGTCAATGGGGAACGCTATAGAGCCATGATTAATGACTTTTTCGTGCCTGAATTGGAGGATGTTGATGTGGACGATCTTTGGTTCCAACAAGACGGCGCTACATGCCATACAGCCAACGAAACAATCAATTTATTGAAGGAAACTTTTGGTGAGTGCATTATCTCGCGTCGTGGGCCTGTGGCGTGGCCTACAAGATCGTGCGATTTAACACCGCTGGACTATTTTATGTGGGGTTATGGGGTTATGTGAAGTCGCTTGTCTACGCAGATAAGCCCGACACGATTGACTCCTTGGAAGAGAATATTCGGCGCGTTATAACTGACATACGGCCCCAATTACTGCAAAAAGTGGTCGAAAATTGGGCCTCTCGGCCGCAGCGGCCACTTGCACGAAATCGTTTTTAAAATATAATGGGAAATCCTTATCTATATAATAAAGCTAAATTCTTGGCCATAACATTAAATTATATGCGTTTTATTTCTTCTTGAAAACCACACTTCTAAAAAAAAACACCCGGTATTATATTTCATATTTGCATACCAGTTACATTAAAATTTTTTAGTTTAAATTAAATAAATAGGAGAAAAATTTAACCCGAAAATTTTCGTTTCAGAAAAAAAAAATTATCTATCCAAAAAGTTGGAAGAAACTAAAAATAAACAAAATATCTAGTTTATCAGTAACATTTCATCTTGCAAAAGATACAAATTTTTGCACGCTTAAAGAATGAATTTTTCAGAGCGTCACCTACTCTTGTCTGTGTGCAGTAGTCGTATCTCATAAATGCAATCTTAAGATTTGCTGTATCGTTTGCTTTTGTGTAGGAGTTAAAGCGCCGCTTCATCTATCCATAAAAAGTACTCGTAATCACAGATTGAAAATAGGTACTATGTATGTATGTTCATATGTATATACATATACGTATTTATGTATACATATATACATATGTAGGCATTTATGTATAAAATAACGCAAGCAAAATAAAGGCACGTCACAGAAAGCACCGTTTTCGAATCATTATTATGGCATCAAGAGCAGCGACTTCAATAACAACATGATTTCGTATTCTATATTTTCTGCATTTTTACTTCAAGTCATACGTATACCCAGCGGTAAAAATTGATGTTGATTTTCTTTGGCTTTACATTGATTTCATTATTTCAGTGTTAACTAAATTTACCAATAACCAAACATATTTAATCGTTGTGTTGGCACCTTTCTCGACATCTTAGTTCACATGTGGGAATACGCTTCTTCGCGTCGCTCTAATTCCGATTTTGCTCGATGCAGAATTTACCATAAGCAAAGCATGGCACAATATTTATCTGCATTTTTACGCTCATTATGTACACACATTTGTGTATTACTTCCTAAACATAGCTTCAACGCATTCCAAACTCATAATGGCTTTAGGGAAACGCACGGTACTGTGGAGCAAGTGTACAGAATTGTATCTGAAGTACGAAAGGCATTTGAAGAAAAATTGAATTTTTCTGCTATTGGCATGAACGTCTTTTGTACAAAATCAATAAACTGTTACCCCAAAATATCCATGCTTTACTAAAAAGCTATCTGTCAAACAGAATTTTATGCGTTAGACACAAAAGCTTTACTTCAAAAAGAGAACCAATCGCAGCCTATTATTCACCTTAGATTTGCTAACAAAGCATTATTTACATACATCTACATTTTCGCGGATGACCCAGCAATTTTAAGTACCCATACTGGAACCAAAACCAAAAACATACAAGACTACCATGAAACAATAGAAAATTTGTTAACGACCTGGTGAATAAAAGTAAATGAATGAAAAAGTGTCCATCTTACTTTTGAGCTAAGATATAAGTAATAATTGTCCTATTTCCCAAAAAGTTAGTGTTACCTATAATACCTCGGCATGCACGTTGATAAAAGATTAACCCGGAAAAAGCATATTGAATCAAAAACACTCTATCAAAAATAAAAGCATCGAAACTACACTGGTTGTTACATAAAAACTCTAAGCTGATCCTGGACAACAAATCGATTCTCTATAAATTGGTTATTATGAAAACATATCTGGACGTATGGCATTCAACTATGGGGAACTGCGTCGCCATCAAACGGGGAAAAACTTCAAGGAATGCAATCAAATATGCTCAGAACCCTTATAGGAGCTCCATGGTGCATAAGAAATATCAATATTAATAAAGACTTCAACATATCTATGGTTTCTGCTGGAAAAATATACAAATTTTGTGGAAAATATAGCCTGAAATTGAGGATACATCTTAATAGTCTACATAGCGGTTAAAAAGTAAAGCTACCATAGATCTTGATATAAAATAAACAGACACAAACATAATTTCTTCACCTCTTTCTTGTTCGGTGTAAATTCAGTCTACTAAAATCTACGCGAAACCCTTTTACCCTTTTAATACAGCTCTAAACCTCACTCACTGCCTTTTATTCTAGATTTTGGATTTAAAAAACTTATTGTTAGTTTCCAATTATAGAAAGATTCAATAAAAATAAACAATTAAAAAGAAAAAGAAACTGAGGATAAATAGTTGCTGTAACAGTTCGTGGCTGGCAACCGATGTTCTACCGTACAAAATATGTACATAAGTAAATGATACCTACTATGGTTTAAGTTTGGTGATAATATGTCTCTCCAACGCTTTTGATACGCATCACTTGGTCGCTGGGTAAAGACGCCTGCGTGCCATGCCATGCCGCCGCCACTCACAAAGATGGCATCGAAAAGATATGATAATGATGTCGAATGTCTAAAAATTTTAAATTTGCTCGGTGAGAAGCAAAGAATCATTAACAGACTGTTATTTTTTCCTTTTTCATTTCTATTTCCAAACTAAGAAATACGTGCTTGTGTGCAGTTACGAAAGTTAGATGGCATTAAAAGCGTACAAAAACAACAATTATGTGTTTATGCTTTGTTTATATGTTTTTGTTTATATGTATGTTTCGATATTGCATGAATGGTAAATATTTCTTAGCAAAAGTTGTGTGCTCCAGTGAAACTAAATGACAAAATAAAAAATTTAATAATTTTTTTATTTAACTGATATAACCAAATAAATGAGTAGATACAGATATAGTATAACAATGCATTTTTACATTAACTTGCCCATGAGAAACTATGTATTCACAGATTCCATCAACGAAACTAGTAATGTTGTCCAATGAAAGCTATTAAAAACTACTACGAAGACTTTGATGAAAACCAAAATGTACATAGCAAGAAGTTATTAAAGACACTGGAGGCAGTAGCAACTCGTCAACACATAGTTAACTACTTATTACTAAAATATGCTATTCAGTATATTTGTACCTACTACATACATACTCCTACAATTTCTAATTTTAACTCAAAAAATACCACCCACTTAACTCAAATTACTGTACCTATGCATTTCCGTTTAACAATTGCATTTCCGTTTGTCTATATTCAGTTACAATAAAACAATTGCAAAGCATGAAGCGTGCAGCGTGCAGCAACATTCTCTTTTCATTGCTGTTACGAGTAATGTGGCTAATACTTTTGTCTGTTTCCCCTGTTGTTGCTTTTAAACAAATTCATAAATCAGAGCGTAACTTGGACGGCCAACGAAGTTGTTTCCATTAGAATGCATTCCCATATAAGCACACAACCACATATATACGAGTACATATACGCACATAATGTATATGATTATAGTACATAAATGAAAATTTTTGAACAAATATTTAGCCAATTATAACAAACAAACAGATTGATACCAGCATTAACATAAAGAAACTACTTGTTGTATCTTCACTTACCCACATGAGTGAAATAAGTATGTACATACATACATACATATGTACATATGTACCTATATATTGCATTTTTAATATCATTTTCCACTGGCATCATACAAATTGGGTAGGCACGATTTGAACATGTACCGACGGAACTTTCATGGATGCATGTTGCACCTTTGAATATTATTTCCTTTAGGCATTAACTTTTCCTCGTATTAAATTCGTATATGTACGAGTACATTTTGAATTCTATGCATCGTGATTGTCACGGTGTTTGCATATTTAACAAACAAAAATAAAAATAACTAAATCTGTTTTCTTTTCTTCTCTACTTTTTGCTGCTGCTGTCGTATTGTTGTTGTTAATTTTGAAACGTTTGAGTGCGTTTAATTTCCGGTTATTGTTATTGTTGTTTTACTTTTATTGTTGGTGGTATATTGTTAGTCATGTTAATTATGCATGGACAAATGCCCATACAATTCCAACAGCAACATTGACAGTATGCATTATGAACAATCCACAATAGTAGCAACAATTCTATGTACGCAGTAATTGTAATATTTGTCGGTTGTAATTCGTTTATTGGTATGAATGAAAGAATTAATGAAAGAATGTATGTACGAATGAAAGAATGAATGAATGAATGACTTAAGGAATAAATGAAAAACTGATTGGAGTACAAAAATATTTAATTTTTGCACATAACAAGTAGTTCTTACTTATCATATCATAAGTATATCATATCATATCATATCATATCATATCATATCATATCATATCATATCATATCATATCATATCATATCATATCATATCATATCATATCATATCATATCATATCATATCATATCATATCATATCATATCATATCATATCATATCATATCATATCATATCATATCATATCATATCATATCATATCATATCATATCATATCATATCATATCATATCATATCATATATCATACCATTCCATACTTACTTGCACTTACATACAATACTTATGTATATGTACTTACTACATATAATATGTATGTATTTATAATAGCTCTGCAGGTTTTTAAAGGGTATATTGCTTTTGATCGACTAAGGGTTCTTTGTTACACCCACAATTAGGCGTCGTAGGTATTAACATAAGTATACATATAAGTTAAGGAACTCAATGAATGTGGTAACGACAAAGAACACTTCATTAATTTATTAAATTTATAACAAAAAACAAAAAAAAAGCAAATTGCATAATTTCACGGTTTATAATTTGTTTATCATTCGACGACAGCAACAATTGGCACATTGGCGCAATGATACAGTGTCGCGGCCGTGTTCGCCTGCGTAAGAATACCATACATGTAATTTTAGTGTTAACAGACTGTAATGTTGCTGCCGCATCCAATGTGTTCTTATTTTTAAAGTTTACTTCTTTAGAATATTTTTTATATTTACGAGGGGGTAAAAAGAAATAGTGGCAAAGCGGAAATTGTCACGGAAATGAAGGGCAGCGACCTTTATCATCAAGTATGAAAAAAATTAGGATGCATATGTACATATATACACATACATAAATGATGGCAGCCCATATGTATCCAATATGCGCCCTCTATCAATCGATAGAGGATTCCTCTATTCCCTTATCGATTTATAGAGGGCGCTAATTCGTTTATGATTCATATTCGATTGATAGAGGGCGCTGCCTATCAGTTTCTATTATAATTTGACTTTTCAAACAAAAATTTGGTATAAAGTTCTAGAGCTGAAAGAATGAGCGAGTATAGACTGAAAAAAATATCGCAAGGCATAAACAAATGGCGATTGTGTTACGATAAAATCTCCAGCAAAAACTGCAGCTGAGAGACAGTGAGAATGTAGACTTCGTCGAAAAATGGAGGCCCAACAAAATTCAGATTCTGCTAAGATGAAAAAAAAACCAAAAACCAGCATCGAGAGATCGCGAAAGTATAGACGTCGCAAGCTTCTTGAGATACAACAGAATTCGAACTTGATTGAAAATCAACTCGGAAAGACTAATGCGGAGAGACAGTATGAACGGCAAATGAGTTCATTAGAGTCAATAATTGCATCAACACTCATGTTATTGAGTCTCGACGAAGGTCTTCAGATTATACAGCATTATTCGGTCATTGAAGTGAACGAATTCCCAGCTTCTCAACGAAAGAGAATGGCACAAGATTTACTCGAAAATCTTTCCTCCGTGGAAAGAAAACAAAGACGAGATTCGCCAAGTCTCTTGTCAACCTCATAACATTCGCGAGTTCTCAGGCCGGTAAGTGGCAAATTTTTCACCTGTTGAGATCATACAACGTGAACATTTTCATGATGATGATGATGATGGTAAGATTATACAATTATAATGATGTAGCAAATAAATTCCCATGCTTTGAGTATGAATATTTTGATGGAGATGATGATTTTGCAGAGAGCATTGCATGCATTGGAAATGCAAACAATCAAAATGAAGTTAATCCAGATGTAGCACATCTGCGATCAGAGAATCATCAAACTGAACTGTACAAGGCTTATCATTTGCATAAATCAGCAAAAATATGTTCGTTAAAAATTCCTTCTGCCACGTCTGTAATGTCTGCGATAGACTCTGGTTTTTACAATATTACTAAACCTATCCTCAAAACCCAAAACACAAAACCCAAAACGCATCTGAAGAAGTAAACTTCTGTAGGGCGTCCCACTGACGCACACAATTTTTGTTATTCACTTAAATTTCAAAGTTTTACTAGTTTTAGTTTAAAAAAAAGGGCCTGTTCCTTTCTTTAATATTAGTTTTTGACTTACACAGTTATTGCTTTTTTTGTAGGTATATACTTACATTTGTATGTATATACTTACATTCTTATGTATGGTATATCTACTCTTATGGTCAATACAAACAATCAGAATTGAGTCCAATTTTCTTGAAAATACGATAATTTAATTTGGGCTAAAATAACAAACATTTAAAATATGCCAAAACTATGAAAATTATGAGAAACAGCATAGCATGAAAAATTAAATTCAATTATTCGGGACTAAAAGAATTTCCTTATATACACACTCTGTACAAGGATATTGGTTTTTAAATTTTCTATATATTTTTTGTTGTCGAATATTTAAGAAAAAAATTTGTAAAAGAATTGAGTAGTGGTAGTGCGTTGGACTGCTGCGCAGAGAGTCCGGGGTTCGAATCTCGGCACAAGCAAAATCAAAAAGAAAAAATAATTTTTCTTCACGGCACCACCTCTTGGCAGGCAATGGCAAACCTACAAGAGTAAAAATTGCTATGAAAAGCTTTTCACTTCGCCGTTCGGATTCGGCATTAAACTGTAGGTCCCTTCCATTCATGTACAAATATGACACGCACAACATGAGTGGATGCGAAAAGCTCGGCCTAGGCCCTCCATGGGTTGTTGTGCCATTAAAAGTAAGTAAAGTAAGTAATTAATTAACCAGTCGCAAAATTTCAGTGACTTTCAGTACATCTTTCGACGCATCTTTGATACCAAAATTTTCGGAATGGAATTGAGCACAAACCACTCCTGAGTTCAGCGTTCACACACAGCATCCTCACTGTAAACCGCATATATTTTTCGGCATTTTTTTTACCGCGATTTTAACTTTTCTATAGTAATAAAGCATCACGTAGCGTATATCTTCAGATATTTCACTCATTTTCAAATCGATGTAACTTTTTACTCTAGGCTACTAAATGTAGCCTGATTTTACCTTTCAAGCATGTGTCCGTTTGACAGTATCGGACTAGTGTTGCCAGATTTATGGGTACAAATACCAAAAACTATGAATACTTTTTACTTATATGACCCAATTAATATGTCAGGTATTTAAAAAACAATTAAAATAAATGTGGTATCTGTTTTTGTTAAATGAACTGGAATCAAGATGGGCATAGTGGAGCATTCATATTTTTTTTAATTTAAATACAAGTTACCCAATGCAAATTAACAGCATATGAATGTAAAATTCACTAAACTTACTTACTTTTAATGGCACAACAGCCCATGGAGGGCCTAGACCGAGCTTTTCGCATCCACTCATGTTGTGCGTGTTAGATTTGTACATGCATGGAAGGGACCTACAGTTTAATGCCGAATCCGAACGGCAAAGTGAAAAGCTTTTCATAGCAATTTTTACTTTTGTAGATTTGCCATTGCCGAGATTCGAACCCCGGACACTCTGCGTAGCAGTCCAACGCACTACCACTACACCACAGCGACCACTTGGTCTAACTTCACTAAACTAAATTAAATTAAATTTACCCAAATTTTTTGTAAAAGTTTCCGTTTACCTCGAACAAAATTTGTTTGTTCAAATTCAGTTTTTATTTCACGACAAAAATTAAAAAATATATATAAAATTTCCTCCTATTACATTCAATAAAAAGGATCGAAATGCTTCATAGATGGTTTCATTCTTCAAAAGATATAAAAGTCTCACGTTCGACTTCATGTTTTAATTTGCATAAAATATAAAATCAACAAGAAATTAAATTATTTTCAATTCAGTTACGAAATAAAAAGCCAATAACGAAACCACACAAGAAATGAATGAAGATTAAAAATAAAAGTCGGATTCCTTTAACAAAAACAACTTTAGTGGTAGGTACTACGAGTATGTATGTATGTATGTATTTGATTTGATAATGCGATATGTGATCACGCTGACAAAACTCAAACCAATAAAAATAAAACTTATAAAAGGAATACAAGTAATACCTTCCTATTTTTCCCTGCAGTTCCATTGAATTAGTAAAGAAGGAGAAGAGTAACAAAAACATCCGTTTCCGTCTTAAACAAACAAAAGCATTAAATAAGCAGGATATTCATACCTTATTTCATTTGTATATAAGTATATATATGTATATTTAAAGGTACCTACTTTTGTACTTTGCATATGCACGTACATACAGGTAGTTTTTTTTTTTAATTCAATTATGTAGTTTTCTGGAAAACGGAAATCTCCTTATTCATTAGTATTTTGAAATCTCATGCTGTTTTTTGTTCAGGTAAGTATTTTGTGAATGAAATTCCATATATAGTTTTTTAGGTTTTTGTTGGTACTACATTTTTTCTTTTTCTTTTTGTTTGCAATTAAGCCTCGTGCACATGCATGCAAAATTTTATTTGTACGCAGCAGCACCGGCAGTCATCCGCAAAGATTGCAATCCACATATGCTGTTCAACTGCACGTTACATTTGTGTTACCTACTGCCACTGTGACCTTTTGTTTGGAGGCACGTTTTATTCAAACACTCGTATACTATGCATTTTAATTTTCTATCTATTGAACATTTTCTCCTTCTATAAAGAAATTTTACTTTTACCACTTAATTTTGTATACCTTTATTTTGTATAGCTATAGTTGGAAATTTACTTCTTCTTTTTTGCTTGAGATTGTAGGGGATTTGTTAGAATGTGAATATTGAAAGAAAACGAAAAACAAAATAAAATACTTTTTTCCCCCTTTCCCGAGTCCCTTAAAATGCAGTCAGACATGTCAATAACGATTTATTCAATTTACTATTCCATTTACATATTTCAAAGAAATAATTTGTATAATCGATTTAAATAACCGTAATTGAAGACAATACAACGACAGGTTAAAATTTCCCAAACAAAGCCAAACTTGTACCAGTGAAATGTTTATCATTAATTAGAAATGAGAAATTGTCGTTAAAGAGTGAGCGGGCTCTAATGCATTTTTATGAAAACAAGAAGTCAGTTTTTTAAGAATAAGCGAGAATAAGGGAGAAAACTCAAAACGATGCACACGATATTGAAGTCAAATAAATCTGACTAAACTATTGTAAATAACGATAGCGATTACAGTCGAACTTCGATTAAGCGTGGTACGCCGGACATCGAAAATCCCGATTAGCCAAATAACCCATTTTTAATGCCTTTTTTTATTGTTACATACAGACCTGCAGGCCCGGGAAAGACAGGGGTGAGGATGGGTGACTGCCCAGGGCCCTGTTTTTGTAGGCGTACTACCTATGTGATTGTATTCTGTGTCTGATTCTTCCTCCTTCTTTCTCCCACCTATCAATCTTCCTTCCATTCAACACAATGCTCTGCATTCATAGGGGTACACCCTGAGTGTTGAATGTACCAATAAAAAAAAAGTCTTTTCTGGTCTTCCGAGAGCAAATTTGGATATTTTTTAAAAATGTTTTTTACAGAAGTTCGGTCAGCTCTAGTTTCTGAAAAGTAAGTGGTGTTCTTTGAGATTATAGTTACCATATTGTTTCCGTTTAAAATTAAAAAATAATTAAATATACTATTTTTAGTTAATTTTCAAAACTATTTACATACCTTCTAAACAAGCAAGTTTGATTTTAACTAACCTTTTAGTAAGTATTTATATTTATAATTTCAAATTATTTAAGTGCCATTGGAAAGCCAGAATATTTAGAAATTTTAGACAGCAGAAACTTTTGGAAAAACTTTGTAAATGTACCTATTTTTGACGAATTTTTAAAATTGGTATTCAAAGAATCGTACAGATTGCTTTAAAATTATAAAGCTTGAAGCTTTATGTGTACATTCCAAAAATTAAGAATGTGTAAGAGGAACATCCTCTTTTCTCCACAAACTCGTTTTTTCTCTTCACGGCCTTTTAGACAAGTAGGCTTTTTTGCATTACAGAAAATAGAAGCAAATTGAGAAACAAGAAATGATATGATACCGGTTAATAGGGTCACGGATAATCGAAGTTCAAATGAGCATAATTATCGATGCCTGATGTTTGCGCAATGTTTCCACTGGGAATATTCAACTACGAGTAACTTTCAATTTCATTTCTATTTGCTTTAAACAGAATTCCTGAAATTCTCAGCACAAACAAACACATTTCCAAATCCAAATCCTTGAGATTTTTGAAATTGAGCTTTAAGATTTGTATCTCTTTAATAGCCAAATATGGTGTTAATATTTATAAACTAGGTATTTATTTTTCAAATGCAATGAACAATTAAAATCACGCATAATTGAATTTTTTGTGCACATAATATTTTTTCCTTTTATGTCAAGTTGTTGGCTCATATAAAAAACTGCATCAGAAAATGAAAAAACGCGAAACAAAATTGTCAAATCTTATTAGAAAACATTTTTGAAAATTAAGTCCAAACAATTTTTGCAAGCTTGTAATTGCAATTTTCTGCAGCTGTCATTAAATTTCGTTGAATGTTGCTTGGTGGCGCTTGCAGTAGCAACAACACCATCAGCAATTGCTCGAAGTATTTCCAAATTATGCGAAATATTTGTGTGTATTTCTATATCTTTTTTTTTAACTGTTCTTTCGTCTATTCACTTGTGATTTATGTATCTTGAAAATTCCCACAATAAAATTTAATTTTATTGCTCCCACTTGTTACAACTAGCAACGACAGTTGACGACAGCGATTGAATGAATGTAATTGTTAATAAATTTGTGCATTTCCATCGGATTTGTTCATTTTAAGTAATTTGACCAATTATTTAAATTAAACTATTGCACTCGTAAAAATATTATTGCAAAGGCATCAAACATAAAAATAATAGCTTTAATTTAATTATTCGAGAAAAGCAAGATCAACCAACGCACACTGCAATGGGCAACAACAAATTTGTGCAGCACAGTATTAGCAGCAGTTGTAGCAATTAGTAGGCAACACAAATAACAGCAGGCAAATTGTGGCTGTAACATGTTGCCAAATTGTCAATTGAATGTACTGCAGCAATAAGAAGCGGAGGTCACGAATATGGTACACACAGATATGCAAAATCCAATGTGCCTATGTTGTCTAAATAAAAAAATAGTTGTACAAAAATGTTTCTATCGGATCAAATTGCTTGCACCTGGCTTAAAATCACACCCATTTTTAATGGTAAATCCGATTTTATTTATATATTTACTTATTTTTTATAGATTTCAGATTGATTGACGGATGGGAATAGGAATTTAGGTTCAAATCCTTTTCTGCTCAGCCAACTTTCTATTGATGGATGTCATCTAATTCATCTTAGAACATAATAATGGTACATTAATCCTCTAGCTTGGTCGTGGTCGCTGTGGTGTAGTGGTAGTGCGTTGGACTACTACGCAGAACGAGGTTCGAATCTCGGCACAGGCAAAATCAAAAAAGGAGTAAAAATAATTTTTCTACATGGCACCACCTCTTGACAGGCAATGGCAAGCCTACAAGAGTAAAAATTGCTAGGAAAAGCTCTTCACTACGCCGTTCGGATTCGGCATTAAACTGTAGGTCCCTTCCATTCATGTACAAATATAACACGCACAACATGAGTGGATGTGAAAAGTGAAAGTAAGTAAAGTAAGTAAGTAATCCTCTAGCTGGCCACATAAACATTTATCAGTTTTAGAACACATAGATATTGAATAAATCAGATTGCCTAAACTTCTTTTATACATCATTTTTACACATATTTGGAGTATTCACACGGCATCATATTTTGTCGTATTGTTACAAAGTCGTAAGAGAACTTAAGACAATTTAGAGGATACGGCACTGAAAAATACGCTTTGTTGTGAATATCCCAGTTGTGTTGAGCTGCAGTTGAAGAAAAACGTCGTGGTGAGCTTTGTTGGGTGTAATATCCACAAGTTGCACAAGACAACTGGGATATTCACTTCAGTCAAAAAGTAATAAACATAAATTTTCCCACATCGCTATATTATTTCTAACAAATGCTTTTATGCTTTTATAATATTATGCTATTTACTATTATTATTTAATGAAAAAACAGTAATGAATGAATGAAGTAGACTCTGAAGTATTCATTCTTATTTACATCTTCGCTGCACATACCAAGCAGTCAAAAAGAATCGCCATTAATTTTCATATCTATTAATGTAATGTTTGCTAAATGACAAATAATAGCAATAACAAACAATTGCTTTTTACTGTTGTTGTAGTTATTTGTCGCATGTGCATACACGAGTACTATCGTTCACACAAAAGTGGCTTTATACCCAGTTGTTAAAAATCATCCTTGGTGATATTCTAAAGAGTGTAATAGTTTTCTTCTCAAAAATCGTACAAGAGGAAGAGCTTCGCCATTTGAAGCTACGAACCTTCTTTTACTTACTCTATTTTGGGTTGTTACTCTATGTAAAGTGTGGCCCAATATGAGTGCACAATTTAAATTTAGTGCCATTTTCCATTATTTCTGTGCAAGTGGCAACTCTGAAATTTAACAGCTGTTGTCTACGATTGTGCCGATTATTAAAAATGGAGCGTTACACAAAGGAACAACATGTTCTTGTCCTCATTGTGAAAATGAGGACAACAACATGATACGGATGGTATGGATATGGACGATATGTACATAGTTTCAGTAGGTCGCGCCGCCATACCGCGCATGAAATAATCGATTTCCCGACCGAATCATCTCCCGAAATTCCGATGTCTACTGGACACCAAGATCGCGCGATTTCTTTCTTTGAAGTTTTGTGAAATCTCAGGTCAATGCGAATAAATAGAATAATTTCGTTTCTTCGAGTGTATGAAACATCACTTTATCAACTGGGTACACTAACAAAAATATATGCTACATACATACATATTTGTGCACACATATGAAAGTATACATTTTTATAAGAAGGTGTGCTGCTCTTGCTGTTATTTCACAACAGTTGCAAATACGCGCATATGCAGCAACATCTACTAAATAAATAACAAACAAAGAAAAATAAAAACATAAATGAAAAACTGACCTGACACACAGCCTAATTTAAGAAGCACAACTGCAAATGTAATTACAACAGCAGCAAAAGCAGCAGTTGCTACACAAACAAGCAACAGGTTGCTAGCTTCACTTACACAAAATTTTCGTTGCTGTTGGGCGCAGGCGTTGGTTTCTTATTGCTGTATGGGTGATTGTGCGGCATTTTGTTGGAGTTTGCGCATCGTCGTTCACTATTGCATTTTGTTCGTTAAGTTTTATTACTTTTTCAGTTTATATTTTTAGTTAGCCAACAGCATATGTTGAAGGTTGCAACTGCAGGCAGCAATTGTTGTATACTTTTGAAATCTAATGCAAATGAGAACTCTTACAGTGCACATAACAGCATTCAGTGACAGATACTTACTTACTACGATATCACATTCTCCTCACTTTTAAAACACCGATTTATGATTTGGTATTTTCTTTTTAAAGCTGTTGTTTCTCTGAAGCTGTGCTTAATTGACGTAGAGCGGGAGTTATGATGGCCCAAAAAGTTATAGATTACTGTTTTTTCTTTAACTGACAATTAATTCAATTAGCAAATATTTGAAACTATTTTGGTTATTTTTTTATGGTAATTTAATAATTAACAAAATATGCAAAAGCGACCAATAGAAATGCAGTATTTAGAGGGTAGTTATGGTGTTTATGAACCCCCTCCGCCTCCCAAAATGTGGAGAATTTATTTTAATTTTCGATTTTAATTATTGGCTTTTTACATGTTAACAATTCAAATATCTATCAGATTTTAAGCAAATCTTCTGCTGTTTCAACTTCATGGTCCTCGTAAAAATATTGGTTGCAACCCCTGTTTTTTGTTTGAATTTTTACTTTACCTTTTTTGTTTTCATTGCATTCAATTGCATTGAAAAATCGCGACAATCGCTGCTGCCATACATAAGGGGTGAACCAGAAAACCAGAATTTTTACGTATCTATTATACGCAATTGTCAAGAGTTAGGACACCGTTATCTTCAAGGGAAAGTATCTATAAATAGTGCAGTTTTTTTGTATATTAGACATTTTCATCTTGAATCTTCTTAAGACAACATGTCGAGCCAACAAGAACAGAGCCGCAAATTAATACTGGACTGATTAATATTGACTGATAAGACGAAGTCCAGACTAAGCATTGCACACCAAGTTTAGCGACGGTTTATGACGTCATAAACAACTACAACGCGGGAAACTCCATCTGCAGAACCGAAGGGTCTGGCAGAAAAAAGGGTCAAAATTCTCAGAAGTGCTGAAAAAGGTTGTGAGTACATATCAGGCTAATCCTACGAGGTCGACTCGAGTTGTTGCAGCTACAGCTGGTGCAGCGCAATCAACTGTAATGCGATATAACCGAAGTGAAGGATTAAGGATTTACAAACAGCAGAGAGTACCTGACCGGTCGGAAGCAAAGAAAAAAAAATAGGGAAGACGCGTGCCCGAAAGCTGTATGACAATTACCTAACCAAATTCGAATGCGTGATTTTCCATGATGAGACCTATGACCCTGGGAATGCCTATTTCACAACAGAGAATAGAGATGCAACACCCAGAAAATACTCTGAAGTAAAATATACCAAATTTCCAAAAAGCTTCATGGTTTAGCAAGCTATTTGCAACTGCGGTCCACGGAGCAAGGCGTTCATTACGACAGGAACAATTAAATCCAGAATTTATATAGAAGAATGCCTGCAAAAATGCCTTCTATCACTAATTGAACAAACAGTTTTGTTTTGGCCAGACCTAGCCACAAGTCATTACTCCAGGTCAACTATGGAATGGTATAAGGAAAATAATGTCACAGTTGTCCCAAAAGAAGCAAATTCTCCCAACCCTAAGAAAAACAAAGAAAGTTTGCAAATATGAAGTAGAATTCCGAAATTGATGGAATCAAGCCTATGCAGTAGTCACCAAACGTAGTGTCCAGTCTCTAACTAAGAAAGATAAGAATAATGTTAAACAATTTTACAACCGCTAATAATATTTGAATAAATTTAAAGTTTAAAAAATGCTTAATAAATTGATCTTTAATTGAGTGAAATCAGACTTTTGGTTGATTTTTAATGTCTTCGTAAAAATAGTAAGTTTTTCTGGTTCACCCCTTATTTAAAATACGAGTATACATAAAAATATAATTTTACAATTTTTATAATTTTTGTCCAAGCCAAAAGTTGCAAATAGTTAGGACATTGAAACGCAGACTAAATATAATATGAAATACCACCGCCTTATTTCTCCTGGTGCCCATGGTGTATTCTTTAGATATTGCAAAGGAAAAAAAGGAATCCACTACTTTTCTACGATCTACAATAGTTAATTAACTAAGAAAATTTTTAAAATCTTTATTAAAATATACTACTTTTTTTATCGTTCACTATGATAGTATATTTCCGAGGTCGAAACCCTGACCAGGGTAAAGGGAAATGGGAGTAAATGGGAAGATGCCATACAAAATTTCAAATTGCGTCCAATTAAACTAAAATGAGATACCATTTAGATTTTTGTTGTTGTAAAAATAACATTCAAAAGCTTGCAGTAAGAATAGTGAGATTTTTCTCACTGCATTTGTAAGTTTCGTAAATCATAAACTTTGGTTTTGTTCGGTGTACGATTAACCTCATTATGTCTTATTTATAAAAACCTAAAAATTGTTGCAAAGAAAATGTTATTGTTGTCATAATTATTGTAATCGCTAAATCAGCACAAAAACATTTAAAGCTCTATCGAATTATGTATCTATAAGCAGTCAATATACTTGTAAACCCACTCTTATGTGGTACATCATTCCGAAACAGTAGTAATAATATACTCTTACATACATGATTCTGTACATACAACATACAAGTACAGGTACTCGGTGCGGCTACAACGAATCTTTTGTTAATCAAGAAAAACAAGTGATATGTTGTTTATAACGAAATTTATATGTATTAAACAGCTGTCAAAGGGATGTCAAACGATAAGCTTATTAAGAAATTCAAAGTCGCTACACTTCAAATTGAAATGTTTTAAATTGTTAACAAAGGAAATTATAGCCTCAAGCGAAAGCAATAGTAATTACAATAAAACATTTGGATGAAGACAAGCGAATAGAATAACAAAAGAATGGAAAGCGTCGAACTTAATTTGCGAGCCTAGTAGTATTTTTGGAATTCAAAAATAACAATTTATAAAAATACAAGAATAAACAATATAAGTACTGGAAACAACAATGCTTAGTTTCTCTTGCATAATTATTCACGGGATGTTAGTCAATTTCTATAGCAAGCTCGTCTCGTGTGAAATGCTGAGGACAAAATTTGAAAAGAACGTAAAATTCTTAAGTAAATTCTTAATATCTGAGTACCTATTTATGTATATTTATTAATTGTTAGTATAATTAGAACAAACTATGAGTATTTGGTGTACAAAATCTATTTCGTTCTTCAATACACACTATGTGTGGAGCTTGTTAGATAAGAAGGCTTGACTAGTGTCATTTTTCAATTGGTCATAAATGTATGGTATACCAACAGAATTTCATAAACTGCCTTTCTTTGAACACAAATAATTTACTTATTTATGTCATACACAATTGTTAAATACGTTGTTTTTAAAATTACGTTTGTGTGTTTGTTATAACAAAGCAAATTTTCAAGACATTCAAGCTTCAAACTTGTTATCTCTCAAAAAAAATTATCACAATAATTAAAAACACAGATACTGTGCGTATCACGAACAACATTTTTAAGTTTTAATCCTTTACTTTTGGATGCTCAACTCTAGAAAACAAGAAACTGTCAAATTAAAATTTATTTATTGCAAGGCAACAACAAAATGTTTTATGGTGATGGGAAAATGAACTCAATCAGTTGAATGTAAATGCGAGAAGTCACTACAAATACTCCAACAATCCACCTGAAATCGATGCATGCAATTACAGTAGTGGCTAATGCTAGTACAAAAACAAGGAAATAAAGAGTGGCGACTTTGTACTTCTTAAAAAATTGTAATTTACTTAGCTAGAACATTTGATTTTTTTATGCTATATAGAAGTGGGCAAATTGAGGTGATAACCAAGCCAACATTTCATGTGATAAATTAAATTATTTTAAACTCTTTGTGATTTTAAGCAGTTATTTCTTCTATCTTATTTATTTTTATATTTAGTTGAGAATAGGACGGTATTTTTCGACCTAACTGAAACATATGTAAATAAATAACACTACTCGATAAACTGCAGCAAAATTTGTTCTATGTCAGACACCACATAAATCATTTCTATATAATCCGTGGACCCCATTTTTTCCATCACGTTGCGGTATTGTGATATTTGCATTTAACAATTTGGGAAAGTTCTTATCAGTTTTAAGAAAAAAAAATATTTTTGAAATTTAAAGCAAAATTTTGGAAAAATTGATGTATCCACTCATAAATGTAAGGGACCTACAATTTTATGCCGAATCCGAACGGTGAAGTGAGAAGCTTTTTTTAACAAAAATTTTTATTATTGTAGGTTTGCCATTGCCTGTTAAGAGGTGGTGCTATGTAGAAAAACTTACTTTATAGTTTTTGGATTTTACCTATGCCGAGATTTTAAATCCCGGACCGGACACTCTGCAGGGGTGACCACTACAATATGATAAATAACTCAATAAAATTAGGTCCTTTAATTCATGTACTATTTGTAGTTTATAAGATATGCTTATGTAAATAAAAAAAAAACACTCAAAAAATATTAAAAAAAAAATTACAAATAAATAAGATTCAATTCAGCTCTAGGTTAATTAATTTTTGAAATATTTAAATGCTTTTTGTACTTTTTCGACAGGAAAATCTTTCTAGTTTTTAACACTTTTATGTAAATTCGAAAAGAAATATAAGCTATTATAAAACAAAAAGAAATTATGATTATATAATTAGAAAAAACTTCAAACTTTAATCATATGTCATTTTTGTTGTGTTATAGACCACATAATTTGTTTTTTTTTTAAATATTAGTTTTATCTCAAAAGTCATTAAATGTTTTCTTGTAGTAGTAGAGCCCGCGAATTATATAAAAATGATGCTTTGCTTTTGAAACTAAAAACTACAACTAAATTTCGTACTCCAAACTCTAAACCAAAAGGCTGTGGTATTTATGTATCCACTACTGTAGGAATATCAACTGTAGAGAAACAGAATTTTAAACCACTTCAACCTTTTCATTTGTTGTTTTATTCTTCATTTCTTTGTGTCCCTTAAACTTGTTCTTTATTCTTTTAATGCTACTTTTGAAATGAAATTTGTAGGATTTCCTTTTCATCATACAAAAGCAAATAAAACCAATAACATAAATTTAATAAAAACAAACCATAACATTAACAATGAAAACAGGAAGGAGCGGGGGGAAAGGCGAATGGAATATATGTTTTTTCTTTAGTGCACTTACGCACTCTTTAGAACATTCTGAGTTAAGTTAAAAGGCCGAACTTGGCTGTCTGTTTTCTTATAACATTTACGCTCTGCTTTCATCAATTTGAAATAAAAATTTGCATATGAATGAAGCTGCAACAAACCAAATTTAAAAGCAATTTTATGTTAAATTTATGAGTTTCAATTTTAGGATTTGAGCAAGCGCTATGGGCGCTTCAGATGCTTCAAATTCAAGACATATTTTAATTCCAAATTGGCTGTTGCCAAAAAGCATGCAGGCTTTCTGAGTTATTTGTTTCATTAAAAATTGTAATTTCTTTCACTTTGCATTTATTAATGATATTATTATATTGTGTGATGTGCGCCACTAATAATCCAATAAAAATTTATTTACGTATTGTCAGTAAATTTGTTTTTGGTATCGCAATACTTAAACTTTTTAAATCTTTCTTTGGCTAAACCAAATTTTCAGCATTATTTAGACATGAAGTCACAAATTTGTTACTACGTATTAATATTTATTTCAAGATATGTTTAGCACATCAAATGATTAGTTTAGCTTAAGACTAAAAAATTTATTTAAAATTTACTTTTTACTATGAAAATTCACAAGTTTTGTATTAAGTTAATTTGAAAAGTAATCAAATAAAAAGTGTTAAAAAAATATTATTTTTACTTTTAGATGTCCAAAAAAATATTAAATAAATCTTTAAATTTATACATAAGTTATAAGTTATAAGGAGATCAAGAAGAAGTTGAATGGAAGAACATACGAGCCCAACTCGTTGGTTCAGCTCCAAAGCACATAGGAGTAAATTACAACAACTAAACAAATAAATACCCTACTATTAGTTTAAAATCGCTGAAATCTTGTTAGGTAGTCATATGTATGTAGTTATCATTTCATTTATAGTTACTTTATGGAGAAAGATTTACGAACCAAATGAAAGTTCAACAGTTGAGCTAACTGAATCAAAATCTTGAAACTAAGGCAACCAAATCTGATAATCCAGATTTAAGTACATTATAAAAAAAATACATTGAAATTATAAGGAGAGTTGTTCTTCTACTATTTTTCAGACTATTAGTTTCTAAACCCTTTATTTTATGAAAGTTGATTTCAAAAGGGATGATAGTTGTTAGATTTCTTAAATTTTTCTTTTATTTTAAGCGCTGACACCATGGAATTCTTACTTGGTCTTCTATCCACTAAGTGATATATTTAAATGAAGGTAATCTCAAATTACATTTAGTTTGTTTGCTTCAGACAAAAATCGCTGTTTTTTAAATTTATGTATACTGAAATACTTATTACTTATTTTTATAATTGTAAATACTTACTATTTTAAGCTTAATAAAGACTATTATTTATACATACAAATAATAAAAAAAAACAAAAAATGACAATGCTAACGTTTGTGGCTGCCATAAACGCCCACTAACCATCAGTCAACAACCAACAACAAACAGCAAAATACTTTCGAAACTTACCAATTAACAACGAGCCATAGCAACAAGGCAGCGCAGCAGCATACAGAGGCCGCTACTTGTGTGGGTTTTGAACTTGAGTTTTGAATTTCTAACGAAAATATAAAACCCAACAAATTTGAAGTTAAGTTTGCTTCTTGACAAAAAAAAAAAATAAGGAAAAAAAACTACCGCACACACAAAAATGTAAAAACGATTGATTAAAATTGATTTCAATTTGCTTGAGACGTTTGCATTTTGCTTGATAGTGTAACAACAGCAGCGGCAGCCGTGACAGCAGCGGCAATAACCACAACAGTGACAAGAAAAACAACTACATATAGCAAATACTTTAATTCATTCAAGAAAAATTCTGTTAATTTAACGAAATCATATCAAGCGTAGAAAAAGTAGTCGAAATGTTGTGGTATTTACTATGCGTGGTGGAGATCGGAAGTGTGTGGGTGTAAGTAAATTAAACACAAAGATAAAGTAAAAAATTGAAAATCAATTTAGTGTTGTGCTACTTTTGCTTTATATGTAGTCAAAAGAGATGCAGTTTAATTTAAAATAAATATATAAAAATAAATTGTGTGTTAATTATGAAAATGCAATTAGATTTTGTTCAATGCATTTTATGGTTATGGATTTTTTACTCAAGGCTTTAAAGGCACAATTTCTGATTAGTTTTCTGTGAGTGTGGTTGTGTGAGTGCTTCAATCAAAATGAAAATATCATTTCTTAAAAATTAGCCATAATAATAAGCCACACATTTAGTGTCACCAGTTCGAAGCAAACTTAACTTTATAGTCATCAAGAACTGACATCAACAACATGCAGCGAGGCTTAATGTGAGTTGTGCGATTAATCAAAACAAAAGATGAAAAGAAAAGGTAGATGAAAAAACCCACACACGCATCTGCTTCAGTGACACAAGCGAAAAAACGCAGTCATAAAGAAGGTAATGGGTATATGAGTATGTATGCACGTATGTAGCTAAATAAAATAAAAAAAATTTATGCGGCAAGCTGCAATCAAGAGCTTGAGAGCTAGACTGAAGCATTACAACGTATTTTTTCAAAAAATAAAATCTATTTTCTTAAACGTTCATAGGTAACAATTCCAAACCTGAAAGAGATACAACGAAAACCAAGCAAACATACACAAAACAAGTGGGCAGCACAGCAGCAGCGACTATGTCTGCGTTTGCGTCACCCATTTAAATTTATGCCTTAGTCCGCTAGCGTGCTAGATGATTGCCAAAATTGGTAACTTGTTCATTTAGTTACAGCACAACAAGCATCATACAGAAGTAGCCGTAACAACAACAGCAACAGCAATTTGATTTGTTGGAAACTTACAACTTACAAACAAACATTGTTAATGTTGTTTGTTTGTTTTCATATGTTACTGTTGTTTTAGGTTGTGGAGTTATTGCTACTTTGTATGTATTTTTGCCTATAAAAATTGTATGTAAATTTGTACTTTATGCAAATTTTTTAAATTTTTTTGTTTATTGTTTTTGCCGCTGTTGTTCAAATTAACATAGTAGAGTGCTGGATGAGAAGTTGCTGTTGGTTGAGCAAAAGAAGGTGGTTGGCAAGCACATTAAAAGATTAAAAAAATGTAATGAAAGACAAAGACGCCTACACGTGCAACGGCAACGGCGCCGCCACAAACGCTTAGCTTGAAAGCTGAAGGTAGTTTTTGTTGTTTTTGTATTTTGCAGGGAAGATAATGGAAACGTAGTTTAAACATTTCTATAAAAAAGAGACTTAAAATACCCATGTATCTAACTATGAAAAGATGTAGCTACTTATTTTTGAATACACATAGTCTTAAGTGTTGCTTCAAGATAATAATGAAATTCAAGTAATCCAAAACTAGTTATTGGAAAATAGATTGGCTCAGAGATTCCTAATTAATTTAATACGTCCGAAAAGTGTGCGGTGAAGTCAGCGAGGACTACACTTTTTGTACTTTCTGTGTTCTGTGTGGAAGATTTTTGACTAGCCTAGAGTCGATTCTAATTACCTAGAATATGTTTTACATTGGGTTACCACGTTTCACCAAAAAATCAAAACAAATAAAACCCTCCCTCCCCCTCCCCCTCCCCGCATTAAAAAAAGAGAAATATTATTTGTTAATTAATTTCCAAACTGCTTCAATCGTAGGTGTTTCTAAAAACAAAACAAAAAACATAGCACACACAATAAAATTAAAATAAACGCTGCATGGGACAAACCCTAAGCTATGTACATACATATGTAGTATATGCCACACACGCACACACACACAACAAAAAGACAGCTTGAAGAAGTTCAAAAGCTAAAAATTTCTGTGACACCACATGACGCAACTTCATCATTAACATCCACATCATCATTTACAAATATGTGAAGCAAATAAAATTTTATTGCTAGTGTCAGCAACAGCAGCCGCGACGGCAAGAGCAATGCCAGCTATACCTTGCACACACATTACTCGTACAAGTACGATAGCAAAAATGTATGTACATACATGTATATGATATTATAGTAGAAAAAAAGGTAAGTGTTATTGTTGTTTTTCTTAAGAAAACAAATGATGGGGAGAGAAAAAATGAACGTGTGCGTTTTAATTGTAAATAAAGTATAATACATTTACTATGTAAGAATATAAAAGAAACACAAGCGAGTCCGGCAATGAGGCCGACACCGAGTATCCAAAGCGTAGGTTGAATAAACTTTCCAACGTTCTGTTTTAGTTTCGTCTCGTTTTCAATTTAAAATGTAAATTTCTTTCTAGCTGCTATTACTTACTCAATACTTATGTATGTGTTCTTATGAAGCATTAGGTATACATACATATGTATGTACATATATTTATAAGCATAAATACATCCATATACATACTTATATAGTTCAAGTATTATATTAAATATGTTGATATTTTTAATTTGAAATCCATAGGGGCACTGCAATTACCATTAGAAGATAAGATATATTTTTATAGTTGGCAATAAATCCCATCCCAAAAAGAATTGTAGAAGATTTTGCATATATGTATGTTCGTCATAATAATGCTTCATTTAAATAGAATAAAATTATTTCATTTCATTAAATAACGCAAACTCAAAACCACATATAAAAAATAATTAGGAAAGGTAAATATGTTCTTTCTTCTCGCTCGCTCTCTAACGTTCTAATCAGTTCTCTGGCATTTGAAACAAAAGATTTAAGCGACAAACCGCCTGCTTGCCAACAACAAGTAAATATAATATTAATTAAAGAAGATAAATTTCTATGGTATGTAGGCGTTTAGGTGGTCTGAATATACATACATATAAAGGTGACTCAAATTAAAAACAAACATCATTTCTCTAAAGTAAACGAATGACTTGAGCAGCAAGCTCTAAAATTATTTAAAACAAACTATGATTATTTGTATTTACCTTAATTTTGTCATTTTTATACGAAATTTTATACGTTCGTATATTATCCAAATTATTCCATGTATTGTTGTAGCACAAGTTTTACAGTATATGTATATAATATTTTCCACTTTGATATTATTTAATACAATTACAATTTACTGACTTAGCAGCGTGCGAAAATTAAACAACCACACAAATTTCACAGGAAACACACGATAGTTTGAACACACAATTAACTGAACACTCTTGAATGTCGGTACCTGCTATAAGAATCCGGCACCTTTACGTTTTCTTTTTCTTTTTTTTTTTGGTGACACTAAAGCAGATAATTTCTATTGTATGCGATAAGAAAATCTTATCTTTCTTCAAACTACCACGGCTACGCTTTCCTGTTTGCTCGTCTGTTTCGCTTGTTCCTTTGTTTGAACACGTCGAGGGTATATTGCTGATGGTGATGTCGGCAACTTTTGATTTATATATATTTATGTAATAATCATGAATGAAGACAATACGAGGGAGAATTTTTTTGTCAAGTCTTTAAATTTTTCGTATTCGCTCACTTTTTTTGTCACTTACGCTGATTCATTCATAAAAATGTGGACATACACACAAACACACATACTCTGGTATTATACACGAAAAGTTATAAAAATAAATGCCAAGCATACGAGTATACAAAGTAGCGGAAACGGATGCACATCTACAATTGTTACATCTACAATTCACTGGAAGATCCTTTTTTGTATTTTCACAAAAGCCGGTTGCAAGTGATTGAGTAATCAAAGAATTAATTTTGTGTGCTTACAACGTACTTGTCGACATGTAGATGCATGCAGAATATTCTTCCAATTAATTTTAATACAGAGTTTAAAGACAGGCAGATATGTATTTAAAGTATGTATATCTTGTATATATTTTTCCAATACTTTTTATTGTATAAAATAAATTTTTTAACCACAAAGCCGGCCTTATTGTTCGTATGTTTGTTAAGTTTTCAATTAATTTATTTCCTGATTTTGATTAACGAAAATTAAACAAAATTTAAGCTTTTGGAAAAAAAATATATACCTTAATTTCCACTTTTTGAACAGAAACTTATGATAGTTTTCCAAAAAACGCCTTAATTTATTAGTTCTTATTACTTTGCATTCTTTCGAAATTCGAACAGTCAAAATCGTTTTTAAGTTTTTTCCGTTTTTCATCCGCTATTAACGACCTTCGCGTTTCACACACCAAAACTCAACTGCAGTTGTTGATTTTTTCATAACCAACATTCAGCCTGTCAGTCAGTCAGTCAGTTCTCGTAGATTACTATCTTGCTGTATTCAGGTGATATTTGGTGTTGCTGTAAGCAAACCTACACACGCGAAACAATGAATTCATTCACAAAAAGCAATAATGCTACACATACACTGAGTGGTTGTTAGGTTGCGGCTTTCCAACATGTTGGATCGTTTGCAACACACACATTTTTTCGTTTTGAGTTCGATCATTTTGTTCGATGAGCTTCCTATATAAAAATTGTCGAAGTCTGTGTGTGGGGGTAATGTATATATGTACTTACTAGGTAGGTTGCCAGGTAGGCCAGGAGTATATGTTAACCACGATTGAATTGGTCGACGATTCAATTGAACTCTATCTGAATTGAAGAACATCAGACAGGGTCAAAATCAGAGTATGAATAAAATAAGTATTCTTTTTTTATTTAATCTACGCTTAAATCCATGTATATTTCGCAGAATGCAAAGATACGTAAATTAAAAAAAAATAATAATAAATAACCTAATTCCATAGAAAGCAGGAAATAATAAAAAAAAACTAGAGGATATCTCATTTTCTTTTTCAAGATAAGTACTACAGGAATTGGCCAATTAAAGTTTAAGTGTAAACAAAATTTTCCAAAAAAAAATAGTTTTGAAATATGTTTTAAAATTTTGTGAGAAATTTACTTAAAAAAGTATTCAAAAAGTTAAATTGCTTAATACGTTGAATGTCACTAATATATGAAAAAGTTGCCCCATCGGCCACTTTAGTTTTTTTCAAAGAATATGATAGTAATATGGTAACAAAAATTTTTAGATTTTTCTCCAATTTGCTTGACATTTAGCTCATCCTCCAGCCTAATCTTAAGCTTAGCTTGATTAACTTTTGTCTATGCTATCATATCTGGATTAAAACACAACAAAATTTACTGAAGCTCATTGCAAAATTGTAAGTACTTCTGTGCCCTATGAGACCAACGTGCCACCACACATTCATATACAATTTTTCTCATTGCTGTTCAAAAAGTGAGTATGAGTTCATGTTTTCATCATTGAAAGTTTATTGAAACTTTAATATATGTATATAGTAATGATACGATCGTGTCTGTTCTGCGATATATTGAGAAATTGGGAGATCTTGGGCGAAAAGATTCCAATTCAGCTAAAAAATTACAACTAAAGTCAAGTTTTTATCTTCAGTCTTTTGTTTTTAATTGATTGCAAAAAGTAAGACGACATGAATATCAAATTCATTCAAAATTATATTCTTATAATATTTGCGGTTTAAGCGGTTCTCTGCGACATTTATGTCAAGGTATTTAAGTAAACGCTATACTCGCATACATACATACATATGTAGTATGTATATTTCATATCTTTGTTTAGATCTTTTGAAATAAATATGTACTTACAAACCACAACGCTATCGGCCAATACTTCGTTCTATAACTTGAAATACTATATAATACCAACCCCCATTAGAAGACAAAGTCCAATTAACTCAAAGTGCATACAATAATGTTAACAAAAAAAAATTTTCACAGCCGTTGTATTGCTTTCCAAGAAGCAACTGCGTTTACGAATAACGCGGGCAACCAAAACAAAAACACATTGGTCATCACTTTAGTGATGTGGAGAACAAGAGTAAGTAGAAAGACGGTCAGATACGAGTATAGCGTATCTGTTGTGTTTTTCACAGTTAATAAGCTAAATAAATAATAACGAAATGTGTGCTTACTCACTACTTTGCAGTCGCTGTCACCACGTAGATTCAAGCTCTCTCACACACAGACACACACATACTGTCCACACTCATTCACAAATATAAATGTATACAAACTGCAAACTGGTCTCAAATATAAAATATATTTTATATTTAAACATTTTTACAAATTAAATGAATTGTGTACATATATTATGTATAAGTATACATAAATTTTCATATAATGTATGCATTGAAGTTTGTGATGAGTTCAAATTAAAATTTTTAAGTAAAAATATTGTAGGTAATTAGTACTACACACGACTTGGTGTGATCTGATGGGAACTACCATATCTACTATAAATACTATATTTTGTTCTATTCTTTTTTTAAATATGAACTTCATAGAATGTCACACGAAAATATTTATTAAGCGCTACAGAAAATAAGCTATGTACAAATAAGCTCGATGACCGACATACTACCTATTATGGATGCTATATAAACGGACGGGGAAAAAGGCTCCCATAACCTATTTCTACCAAAACAATTTGAAATATAAACGCACTAAACATCAAAGAAAGTAAATAAATACAAAAAAGGAAAAACAAACCAAAGAAAGGTATGTAAGTCAAATCAAAACAACTTATACTTCAGACGAAGCACATGGAAAACTTCTCACAAGCAATCTCAAATAGACGACGAATAACTATATAAGTATGTACATATTTGACTTCATATTCTAAGCACATCGTAAAGCGATTCTTTCTTAAGAACCAAACAAGAAAACACAAATATGGTTGCTGATTGTTAACAAGCCAATTGAAGGCTAACTATGAAATGTATGTTTGTAATGAAGAAATAGGTAAAATCAATAGTAAATAGATTGATTAGTTTTTTCATTTTATTTCTTTTTACGCTAAATCGCATAGAACTATTGACCGTTAGATTGCAATTTCAAATATCGGCCATGATAAAACCTAACTTTATTAAACTTTTGACAGTCAATTACAAATTTACAATCATAACTCGAAATTATGTAGTTATGGAATCGGGTTGATATTAAAAAAAATTTATAAATTTTTAACAATTAGTGTATACTTTATTAAGGACTATCCTAAAAGTTCTTAATTATTTGTAGATCCTGTGTTGCCTGTATCCACCGCGTCTGTCTTAATTGGTTCGGCTAGTAGTGAAGGTGGAATATTAAGAGTCTGTAGTTAAAAATAAAAAATAAATAAATTTTTGTAGCAGTATAAACGCAGTTCCATTTTATTTTAAAATTTGAACAAACCTTGCCAGGACATGCAGCTTCGTATTGGTGTTTTAAACTTTCCATTTCATACATACAAGTGGACAAAGCAGTGCGCAATTCGCAAAGTAATACCATATCAGAACGTAACTCATTGAAAGCGTTGCAAATCTCCTCCGTTGGAGGCGGCGAAGGATCTAGACAAATGAACAAATAAATGTTTTATGAAGTCATACATTTTGATAACAAAATATAGATGCTACACAATTTTTGAGAGAACCATAGTCTATAAGAGATGAATTTTGTTGAACTTTCCAAGTGGAAATAGTGCCAAGTTGAAAATATTTTTTTTTAATTTGGAATATTTTTTTAAATGTATTATTAAAATATATAAGTATATATATAAGATGAATTTAAAAATGCCTAATGAATGTTTTATGCCAAAGAGAATAACAACAATGTATGTACATACATAGTATGTACGTAAGTCGCTGTGGCGTAGTTGTTAGTTTGTTGGCTTGCTACGCAGAGTGCCCGAGGTTCAAATCTCGGCACAGGCAAAATCAAAAAGTAGAAAAAACCATTTTTCTACACTGCACCAACTCTTGGCAGGCAATGGCAAACCAGCAAGAATAAAAATTGGCTATGAAAAGCTTTTCACTTCGCGGTTGGAATTCGGCATAAAACTGCACAACATGAGTGAATGCGAAAAGCTCGGCCTAGGCCCGCCATGGGCTGCTGTGCCATTAATAGAAAGAATAAAGTATATAAGTAGGACAGGCAGGTCAGATGATCGTTTCAGAACCCGCCTCGATTCCTCATAAGTGATCTTAGTAATAGTTTTTTCGGGGTTTCAGTAATCCATATATGCTACTAATATTTTAAGATTGCAGTACAATTAAGAGAATAAAAACCTATCGTATAAGTAATGATATTATTAGAGCACAGTTAAGCTTAGTTGTTAATTCCAGAACTCCAAAATCCATAAAAAATTAATGGTGCGTTACAACACGATTTGGATAACTGGTTATCAACAGCTTGTCTCGAACAGCTGCAACAGTTAGTGTCTGTTGAATGTGCTCTGAGTAATACTTACCAACTTTAAATTCCTGTATTGCCTGCTCTAAAGCTTTAACTTTTCGCTGTCCAATATTAGCAGGTAATTTCATTTTTTGTGAACGCAATGAAACACCGGAGCCACGCAAATCAGAAAATTTAATGCCGCTATTGCCAATCTCAATGGCATTTACCACAGAGTCTACTTTTGAGGGACGTGGCTGATGATGTAGTTTCTTCTTTTGTAATTTCTTTTCATATTTTCGTGCACTTTGAACGCTTGCAGCGGCATCACTTTGCTGATCAGCTTGCGATATTAATTTTTGCAGGTCTTGCGTCTTGCGCTCACGTTCCTTCTTACGTGCTTCTATCTTCTTCAATTCATTTAATAGCATTTGTTCTTCTTCGACTTGTTGTGTAGTACGTTCGAAAAGCTTTTTCAGTTGATCTTTGCGTCTGCGTTCGTGCTCTGCATCAAAGACAAATGCTTTCTTATCCGCAACCGATTGAGATTTAGCTTTCGAAAGTAAAGCTACTACTTCATAATAGCGTTCTTTAAGATCTTCAACGGTTTTAATGCCATGCTGTGCACGATCCCAACGGTCAGCCATAACAATAAAACGTAAATCAAAGCTACAAAGAATGTTCAAATAAGTTTATATTTTTAGCATGTGAAAACGTTTTGTGTACGCACCGTCTGGCCAAATCGAACAAATGATCGGTTTGTGGTTTATTCCATTTTTGTATGCTTGTGCGTAAATGAGAGTTGTAGTCTGTCATGGTGAAGGTAGGAATTTGCAATTGTTTATTGAATTTGGCAAAAGGATACTCTTTAGACTCGTCTGTGGTGCGTCGCCAATGATGGAAAACAGCACCATCGTTGCGTGCTGGATTGGTAAAAGGTCCCCATTCCCATTTGCGCACTTTCTTCATACCCAAACGCGCCTTAGCTTGTTTATATCCAGAACCAATACCAAGCGCTACAAAAATAGAAAAAGTTAGCAAAGATAAATAAACTAGAAAAATCAATATATTTTATGTACCAGTGTCGGTGGGCAATAGCGGCGGTGCATCTTTGTTATCATTGTAGAGCAATGCAAACACCTCACGATGCATACCCTCTGGGCGCTTAGATGTATTTTTAGCTCTGCAAAATAGTTTCAAATTATTTACATAAAAGTATAATTGAAATGCTGTTTAAATACTCACTTTTCAAAGTTTCGCTTCTTTTGTGCTAGAAAAGATTCGCGAGTCACCTCGGGCGTATTGGCCCTTTCCAAATCCAAAATATCACGTACATCTGCCATTTCGCGAATATTTTTAACTAAAACTGGATAAATTTGCAATAAATTAAGCAATTAAATAGAAAAATGCAAACGATATCCACGAACTAACAAACAAATGATACAGATTTCAATTTGACAGCTGAGAAAATGTGTAAAATGCTCGAAACCCAGAGTTGCACAAAACATACTTATATATGGAAATTTCTCAATGTACTATATTAAACAATAATTCCTAAACAAATTTTTAAATTAAAATAAAATTGAAAATTTAGGCTGTTGACAGTTCACAAATTTATTTTCAATGGTTTTTTACTGTTTGCAAAATAAATAATATAGATGTAGTATTACATATTTCTTTATGGGTTGCTTTATAAATGCAACACTTCAAATACTGCACGTGTTCTCTCAACATTCGAATTTCTTGTTTTTGGTTGGTGTGCTTTTGCGGAACGCTCGTGATTTTTGTATAATTTCTTATTGAAAGAGCCGAAAAATATATAAATAAGTGTTTTGAAGTGTTTACAATAGTGTTTCCTCAGCACAATTCATGTGAAAACTTATAAATATATAAAATAGCAATGGAAATAAATGTAAACAAATTTCGGCGCTCCGTGCAGCAGCTACAGGAGTACCTAACGTCAGCGCAGCTAACAGCTGATGAGAACAGGGTGTTGCAGAAATTTGTGGAACTTAATGTAAACACAATTCAATTTAAATAACAAAAATGTCAACATTTACATGTATATTTTCTTTACAATAGAACTACCAAGAAAATGATGTCGTTACACTGTTGAAGTTTTTAAGTGGAAAATTATTGGATTCACAGTTCACAGAGCACATTGCCGTAGCATTCGAGGAATTCTTATTGCTGATTTTAACAGAAAATGTGCGTTATGATGAGGAAGTAACTGAGTCCAACTTCCAGGATTATAAACGGAAATGTGTTGCATTGGCAAAGCTTGTGGCCATATCGGTGGATGTTAAGCGGTAATAAAAATATTGATATGACCATTTCATATAAATTTGTGTTGCATTATCAGTCCAACTTAACTATTCTCAACTCAAATTGGAGCTTCTTGAATTCAATCTGGAAATAGTGTAGTAAAATTTATATCATATAAATTTTACTATTTTTTATTTTTTATATTCAGAAAACAAGGACTTATTTAAATTCTAAATTTATTTGTTGCGTTACATTTGATTAGAGAATTTTATTTTCGAATTTATATATGCCCACGAAGGGTCACAGTTAATAAGTGTATACCATACAAAAGTTTTGAACATAGAAAATTATTGTAATTAAAAAAGAAAAACAGACCGAAGAAAAAGATAACATTATGCATAATGCACCGACCCTGGCCTGTAAAATGGACCATACGCTGTAATCCATCGGAATGAGATCCGGCGAATATGGCTTCCTGAGATGTGTCGTTTTGGCTCTGTGAGCTAGCGCAAAGACTTGCTGGAACGTCTAATCTTTATTGCCAAAATGATGTCGGGCCCAGGAGAGTAAAGCAGCCTCTAAAATTTCACGGCTATACACTTGGTTGATTTTGACTCCTTGTTCCATAAAAATCAAGGGTGTCTTCCCATTGGCACAAATTCCATCTCATACTGTTATGCACTTGTTTAGCAGTAAACATTTCTTCATCATGTACTTTGAAGTAGACCACATCTTTGGAGACGTACGCGCTTGCTTTCACCCGTAAGTAACTGACCTTTTTGGATCATGTAAGCATTGAGTTCTAGTTGGTTTTTTGCTATGAGTCAAACTGATTCCACGATTGATGCGAGTTTTGTCAGCAACTTTTCTCATGGTGATTGTTGAATTACTATGCACCCGATTTTGAACAATTTTGCGATTCCTGGGAGTATAGTCGGTGGGTTTTCTGCCTCTTCCTGGACGTTAAATTTCTTGACCCAGCTTCTAAACCGTTTAACTGTACGATAAACTAACGAACGAGCAATGCGAAGCTGCCTCGCAATCTCACAATTACGTTTACCTAGCTGGTGCAATGTTATAATAGCTGACCGATTATTTGACATCGTAAAATAAATATCTAAATGAAATCTAGACCAATCAAAAATTAAATCAGACGTACTATCGATTACGTAGCATAATACAAGAATGATTATTAATTATATAAAGTATATATACCTATATGTACGATATGAGGATCTTGCAGCAAATTTTTTGTGACTTGTAGGGTATCCCTTATCTGTATTCCATTATAAACAATGTTTTTTAAATTTTAGTTACTCTACCAATTATTTTCGCAATAAACCTGCACCATTTCTAAGCGTAGAAGTGCTGTCCAATACAGTATCAAAAAGTAAAAAACTCAAAAAAGACGCAACCCCACAATTTGATTTACTTGCTGTAATTAAATGTTGCTATCAATTGCTTATTGCTGATCCAACATACTTCAAAGAACTCTGGAATTGGTCGCCGTTTGTGGAGCAAAATTTTAATGGCGCAAAAACAAACGATTTAAAACAGCTCTATTGCAATCATATACTTGCAATATTAACCAACATGACTGCCATGCAATTACATAAATTAAATGAGAATATTTCTGCGGAAATAAAGCTGCAGTTCAATACGGAACAAAGAAGCGTGCAAAGCTTACCAAAATCAACAAATGTTCTAGATACAAATGAACAATTTCTTACTTTGCATTTCAATTCAGATTTGGTAACAAACATCGAAGGTGTTCTATTGCCAATTTTTAACAAGGTTAACTACAAATTTTACACAGAAACCGATGGTTCTTATGATAAAATTGTTAAAGTCGATTCCACCAAAGTAAATTTACGCAGCATCGCTTTGGGTATTGCCTCAGCTAAAGCGATATGTCTTTCTGGGCCTGTAGGTTGTGGAAAAACTACACTCGTTGAATATTTAGCTCGAAAAACTGGTCGTATATGTCCAAAACCAAAGGAAATTGTCCAACAACAACACTTCCAAGCTGGCAGCAAAGAAAATAATTTGGATAATAGTAATAATAAAAATAAATCAAATGCAACCGCTGGCATTAAGCGTAAAAGTGATTTGGATGTGTCGAACTTAGTGCAAGCTTTAGAATTGAATATTGCACATACAAATGGATTCTTACGCATACAGTTGGGCGATCAAACCGATAGTAAAATGCTCTTGGGCCAGTATCGTTGTACAGATGTGCCTGGTGAATTTATATGGTTACCGGGTGTTTTGACGCAGGTTCTTATTCACTTTCAACGAAGCTGCTCAACATATTTATTAATTTAAATTTTTTTTTATAGGCCGTCATGAACGGTTATTGGCTGCTTTTAGAAGATTTACATTCAGCCCCACAAGATACATTTACAATTTTAAGCAGTCTTTTGGAAAATAACTGTTTAAGTGTACCAGGATTTCGTGATTCTGTTAAAATTGAACCTGGATTTCAACTATTTGTAACTGTGAGGTAATTTAAAACTCTCGGTCTGTAACAATAATGTTTAAATAAATTAAATTGTGTTTCTCCTTTCAGAACTAATAAATCTTCATCAAATACTGCGCAGAAATCACTCTACGCTATGCTTGAAAAATATCTCTACACCATTAATATTTTACCACTATCACGCAATGAGTTGTGCAAAGTGGTCAGTACAAATTATTCAAAGCTAGCCACAGTCGCGAATCGCATTGTCGATGTCTTCTTAACCTTTTCCAGTGGTGATCACACAATTGCTGATAACTTACGTCAGCAGGAATCTGGCGATAAAGCTGATACCACTGAAAAGTATTTAGCACTACCATTTGACAATGCGTCGCTCGCAATGCTTCCAAATTCCGGTCGTTTGGTATCGACGCGCGATCTTATTAAATTATGTCAGCGCTCAGATCCAATGTTCTCCGTGACAAGCACTGAGTGCGCATATTTTGTTTTCCAAAATGCTGTAGATGTTTTCTGCTCATATCTGCCACAAGGCAGGGAAAAAATAAAACTAATTACGAGTATTGGCGCTAAATTGGGTATAATTCAGTCACGCTGTGAATTCTTGGCAAATGAATATAAACCAGAAATGCAAGTGGATGACGAGCGTATTAAGATAGGCCGTGCTGAACTCTATGCAAGAGCAAAACCACAAATTGATGATTTGCATACCTTTAATGGTGAATCACACTTCGAACCACAAGCTTTTAAAAGACAAAAACTTTCTGAAAATACTTTAAAGTCCGTGAATTCAATTGTGAGTGTAAAATCGTCATCCTTATTCTCTTTTACACGCATGGCATCGTGCATCCTGGAACGTATCGCTGTGTGTGTTACCCATGCAGAACCCGTTTTGCTTGTCGGTGAAACTGGCGTGGGCAAAACGTCATCGGTGCAGTATTTAGCTGAACGTACACAACATAAATTGGTTGTGGTGAACATGAATAATCAATCGGATATATCGGACTTGGTCGGAGGTTTCAAACCCGTCGATTTGACTTACGTCTTGGCGCCACTGCGCACCGAATTTGAGATGCTTTTCCGCAACACTTTCAATCAAACGAAGAATGAAACTTTTTTAAATAAATTCAGCATCTGTTATAATCAAGGCAACTTTACGGTCATTATAAAGCTAATGATTAAAGTGGTGAATTCCGTTTTTGAAAAGTCTAACAATAATGAGTTACGAAATAATGAGATGGAACTGTTGCCCCGTTGGCAGACGCTTAAAATGAAACTAATCAAACTCAACGCGCAGCTCTCCAAGTCGATTAACATCTCTTTCGCTTTTATACCGGGTTCTCTGGTGAATTGCATCAAAAACGGTGATTGGTTGCTGCTGGATGAAATCAATTTGGCTAGTGCTGAAACGCTGGAATGCTTATCCACAATTTTGGAACCTGATGGATCAGTGGTATTGCTGGAAAAAGGTGATTTCACGCCAGTGAAAAGACATCCCGATTTTCGTATATTTGCGTGTATGAATCCCAACACTGATATAGGAAAGAAGGATCTTTCCGTTGGTATACGCAATCGTTTTACCGAATTCTTCGTAGATGAACTTACAACCGATTCTGATTTGAATTTACTAATTAGTGATTACTTGAGCAGCACCGGCATACAAAAGCGAAGTGTTGTTAGCATTGTTAAACTA
Organism: Palloptera scutellata; assembly: GCA_958295655.1. Lineage (NCBI taxonomy): Eukaryota > Metazoa > Arthropoda > Insecta > Diptera > Pallopteridae > Palloptera > Palloptera scutellata. Next base: position 60,692,626 of record OY282451.1, on the reverse strand, counting down.
TATAAGCAATTGAAACAGTTGTCAAAATTGGAGCTCAACGATGGTTTGGGTAATCGTCCGGTATTCTCATTGCGCACTTTGTGTCGCTCCTTACGCATATGTGCTAAAAATCTTTGTGGGTCGATTGAGCGTAATCTTTATGAAAGTTTCTGCATGAGTTTTCTCACACAACTCGATCCAATATCACATAATATTGTGTTGCAACTCATAAAGGGCGCATTACTTAGCAATGCCAAAGCTGTGTTAAAGCAAGGAATACCAAAACCCGGTGAAAATTATTTGAATTTTGAGGGCTACTGGATACAGCAGGGACCTAAAATATTGCAAGAATGCGCCAATTACATTTTGACTGATAGTGTCAAAGAGAATCTAAAGGATTTGGCACGCATCATCTCGATTGGCAAGCTGCCTGTGCTGCTGCAAGGCCCCACAAGCGCTGGTAAAACCAGCTTGATTGAGTATGTTGCTAAGCGCAGCGGCAATCATTGCTTGCGCATTAACAATCATGAGCACACCGATCTGCAGGAATATATTGGCACATATGCTGCGGATGTAACCGGAAAGCTTAGCTTCAAAGAAGGAGTGCTGGTACAGGCGATGCGGAATGGTTATTGGATTATATTAGATGAGCTAAATTTAGCATCTACCGATATTTTAGAAGCTCTAAATCGTGTATTGGACGATAATCGCGAACTTTTCATAGCAGAGACGCAAACCGTAGTTAAAGCACATGCCAATTTTATGTTGTTTGCTACACAGAATCCGCCCGGCTTGTATGGTGGACGCAAAACGCTTTCTCGTGCCTTCAAAAATCGTTTCATTGAGCTGCATTTCTCAGAAATACCACGAAATGAATTGGAGATCATTTTAGAGAAACGTTGTTTCATACCCGCTTCGTATGCAAAGAAAATGGTCATGTGCATGTCTGACTTACAAAAGAATCGCAAGACAACGAGTAAGAATGTGTTCACGTTGCGTGATCTCTTTCGCTGGGGTAATCGTTACACCTATGCCGATAAGAAATTACTCGAAGATATCAAATACGATTGGAATCAACATCTTATCGAGGAAGGATACTTGGTGCTGTCGGCCAAAGTGCGTACAGCTATTGAGATTGAAATAATCGAGGAAGCTCTATACAGGAATTTCAGAAAACGAATTAATTTGCAAAGCCTTTTTGATGCTCAGCAGCAAGAAACCACTTCACTTGTTACTCGTGATATTATTTCATCAATTTGTACATTCAAACAACGCGCAGACATTGTTTGGACACGTAATATGACGCGTATGGCTGTACTCACCGCTAAGGCTTTGCAATTCGATGAACCCGTGCTGCTGGTGGGACCGACTGGTTGTGGGAAGACTACCGTTTGCCAAATACTTTCCAGTATTCATGGTGTAAAGCTTCGTATACTGAATTGCCACATGCACACGGAGGGTGCTGATTTTTTGGGGGGTCTGCGTCCATGTCGCAATAAAAGTGATGATAATAAGTCCAAATCAGGCGCAAATAAACTTTTTGAATGGGCTGATGGTCCGCTCATACATGCAATGCAAGAAGGTTCCTACTTTATGGCTGATGAAATCTCTTTAGCAGAAGATTCTGTTTTGGAACGTTTAAATTGCATACTTGAACCGGAACGCACAGTGTTATTGGCCGAAAAAGGTGGTGCAGCTGATGGTGGTGGGACTGAAAAAATCTCCAATGATTTTATTGTGCATGCAGCAAGTGGTTTCCAGTTTCTTGCCACTATGAATCCTGGTGGCGACTTTGGCAAAAAGGAGCTATCACCAGCGCTACGCAATCGTTTTACTGAAATTTGGTGTTTACCTTCGGACTCTAAAGAGGATCTTATTCAAATTGCTTTCAATTGCATCGTAGAAAACTTAAGTATAACTGAGCCTAAACAGGATACACTGAATATTGCACGCTATCTGGTAGAGGTTGTATTGTATATACGTGATGTGGTAGAGAAGTTTAAGTTTTCTGTACGTGACATTCTCGCCTGGGCAAATTATATAGTACGCAATTCAAGTTTGAGTTTCCCCGAGAAGGCAATATTTGGTCTGGAAACAATATTTCTTGATGCATTGGAAATGTTGCCGCATGAATCTTTGGAAAAAGTTGAACTGTTAAAAGCCAATATACTTGATTTTGCCACCAAGGAAGCTGAAGTGATTTTGAATGAAAAATTTACTCTCGCCGAAGTGCAACTTAAACGAGGCAAAAAAGTACAGTTGCAAGAAAATGATGAATTTGGCATAAGCCCTTTTTTCATACCAAGAAATTCTTCGCTTGCTTCGACAGTGTCAGTATCAGCAAGTGATAATTTTCTCTTTGATGTTCCGACAACCAAGCGTAATCTATTTCGCTTACTTTCTGCGCTTTCATTGAACAAACCGGTACTACTGGAAGGCCCACCTGGTGTGGGTAAAACCTCGATTGTCGAGAGTATTGCTCGTGCTATCGGTTATAGCATTGTGCGCATAAACCTTTGTGAACACACTGATTTAGCTGATCTATTTGGCACTGATTTACCAGCTGAGGATAACTTATTGGCGGCAGCAGTAAATAACGAAGTAGATGGTGAAAAGACAAGTGTTGGTTCGTTTGTATGGCGTGATGGTCCACTGTTGGCTGCATTGAAAGCCGCGAATACTTGGATTCTGCTCGATGAATTGAACTTGGCACCGCAATCGGTGCTCGAAGGCTTAAATGCTATACTCGATCATCGAGGTGAAGTCTATATACCCGAGCTAAATAAAACATTCCAGCTGAGTAGGCATACGCGAATATTTGCCTGTCAAAATCCATTGAAACAAGGTGGCGGACGCAAAGGTTTGCCACAATCATTCCTAAACCGCTTCAACAAGGTTTACTTGCGTAAACTCACCACAGATGATTTACTCTTTGTGGTGAATGGCAAATACTCAAAATATTTCGAAGAGTTGCGCATGCGATTTGTGGGTCTATTGGAGGGATGCAATCGAACTAATGGAAATATTTTTGATATACTTAAAAATTCGCAGATTATTAAGCTTGATGAACCTAAACTTCAAAGCGCCGATCTAGGTTTCGATTTGGCCAATAGGCTAGTGAAATTTTCCGAGACGCTGGATCGTGGTATAGCCGCCATGGAGTTTGGTTACAAGGGAGGACCATATGAAATTAATCTGCGTGATATATTACGCTGGTGTGATTTACTTATAAACCCCGAGACGGGTTTCATTTTTAAGCTGAATGCACCATCAAAGACAAATCCGCTGCAACCATTTCAACAAAATTTTAAAAGTTTCCTGCTAACTTTATACGAGCGTATGAAGTTAGTCTACTATCAGCGCATGCGTTCCGATCACGATAAAGTATTTATACGTAATGCTTTCGCGCACGTCTTCAACTGTGATGCCGAACATTTAAATGCTTTATCTGAGGATGTCGCTTTGTATTGGACTGAAGATAAAATTTTTTTCAATGATATTGTGCTGAAGCGTGAAAGTGGAATGCAGGCATTGTACATGCTTAAAAGTAAAGAATTATCACCACTGCTTCTATCATCACAACGTGAAATACTAAAGAATGTAATTGAGTGTGTACATATGGAGAAGCCGGTATTAATTTGTGGCTCAACAGATACCGGCAAGACGAAAGTTATCGATGCTGTATGCACGCTATCGAATCAAGTGTGCAATACGGATACAATTGATGATTCTGTAACGGGTAGTTTTCAACAGGTTAGTCACAGAGAGATTAAGCGCGTTTAGTTACTTAAAGCTGCTTACTTTAAGTATCTTATTCTTAGATTTGTTTAAGCGAACAAAGAGAACAGGTGAATTGATTCTTTTACTTTTTACTATAAATTCAGATTGATCTTAATCGTCACTTGGAAGAAATATCACAAAACATCGAAGCTATATTTATGACTTACCTACAGCAGACTGTGCTGGAAAAGTCTGGATCCTGCAAAACAATTGCTGAGCTATTAAGTTCGTGGAGTGATTATAATATGTTGACAAAAACTAAACCAGGTATGCTTTAGAAAATAATTTGCTTTCCTCACCCCATTCATTTTGCAATGCATATATTTATTAATATTTCACTATGCTTATGGGTGCTAGTCTTTTTATATTTTACCTTAACTTTAAGATATCAATTACTGTGTTCTAACTGCGATTTTCTTTTACAGTACTTAACAACAATACTGCAATGTCCGAGGAGCTCCTAGTATTTCGAAATCGCATACAGAAACTAAATAAAGTTATTGAGCAGCTTTTAAACAGCTCGCCTATAATAGACGCCTCATCACCACCTGCACCACAATTTCAAGCAGCGCTTACACATCAGCAAGATCTACTTGGAGTACTACAAAATCACATACGTAATGCTGATTCACTTAACACGGGTGGTTCTTTTGAATGGGTTGATTCGAAAATTGTGAAAACACTGAAATGTGGGCAATATATTTTGCTGGAACATGTTAACCTTTGTTCTTCGGCGGTGCTGGATCGTTTGAATCCTATATTCGAGCCGAATGGCAACTTACTAATTTCAGAGAAGGGTGTCTCTGCTAATGATACTGCTGAGGTTGTCGAAAAATCACCGAATTTTAGAGCATTCCTAACAATAGATCCAAAAAACGGAGAACTATCACGTGCCATGCGTAATCGTTGCGTGGAGATATCCATGACAAAAGACAACTATCACGTTGATGACGTGCGTATGATTGTGCACTCGAATGGTGTACGAGATTGCAGCGCAATTAATTGCATTCTTACAATACACGATCGAATAGTGAACTTAACTGAAATAAATAATTACAGCATTTCACATTTAACACAGTTCGCGTTTTTGACGGCATCATACAAACACATTGGATATGCCATGCAGCGCGCAATTTATGTTAGTGGCATGGAAGTTTATGTTTACTCGGCAAATATAGATCTCCTAGGTTATGGTTTGGCGTACTATCAAAATAAATTGCGTGATATTGTGCTTGAAGAGACGAATAAATTTGAAATCAATGTAAAAGGCATCGAAGCTGGAGATCATTTAGCAAATGTGATCTTAAACTGTAGAGATCTTAATGAAACTACGATGATAAAACTACAAATGGAACCACTTAACTTATTGCTATTGGAAGATGATGAAAATGGAATATCGTCACAACAGGCTTTATGTGCACTTTTTAATGATTTCACAAAAATTAATTTTGCACGCGTGGAACGCAAGCAACTCATTAAATATTTTATTTACATGCTATACGAATCCAGTTCAATGGATGATGTCAACTTGCGTTATTTATATTTACAGCAACTGTTACAATCGCAACATCCACAACTTGCACAACTCTCAAGCAATTTCTATGCATGCGTTCAGCATTTCCAAGATCAATGCAGCGAGCCGCTACTAAGTCAGTTACCTTGGAATTATAAATTGTATCCACGTATACGTGATTACGCTGCACAACTTATAAGCGCTACAAATCATAAAGCATACTGTTTGAGCTCATTGCTAATACTTCGTTTACTGCTGGAAGAAATTCCACAAGTGCATGTCGAGAAATTACATCAAATCACTGCGCTTACTTATTCCCAAGCTGTGGCTACAAAATCGTTAACAGATAAACTTAATAACGCATTTCTGCACCATTTTTCAACATTCCTAGCGGCTTTGCAATCAGTTTTAAAGGATGCACTTAAATATGCACGCTTTGATATGCATCGATTTACACAAATGATAACTTCATATCTTTGGTTTAATCGTTTATTGGCATTATCGCAAAAGAAGCTATTCATTAATAAGCAATTAGATACGGATTTAATGGATAAACTTTTGTTACACTTCAAATGGCTGGATAAAAATCTGCTGCAACCTTTGGAAACCATATTGCCTAATTATCGACAGCTCAATACTGAATTCGAGAGCAGTTTGCTGAAGCTAACGAATTATATGCTGAGCATTAAGCCACCTTTGAATTTAATACGTAAAGTTTATGCCAAACAAATGATACAATTCCAACCGTTTTATCAGCAGGAACAGGTAAATCTAATGCATATTTCTACAAATTATTAAGTTTTTCAATTATGAAACAAAGTTATCGAATTATCGGATACATGACCAACAATTCAAACAAAATTTCTATAAAAAAAAGTTAGGCTAGGTGAGCGAACCATTTTGCGCATAATCCATTCCTTGATTAACGTTCTTTTACTATTGTTGAAGGTAAAAAAAACAAAAAGCATTGTAAAAAAAACCGTCATGAGGCATAGGAAGATCATCAAACTCGTTTGAGAGCAAATCCGGCATTAGAAAATATAGAAATATATCGTCGGCGATCGCGTGTGAGGTGCTGTTTGTAAGTGTAAGCCTCTCATTTTTGTGAAATAAGTATTGTGAAAACTGATCGGAAAGTGTTGATCGATGATATTTTGAAATCTGCCTCATTGCTAGTCCTATAACCCGTTTGAACAGGAAAGGTGCACTGTCTAAACACAAACGACTGTAGCGTTGGTTCGAGGAAAATTTGTTTATTTCTAACTACAAATACAGTGAAAAAGAAAAATGATTTAATAAAGTGCAAAGTTTTTTTTTTGGGCTCCAAGCTTCCCGAATATAAATTCCTGGATCACCTTCCTTCCTGGAAGGCGATAATTCGTGCCATCTGACATCCTTTTGAAGACGACATCTGCTGTTTAGCTATTATTATTTTAAAGAAAAAGTGTTCTTTTAATACCAGGGTTTTTCCATGTCAGGGAACGTATTGGAGACAGTTTATAGTGAAAGCATAATTAGAGAATGTTGTATATATATATATCATAGTACAACAAATTCAGGATGATGAAAAATGGACGCAATTAGGCCTTAATCATTTGAAAACATTCGTCGAATAAGAGAAACCCTAGCTTAGTTTTGCGATATTAGCCACGCCTTCGGTAAGTTATAGAGCTATGAGTTCCAGATGTAACTTTTATAAATTTTTGGTAAATAGCAATAGCAAAAAAAAATAGATGTTTCGCACTTAACAGATAAACTTCACCGGAGTTAATATCGGAAAACGGACCTAGGATTTCCCTTATCTTGACGAATGGTTTCGAATGATATACGCCGAATGCGTCCACTTCTTTGAGTGGACTCAAATATTTGTACACTAAACATTACCATTGTAATGTTATATTTTCAAAGTGTTTATTATAAAAGTTTCCTTATTTCAGATTAAATTCTATAATGTAACACACCGTATGGATCATTTACTTAATCCGTTACCATTTTATGGAAGTTTCACACCTGAATATGTGCTTAAGAAATTCATGGCACAAAAATTGGATGCAACAAAGAAGTCGCGCGCATTGCTTAATAAACAAATTGAGCAACAATTTGACTACAATTTTAGAGAAACCCATTTTAATACTTTAAAGGATGCACAAATTTCACATATACCAGAACAATTAAAAATTGCACTACATAAATTCATGACCGAAATAAAAGAACAAGAAAATCAAGCAATGACAGCACCAATAGATTTCGATACAATAGAGACTAATGTCGTAACAATACAAGAATTTATCAATTCTCAAGAAGAACTGACAGACAGTGCTAAACCAAAAGATATTGAACTGGGTATGTTGCCCTTGAGGGAGTACTATTTAACCAAGGCATTAGTTCAAATAATTAGAGTGGAAAGTAAAAGCGTAACTGAGAGAGCTCAATTAAATGAAGTCTACTGCGATGAAATACCATCGCTTAATAATGAAACATGGCACTTGATTAAGCTTATTGCAACGCGCAAATATAATAGTTTTCTGCAAGTATGGTCGCAATTAGTTCAACATATTGATGCATTACAGGAGGATACAAATGAATTTGAGATACTTTTTGGCTACCTTAACGGTGGCTATAAAAATTTGACTGTATTTTATCGTTTAATTTTAAATGCTTCTCTAAAGCAGCAATTGACTAATCTTGCTGTACGTTCAAGTTGCACACGTATGCTTAAAAGTATCGAAGACATTGATTGTCATTATGCGTATGAAGGTCCCAGCTTGATAAATTCACTTATAGCGCTAATATTTAGAAATGATGGTAGTCTTAAGCCGGTACCACTGCAAGATTTGGACTTGTGGAAAAAGTCGCTACATGAAATGCGTCAACTACTTTGGCATAATGCAGTGCTGATGACACCGAGTTATAGCATTTTGCAGAATAATCTGCGAACTGCGCAACAAAATGCTAAGCGGTTGCTGCATGAAGTTGCATATGTGCAAAAACTTTGCGAAGACATGGAGAATGAAAATTTTAGCGATTATAATGAAGGCTTCCAAAAGCTGGTGCAATCGCTTACCGCCTGCGAAAATGAAAAAATTGAAACTCGCACGCACTTGAAACAACAACACTCGGCGCAAATAAATTGCCAGCATTCTGCGTTTTATTATCAACAAATGCAATATAATTATGCACTGCTGAATGCTTTAGTTGGATCAATAGAAATGTGTCTGCTCACGTTCACACCACTCATTGATCCAGTCGAAAAGCATCGTCTAAAAAGTGCTTACCTCATAGAAGATATTAATTGCTTAACTACCATGACTACTGTTTACGATTTCATGAAGATTATAATGAAATATAAACATTTTGGATTTGAAATCTGTGAGTCGTTCGAAGAATATTTGAAAGTGCTGCATATAAAACAACAGAAATTCTCACAAAAGTTGGCTTTGCGTCCAGAGAAATGTTTATACAGCAGTTTAGTTCAAGATATAACACACTTTTTAAAATCAAATTGTGAGCCGCAAGTGTTACACAAGCTCATTCTGGATGCGCAAATGACTTGGACAGCATTAACTGTAGAATTCGAACCTGCAAATGCTGCACAAACTTTAGAGCAATGCACTGAAACTTTAAGTAAAATTAATTTATGGATAGCGAACTCACAACGTTTCGTCAATCATATACTCAAACCGTATAAAGATTACTATCAGGACTTTTTGCAACCGCTGCAGTGTTCCATTGATCAGCTACGCTTCGGTCTGGAAAATTTCAAGGTGGTATTGACCCAAGTGAGTTCAGCTTTTGTGCACCATTCTTCAGCAAATTTACATATTAACATCAATAAAAATGATAATCTGCATAATATTTTAAGTAATATAATTGAATTCCCTGCGGTGCAGAGTTTAAATATTTTTAATGTGAGCGCATCACGTGACATACTTAAAAATCGATCTCCCATCTTCAGCATATTGGATAAGATACCCAATAGCGAGCATGATTACTTCCGGTTGCTGAAGGCTAAACTTGTAGAGCTGCAGAATCGCATCGCCATTTCCGCGAGCGTCGAAGAAGAAACTTTCCGTTCTTACGATTTTGCTTTAAATGTTTGTAATCAAATCTGGCAGCAGGAAGAAGATAGGCGCCGCAGACAAAAAGCAGAAGATGAAAGTTTGTATATTCAGAAAACCAAATGTGAAACTGAAGATGAAGAGCTTGTAGAATTACAGGAAATAGAAGAAATGTTTCCGACAAATGTTCAAGAAGATTTCGGAGAATTTATTGTGGAAGATACATTGGAGAAAATTATGAAACTTGACCGAAAGAATGACTTTAAATTGAAGCAAGCTGCACAGGTGATAAACGATGAGGATTGCACATTTTTGGCGGAGCATTTTATAAATGTAATGACACAATATTCGCGTGTTTACTATCATAATTCTTCTATAGCAACAACAACAAAGCAACAGAAACAGCAACATAAACAACAGCAGCAACAGCAATTGGAATTTATTACGCCGTTTAAAGAGCGTATGAAAGTTTTCTGTAAGATTTTCACGCTATACAAAACCAGCTTGAACGAATGTTTAGATGCGATGACATACAATAGTTTCAGTTTTGTTATAAGCCTACAGCAGCAGCTATTGAATGAAATTTCATTTTCAAGCGACAAATATGTGGATTTATATAATTTCTATAAAGATTCCAACATACCCGAAGTCATTTCATGTACCGATGTTTTAAATCGCATTGAAGTACGTGTCCTAGAACAATTGGATTTGTATCCTGAGCATGCCAGCCTCATTGATATTAAAAATGTAATTGCACGTATACGAACTCTACCTTCAATATCGCCAGTGGTACGTTTCAACACAGGCTTCCAGATTTTACGCCAAAAAATGTCGCAATGGAATGAAGTGGCACACAAGCAAAATCATTTGCGCAATGAAGAGATGGAAGTAGCCGAGTATGTGCAAAAGTGGACAAAATTGGAGCTGCAATTCTGGCGTAACTGTCTAACTCAAACGTACGAAAAAGTTAAATCGAGCGCATATAAGTATTGGTTCTTTATCTACAATCTCATAGAGGAATATATACTCGATCATGAGTTGGATAACTCGTATACCGAAATGAAATACACAGAGAAACGTTTTGCAGAAGGTGAAGTCTTGGATGCTGTCGAGGTAGAAAAGAAGTCGAAAGTAACAGCAACTGATATTGTGCGCATTCTGCGTCAGTTTGTGGAAGCTTCAAGTTACGGTGATTTCCACGTGCGTATACGGCTATTGCAAGCTTTCGAAATGTATCTGCATAATGTATACAATAACTCTTCAGTAGACACACTAGCGAATGTCAAGAAATGTGAGTTAATCGCGGGACTGCGTAATTTACAAATTTATTTTGATCAATTTTCTCGCGAAATCGAAGAGGCCAAGCAGAGCATACGCGCACCCATCGAAAAGAAACTGAAGGAGTTCGTTAAGATTGAAAGTTACAACAAGGATTTGTCATACTTTAGTATGCGTAATAATGTGGCGCGTGTGCATCGTAATTTGAATAAGTTCCTCAAAGAATATCAGCTACAGTTGCAGCAAAAAATTACACCCGTATTCCAGCCCAAGGATGCGACCGTCAAAGATTACAACTTCGAGAATGATAAAGGCAGAGATTTGCGTTACGACACTAAAATAAAATACTATATGGTTGATGTGAAATTATTTGTTGCCCCGTTACAAAAACTACAGGAAAATGTTAGTGGCCTTATTGAAGAGGAGTCATCAGCAGAATCGGCGCAAACACTACTACAGCGAGTACGTGCACTGTTCAAAATATCTCGGAATGTTGTCAAGGAAACTGTATCGAATGCAGGATTTCCCAAACTGATTATTGCGTTGGATGTTTTACTCTGTACACAAATGGAACGATGTGAGAACTTACGCAGTCTAACAGTGAATCGCACGAAGGAGCGTGCCAAGCAAGTGCTAGAAGCAAAGCAAATATTACAACAGAAACGGAAAGGTTTGACTGACTTATTCAAGACACTAGCGCAGCTGGGCTGTTCGTATAAGTCTGGTCTAATGGAGTTGTCGTTGCGTAGCGATTTTGAAGACTTCTCGCTGCCACCATTCTGCATAAAAACCATGTTGGGTGCCTTTAAAGACATGCGCATGCACGCTCGCATTTTGCATTTGAATGAGAACTTGGATAAGTACTATGCAAAGTGTGTATTCAAATTAAAATTATTGCAGAATATTATGTTGACACCACTCTCCGAGCTGGGTCCACCAAATATTGAGCGTATTAAGGGTTTCGCTGTAGATATGTTTTTGTTGGTGCAACAACAACGTCAACTATTGGCAAATACAACAAAAAATATTTTCGACCTTCGTGTAATGATACAAGGCCTTAAAGAAATAGCTGATATAAGCACTAAGGAAATAGTACCGGATGTACATTTAGAGTTTTCGCGCACACGTAATACTTATCTCTCACTGAAACATTCTATTTGTCATATACGCTGTATATTTGAACAGTTCACGCTACTGCTGAATTGTGCACCCGATGTACAGCATCAAGAAAATAAAGTTCTGGCAACAGCTGAATGTATTTTACTTCGAAATTCTACGTATTTTGGCACATTAACGAAACTGTGCGATAATGTGATACAGCTTGCCCAAAACACAATCTCAGATATGCTACAAAACGATACTGAGTTTATGAACTTTGAAAAGATCTGTTCGTATGAAGCAAGGCATGAGCAACTAATAGCATTGATTAAACAAATTAAAGAATTTTTTAAGACTACACCAACTTCGACCGAATATCTGCCAATTGCCACACCACTCATCGAATTACTTTTCTCTATTGAAAAAACTACGTACAAAAAAGGAAACGACGCTGAAACTCAGGCTGAAACTTTTCAATTGAATTTCGAAAATATTGATGCAGAGCTTGAGAATGTTTTACACAATATGCTACTAGCATTGCAGAAGCTTTATAAAAAGTACCCTAAACCCAATGCCAACAACTCCAGCGATGAAACCAGCTCTTCTCCCAAACGTAAACAGAAAGAGGAGGAAGATGAGACTGAGGTACATGAACATCATCTCAAGCAGAAACTACACGGTGAACTTGTGGCAGATTGGCAGATCATGAATTTACCAAATATCATTGAAAAGCTATCGAATATTTTGCTTACTTTGAAGCATTCTCCTGGATCGCCGCTGAAATTGAATTATGCACGCAAAATAAGTTCAATTTTGCCCATACTAGTTCAATATCATTTCATGGCTGAATACTATCTCTTCCAGCAATTGGGTGCCCATAAAGTGTGTGCTAAAATGCTTTCTGTAATGTTGACTGTTTTTGTGGAAATTAGCACTAACGGTTTCTGTGTACCCGCAGATTTAATGCAGGACGAGGAAGGACAAGCGAAAAAAGATCAAAAAGAAGGTGAAGGATTCGGGCTGGAAGATGGAACTGGTGAGAAAGATGCTTCGGATAAAATAGAATCTGAAGATCAATTAGACGATGCAAAGCGGCCTGAAGACCGTAAAGATGAAGATGACAAAAAACAAGATGATTGCAAGGAAGAGAAAGGCATAGAAATGAGCGATGACTTTGATGCAAAAATGCAGGACATTGATAAACCTGAAAACGAAGAAGATGATAGCGCTGAATCTGAAGAAGATGAAGGAGATTTGAATAAGGAAATGGGTGAGACGGAAGAAGGTGCTGAAAAGTTAGACGATCAAATTTGGGGTGATGATGAAGAGCCGGAGCAAGAAGATGAAGAAGAGAAAGATATGAATGAAGACGATGGTAAAGGTAACAAGGATGAAAAAGATGCGCATAATGATTTAGATACTAAGAATGATGCTGCCACAAAAGATGATGGAAAGGATGAGCATGATAAAGATGGGCTGGATGCAACAAATGAACCAAATGGTGAAGATAAGCGTAAAGAAAAAGAAAATGATATTGACAAGATGAAAGATCCAGAGTTAGATGAAGATCAAGCAAATCCTTACCATAATGAGCTGGAAGAGCCACCGCAACCAGAAGAAATGGATTTGGGTAACATGAATAATGATTTAGATGATGAGCATGAGAATGGCGATGAACAGCAGGACGATGAAAATCCTTTCGATATAGATGCAATGAAAGAAAATATGTCAGCAGCCGAAGAGAAAGATGATGAAGAGAAAACTGATGAAGACGAGAAGGATGGCAATGCAACAGAGGCAGATGATAGTGATTCAGATGAAGAAGGTACAGAATTAAAGCAAGATAAAAATGAAGTGGAAGAAACGGATGCCGAAAATGAGAAACATGAAGATGAAGATTCAGAAACTCAAAAACGTGGCGAACAAGAACCTGATAAACCTGATGAATCTGAAAAACAAAAAGAAGCCGAAGAAGAAAATCGTGAAGAGAAACCTGAAGAACATGCGCAATCAAAAGATAAATCAAGTAAAGAAGAAAATGTGCAATCAGTGCCAGAAACCGAAAATAAAGCATCAAGTGATCAAGTCCAAAAAGAGGAGGAAAAGGAGGATGTTAAGCAGCAGCAAAAAATGGACGAGCAAGAAACGGGCGAAGAGAAGGAAGGTGTAGGCCAAGCGGAAAATGAGACTGACGAGGGTGGACATCAAGGTATTGCAGAAACTAAGGAGACCATTACACAAGAAGAACGCAAAAATGAACGCAAAACCGAAGAGAAACGCAGGCAGGGCAGAACAAATGAAGAGCGCACATTAGGTAAGTTTTTTTTAAAAGGAGTATTTAAGGATTTAATTTTTAGTGTGATACAACAAAATACACTCAAAAGCGATTAAAATATGTTCCTTTGATAATACATTTATTGATACTTATGTATGATTGACGATTACGATGATTGAGGCTGCAAATCGAGTTAGTCCGACTTTTTCTTCTATTTGCGAATGAATGCCCATTGCTTGCAGTCTGTTTTCTTCGTTCATGTTAAGTTATGAAAACAAAATTTGTTTTTACAAACTGACAATCCTAAATGACACATTTGGAAAAAGTTAACAAGTATTGTAAACCATTTGCTTTGTCGAATTAACAAAAGGGAACCCAATTGTATAATTGTAATTTTTTCCTAAATTATTGTATTACAAATTTATACTTACAACAGTAAATCTTTTATAATTAAATATGAATTTTTATGATATGTTATTTTATGTTATTTTTAAAAACAAAGACGAATTTTTAAGATTTAACCAACCATGCATATTTCCAATTGATCGCTATACACTATACACACTACACACTCATACTCTTATTTATAATTCAATTATATTTGTAGGTGAAGCCGAAAAGAATAAAATCAAACAACTGAAAACCATAGACAAACTGAAGCAACAAAACGAAAGTAACAAAATAGATGCAGACGAGCCGGATGAGCAAGAATTGCCCGAGGCTGATGAGTATCAACATGTTAAGGATCCTAAAAATAATGATAAAACCACGCTGGATAACGCCACGGAAGAGCAATCCAAGCAAATAAAACATAACGATGAAGAAACCCAAGACGAAGAAGACCAGAAGGGAGAAACTAACGAAGACGAACTTATGGAAATGGATGATCCCACTACTGAGCACAAAATCGACGATGAAAATCTTGAGGAAATGTCAGCAGAAAAATTTGACCAAAAATCAGATAAACCATCAAAATCTGAGAAAAATAATGAACGCGCTGAAGCACAAGAGGAAATGGAAGTAGAAGGTGACATTGTGCCAACAATGACTGTGCCACGTAGCGAGGATACAACAGCTCACTGCATGTAAGTATTTTTTAACGAAAGAACAATTTATATATTTTTGTTAAACACAATATATGAAAACTAAACAGCAAAGAGATACTACTTGATACCACAATGCAAGCACAAGAACTGAGCACTGCAGAAACAATCGAGTTGAGGAAATTGTATCAACAACAATTATTCACAAATAAAGCGGTAAGTTTAGAAATACATATTGTTCGTATACTGCAAGACTGTCATAAACCAAAAAAAAATTATTTTGAGTTAAGTATACAGAATTGTTATTTAGTAATCCTCGGTGGTTAAGTGAATGACTGCTGTTCTGAGGTAACAGTAGCCTGAGGATCGATGCTCTAACTGTGAAAAATGGTTCTTATATATGTATGTCTGTTTTTAAATTATGATAGCCTTGCAGCAAACGGCTTCTAAATTACAATAAAAAAAAATTTTAAATAAATTCTTCTGTCTCCCATTGCCATCCTTCCAGTCCCTGCCACAACATGAAGACTATGAACTATGGCAAACAATCTCGAATCGCATGGTACAAAATGCGCGTGATCTATGCGAACAATTACGCCTGATACTTGAACCCACGAAATGCACACGCCTCAAAGGCGACTACCGCACGGGACGCCGAATTAATATGAAAAAGATTATTCCATATATAGCCTCACAATTTCGCAAGGATAAAATTTGGTTGCGACGCACAAAACCGGCGCAGCGCGACTATAAAATCACTATTGCTATTGATGACTCAAAATCGATGCATCACAACAATTCGAAAACGTTAACATTAGAAGCGATTTCTCTGGTATCACAAGCATTAAATTTACTTGAAAGTGGACGGTTAAGTATTGTGTCGTTCGGTGAATCCCCACAAATCGTTTTGAATCATACGGAACAATTTGATGGGCCTAAGTTGGTGAATTCATTGAATTTTGAACAAGATAAAACGAAAGTTGCTGAACTATTAGATTTTGTACGTACTGTAAATACTGAGGAGGGTGCACTGGGCTCGGATAATGGATTGTTTGAAAATTTGCTGCTGGTATTAAGTGATGGCCGAAATATATATAGCGAAGGAAAAGCGAAGGTAAGCAGGAAGGCGCAAGTTTTCTGAAATTGAAATAGAAAGAGATCAAGAAAATCTTTTTTCTTATCTTATTTGATTTGATCTTATTAGAATTTGATTTTACAACAAAAACCCATGTTGTACGCTTGCGATATCGTGATTTTTTTGATAATTTGTTCAATTGAAATTTTTTACGTTTTAGAGGCTTCAGACTTTGTTAACGCTTTGGAAGTCAGTGGAAGAGAAAATGTTTCACTTTATCGCGAGTGCTCTGTATCATATCATAGAGTAATTTTGTAAATACAATTGAATAACCTACTACAGAGTAGGAAGACCTCATTTGTTCCTTTGATTTGCATATTATTGTTTGTGTAATTTTACCACGGGCTGCGTTTAATTTTTAAACTTTTGTTTCGCCTTCTCTTCGAAAGGAGTTTATTCTCACTCTCCGAGTAATATTAAAAATGGTGTGTAAAGAAGAACAATTTTTATATGAAACTCATGGGAACAGCTCATGGAAAAAGAGTAGCCGTGGCGCAGTTGGTAGAGTGCTGGACTACTACGCTTCGTGCTCAGTTTCAAATCTCCGCAACAAAAATCGAAAAGTTGTAAAACAATTTGTGGCAAACAATGGCAAATCTCAAAGAGTTAAATTTGGTATAACACTGTAGGTCCGTTCCATTTGTGTACATACAATAACACACACGACATGAATGGATGCATAAAACTTGTTTTAGGGCGCCATTAGTTGTTGCTAATGTTGCAGTTGTGCCATTAAATAGGGGGAAAAAATTAAAAGATTAGTTAATCTTACAGTAAGCAGTAAGATTAAAACCACTGCAATAAATATTATTATCATTTTGAAACAATTAGCAATGTGAATCAATATCGAAAGCCATTCTTAAAAACTAATACGTTCTCAAATAAAACGTTCTTTTTTTCTGTTTTTCTTTTACAGGTTAAAAATGCTATAAAACTAGCACGCTTGCAACGCATATTTTTGGTATATGTTATCATTGATAATCCAGAAAACAAGGTAAGATTATGAATGTATTTTTGTTTATTACCTATTTAAAATATACTTTCTTTGTGCCTACACAGAATTCTATACTCGACATACAAGCTATGGAAATGTTATCCGATAAAAGCATTAATATAAAATCATATCTGGATGATTTTCCCTTCCCATACTATGTTATTGTACGTGATCTAAATCAACTGCCTCTGGTATTAAGTGAAGCTATGCGCCAATGGTTTGAATTGGTCAATAGTGAGCAGTAAATGTTTATTTCTGATGTATCTATACTAA
The DNA here is from genome assembly GCA_958295655.1 of Palloptera scutellata. Taxonomy (NCBI): domain Eukaryota; kingdom Metazoa; phylum Arthropoda; class Insecta; order Diptera; family Pallopteridae; genus Palloptera; species Palloptera scutellata. The sequence continues at coordinate 60,675,200 of OY282451.1, read as the reverse complement.
ATACCTACTATACATAAGTAAAAAATTTAGAGTTTATAGCTATATTTTAAAAAACGCTATTGCTAAACAATAATTTTTATGTATGGATGTACATATAAGTTTGAGCGAAATTAAATTTGACGGCGTATTGTTATTCTACTTGTTGTAAATCGAAAAACACATTTTTACACTATTACATATATAAAAATATATATTTTTCCAAAACAAGTTTTCTACATCTTGAATTGCATTTAATTATTTAATATGCTTTGCATAGGTATATATGTAAGTTAGATCTTTGGACTAAACAACATTTCAATTAGGAATATATTAATACATATTTGTGTATGTGTAAGTATGTAAGTAATTAGGAAACAATAATTTCACTTTTCAAATTAAATTAATATGCATAAATACTATTTGCCATTGCCACATTCCCACATTTGTCCTTGTCTTTCAAACCAACTCAATTTGTAAATCAAATGGATATTCTTTAGAATTTAAACTTTGTCTAAATAATTGCGTGTGCTGCCATGCAACATCACCTTTGCCGCCACTCAATTGAGCTCGAATCTGAAATTCTTTAGCGCCTTCAACATTGTTGCTGCCATCTTTTGTCGTAGTTATGCTCAATTCGATTTGACCCTCGCCGAATGTCTTCTTCTCAAAGTGTAACTTATATGATTTGACCTTTAAGTTTGCAGCTTTAAAATTGAATTTCCAAACGATTTCAGCATGGTCACTATTCTCTTTATAAAGCAGCGAGTAGAAAGTATTGATTTATGAAAAAGTATGTTTAGCGAATATTTTATTGATACAAACCTTGTCTTGCTAAATAAACCATTTTCCAATCACGCTCAACTTTACGCAAAATATTTTTGGATGAAAACTGCGCGCTTTGCCAAGTTTTATAGCTGGAACATATGCTGTTTGTCGAATTAGACGAATCTGAAAATAAAGGTAAAATGTTTAAAATACAATATTTTATTAATACATTGTCGTAAAAAGGACACAAAGTAATAAATTATATATTAAACAAAACAAAAAAAAAAAAAATTTTGGAATTTTGTTATTCTAATGCCTCGACTCGTGAGGTAATCCGATAAAAATTTATCCTAAAATTAATTCGCTTTTCACGACAAGTTTACAACCAGGAACAGAGGCCAAGTTCTATATGAGCTAACAGCATATTATATTTCTAAAAGGCGTCTAACTGGCACTACACGTGATCTAAATAGAAGTGAAATATTGGGTCATATAAAAAGTATACGCAGTTTTCCGCGGTTGATGTTTAGTGCCTCCGCTATCATCGCTTTCAATCACAGCATCCTCACCGTAAACCGCAAAAATTTGTCGGCATGTTTTTGTAGCTGTTTTACCTTTTCTATAGTATTAAGCATCACATATCGTTAGCGTATTTCTTCAGATATATCTCTTTATCGGTGTCCTGTGTGATTGCAGTCCCTCTCTCATTGCCCCTCCTTCTTCCTCCCACCTTTCAATCTTGCTTCCAATCAATGCATTGCTCTACATTCATAGGGGTACACCCTGTGTGTTGACTATATCAAAACAAAATAGCAAAAAATCAATGTAACTTTTTACTCTAGCGACGAATTACACAATTGTCTTCACACAAAATATAGCTTGATATGCCACCTTACAAACATATGTTCGTTTGACGTAAAGGAACTAGTGTTGCCACATTTGTGCGTACCAACATCATCTTGTAACGAAAAACTGCGGATCTAAATAATTAGATCGTGTTTGGAACACAAAAAAAACTCCTGAAAATTTGTGAATTAACCTTTAACAATATACACAACTATCTCATAAGGTCTATTGTAGACTATAATCTATAGTTAAAATTTTAGAGTCTATAATCTTTCTCAATAGTTACGATATATTCAAATCCAAAATAGTGTAGTGGTCAAAGTACCATAAATAATTAACACTCTTTCATTTCACCTTTAAGATATCGCTCGTATACGTCAGTAGCACAGGAATAACGCAAATTGAACTGCTTCTTTTGAATTTCGATTTCGTTCAAAGTGAAAATAAATATCTGTAAAAATTAGAAAACAATAAGAGTAAGCTCCAAAACTCATACTTTAAATCGTGTAATATAATCAAAACTTGCATCGTTAAATGTATTTTCACCACGTGACTGCCGCCACGCTAAACTACCAGAGCTGCGCCCCTTTAATTCACTTTCAGTAGTTTTACTAAAAATTAAGGGATTAGAATTTCTGCCAATAATTTGAAAAGCGTAATTGTTTTTATCAGTTAATCATACCGTTCCACGGTCAATTCTATCAACTCCAACATGCTACGCTGACTCAAAATCTTTTTACGCTCTTCATGCAAATTAGCTTGACGCTTGTTTCTAATCGCAATAATCGCATCGATAAGCTCTTTCTCTGTGCATAATTTACGCAATTGTAAAATTTGTTTGTGATTATTGGTGTAACGCCAAGTGACATCCTGTGCATCATCACGCGAATAAGCAAAAACATAATCGATGTGTCTTTTCCAACCATGCTGATACATTAACGGTGAATCGACCACATTATCTGAGGGATCAACATGCAGCCAGCGCATTTGACTATCGGAATAAACCTTAAAAGAAAACACAAGTAAGTAAACCATATACTCGTATACTTATTTTAGGAATTTAATGGGAAAAGCTTGCACATGCTTACCTCAGTCCAAACATGGTCGAAAAACGAATGCACTATACGTGCATCATAATCCAAACAGCGACATAGAAATGTAAAACAATTCGCATATTCGCCACAACGTCCCTTGCGCGATACTAGCAATTGTGATATATCGTTATAACGATAGAATTTCGTTTCTTGACCACAACAAATGCCGACCTCCACGCGGACATCACCGTCAGATTGAGTGCGTCGCAATTTACTCTCTTCGCTGCCGCATACTTTGCACGGAATATTATTGACCCATTCGAAAAATTCCGTATTAAACCAATTGACTAATTCCACTAGAATTAAATCTCGTATACATGGTTCTTTTTCATTACAATCGTCCTCGGCGAATCGCTGCTGCAACGCAATTAGTCTCTCACTTGCTTTTTGTGTCAAGTCATCAACCGGTATCATCTTCCGTCCAGCCGAAAGTAATTTCTCATCTTCATACTGCATTACAGCATCAGAATAAAGTTCAAGCGATTGAAGAAATTTATTTGAAGTACGCTAAAATAGTGATTAATTAGCAATTAATAGTTGCACTTTATTTAACACATCAGTAACAACCGATAACTAAAGTAGCAGCTAGTAACTCTTTTTAATTCTTGAAATAGTTGTCTAACAACTATCGACATTGGCCACTAATTATTTTAAAGTGCAAGAAGTGGAAAGCCGAATGAATGAACAGTTCAATAGAGATTTATTCATTTTAATCGAAACATGCATTTTATCTTTATTATTACCGTATGTGCCCAGTCTTAACTCTTTCTTGGCAGATATAGAGTTAGCTAATATGAATTTCAGGCTACTCAGAGTTATGTGGAATCATCGGGTAAATTGGTTAGGAAGTGTTATTTAGAAGAAAAAACTTAAAAGTTTGAAAAATTATAGATTGGTTCGGCCACCAAAAAAACTTCTTCACCTCTCTTATTATAATTTTCAAATTTCCCTTAAAATATGAAGGGCGTGAAAACGTTGATTTATTAACCGAGCCATTATGTAAGTATGTACATATAACTTTGAATTACATTAATACAACAAGGTCACAACATCAAGGACAAGGAATATAGAAATAGCAACAAAAATAACAAAGTTCGAAACGCAATAAGAGAATGGAAATAATAAGTTTAATTCATAAAAAATGAAACAAATACAATTAAAAATGTTGCATACCAAAATTCGTGGATATGTTATACGTTGTCGATATGGAATAGATGGAGTAATAAACTTAACAGCTGGTATCGGTGGAGACGTAGTTGCCGTAGAAGTAGGAGACGTGGCCATTTCAGAGCTACTAACTTGTACGGGCACAATTGGGGAATGCACTGCAAAAAACAATACAAAACGTTTCAAAAATATGAGGTGGAAATAAAGAAGTAAAAATCAATTTTTTAATTATGAAACAGCAAAAACAAAAACAACTCACCAATACTTGCTGCAAAACCTTTTATCCAAGCTTCACGCCGTTCTTGTAATATGTCACGATATTGTTGTAACTTCTGAAGCGAAACCTCTTGGGGCAATGTATACTCTGTGGGACTACGTCGAAATCCAATTGCGCCAAGTAATTGAGCGATGCCTTCCAATGAAAGTAGCTTCTCCTTGATAGTTTTATTTTCGAGACGTATGCTACGATACTTTGTATTTGACGGATCGCTAAGCACATTCTCCAACAGTACGAGCAATATGCGCACAGCTTCCAGATAAGCATCTTTGGAATTTTTCAATAAATTATTTTGTTGCTGCTGCTGCTGCTGCAACTGCAATGACTGTGATGACGTTGCGGCAGTGACGACGTTGGAGGAAGAAGTGGTAGAGGTGTTGGAGGCGGCGGCGGAGGAGGAGGTAGTTGTAATAGCTACATTATTCGTCTTAGGTTCTATTACGAGCACACAGTCTAAATTCACTTGAGACATTTTAGTTTTATATTTTCTTTTTCTCTTATTTTTTTATTTAGAATAATATTTGCGATCGGAGACGGTGGGTGGGACGGAGTTTTCTTACGGTATAACTTAGGCCATGCACTTTCAGTTTCTTTGTGTGTGCAATTCAGCAGCGAGTGTAACGCAACGCCAGCCACAACAATAATTTTGTCTTTCTCTTTTTGTCTATAGTTATTTTATTACTTTTTGCAATTTAATAATTAATTTTAATTTATTCGTTGTGTGCAACAAATATTTTTCGTTTGTAGTATCGTATAATACATAAATCGTTAGTTCCAATGTCACGATCTAATTTACTTGTATTATTTACCCCACATGCGGTGTGGGTTGAGTCAACGTAGCCAGACACAAATACAATCCTTTATCTTATTGAAGCACAAAAAAGAGAAGTTGAGAATGCCAGTCACTAGCAATGCGAAAAAAAGCGTTTATTATAATTCCATGACAATCTGTGCTCAAACAGCTGATTTTGTTTTGACTGCATGGAGCGGCATCTAGCGTACATATTTTTCAATTATCTAAATTACGGTTACTTTTGAAATTCTGCTTCGAGTTTAGCTCAACAAAATAATGATAAGCAAATTATAGTCAGAACATGTTTGCTTTCAAAATCAAATAAACGAACAGACTTGCTTATATTTATTGCGATTTCTTTATAATTTTGCCTCACCCTTGTGGTACAATACTAAAGTTCTATGTACAAAAAACGGATGTTACAACTAGAGCTAGAAAACAACATCGATGGTACCATCGTTGCATCGATGGTTTTGTATAATCTGAAACATCGATGTTTGGCTACTACTATCGATTGTTTTTTATTCTTCTGTGCGTAGCTGAGCGAAAAGCATGTAGGTAAAATTAATATTGTTTTTTGGCCTAAGTCATGTTTCTTTCTGCATTATTTACCAGTAGCAGCTTACGGCGGTGTTGGTTGAGAGTGGTTGAAGAATGAGGAAAATCAAAAACGATGGAAAGTACCTTAAAAATAAGTTTCATTTGTCACTCGCAATATGTATGTTTATCAGCGGTGGCGCCATACTGCTCCGACTACATGTATGTATGTGAGTGATGTGCATATATGAAAATATGGTGTGTGCATAGTGGGTAGGTGTTCCAAACATGTTTGATTTAATAATGTTTTTGTTTTTGCAATTATAGTAACATCAAAATCTAAGGAAAACGAACTTCCTGATGTTTCCGTTGTTGCTGCGGCGTAGTGGTAGTGCGTTGTACTGCTACGCATAGCCACCTTTTGGCAAGCAATGGCAAACCTACAAGAATAAAAAGTGCCTATGAAAAGCTTTTCACTTCGCCGTTCGGATTCGGCGTAAAACTGTCTCTTCTATCCTTCCCTTCTATTTATGTGCAAATATAACACGCACAACATGAGTGGATACGAAAAACTCGGCCTAGGCCCTCCATGGGCTGTTGTGCCATTTACAGAAAAAGAAAGAAGGTGTTTCCAGCCCAAAACGGAAAAGAGGTAGGTAGTATCACTGTGGTGAGATAGTTTTCTAAAAAATGTAATCACTAATCTGGCCATTTGTAAACAGTGCGGAAAACAGTACAAAACTGACGGCAACCCAGCGAACCTCATGGACCACCTAAAGCGTAGTCATCCGGAAATAATAAAAGATCAAAAAAATGAGTTGGATTTTGGCATAAATCAATTTTAGAAAGTGTATTTGAAGTGTATTTCGACCACACACAAAATTATCTGCAGACGAAATAAGCACGAAAAAGGAACTTGTTAAAGTACTGGGCCCATGATGCCATCATTTCCATTTCTGCGGATAAAAGAGTAACCATATTCACTTATCTGCGAATTACATAAGGGATTAAATGATATATTCGATAACTTGGAAACATCAGAGGCTATAACTGCACTGAACTATATCAAAGAACATTTGCCTGCAAACCTTTTCCAGGACGAAACAAGAACAACATACAGCGCCGCTACCATGGTCGATCCGCGATTCAAGAAGGATGGGTTTTAACAGGCTGCAAAATCCTTAAAGGATGAACTGTTCAACGAATTGTCCAAACATCCGCAAACCTCTCAACCAGCACCACCACAAACAGAACACCAGCGTTTTTCCTTTATGAAATATAAAACGTAAAGAAAAATCGTATCTGCCAAGACTGGCGCTATTCTTCTTATAAGACAGCTTTTGGAAAAACAAATTGCAGCAGAGAAATGCAATCTCTTGGAATATTGGAAGGTAAGCATAAGTTAGTTATATTTAAAAAAATATTAATAATATTATTTTTAGAAATGCAATCACGATATGTTTGTTGTTTTTTAAAAATATAGCAAAAAATTTTATTTGCGTCTTAGCATCGTCGTGCGAATCTGAAAGAATCTTCAACAAAGCGGAACAGATAATTTTAGAAATAGCATTAAGTGCATAGTGCAGAATTCTTTGTAATTAATGATTTGTCTCCCAAGTTTAAGGGCTAGGCCCTCCATGTAAGTATTGCCATACTTTTTGTATTCTTACAAAGAGGACTAAAGAGGCCTTAGGCATGATGTTCTGCTGAGAACTAGGGATGAATTTAGATTGTTCTTATCTCTTTTCAGAGTTTCCATGTGGATTTTTCTCCATAACCAAGTGCTTTTACCGATTACTAATTTTTGTTTTCCCGATGGCCGAACAGTTCACTGATCCAGTAAAGAAAAGTTCAAGTCAATCTAAATCTAACAACTATACGTTTTTAAATCAGCAATTGCAATTGATACCAATAATAAATGAGCAGAACTAATTTTTGGGAAATTGAGAAAGCTTTTACGACACTATTTTAATTTGCAGATTAGCTTTTTAACAGTATACATATTATGCAAATAAATATTTAAGATTGCTGAAGGTTGAAGGGGTTTGACATTTAGATTTATCACGTTTTATTGAGAAATATTGGATTCGCGACCTTTTGGTGTGAGCATTAGAATAATAGAATAATCATGTTTTGTTGTGGCCCCAAAATGCACGTTAATCCTACTGCGTGCTCCAGAGTTCAAAACTTCTACCGTATAATTTGCAGCTTCCATTGCCATCAAATATTTAGTAAATTCTCTAAAAATACTTCAATTATTTAAAATAAAAAGATGAAAACATACAATTACCAACTCGAATCTCTTGTTAAGGTGTGAGAACAGTTGTGACCAGTTTTGCCAACCACACCATAAGCGATTACCGAACTGATGGGAGAATATACCGTATTTTTCACCCATTGTCGTTATTTTGTTGCTGTCTTTTATACATTCTTCGATTTGTTGGTGCGAAAATTTCCTTTTTACTGTGGATTTGACACGTTTTGACGCAGAGGACGCAAAAGGTAAATTTTTTTTTTATGTTTTGTTAGATTTGAGTTCGATAAATGCACAAACAAAACAAAACAAATTAATTTATAATGATTCGTAAAGGTAATCCTCAAATATAAAACACAACTTTTACTTTTGAAACCAAACGCTACCAATCAACCTAGTTTCGAACCAATATAACGTATTTTTCATCAAACAACAAATCATAGCCATTTCTTAATTATTCCCCATAAAATCGCATATATAAACATTGATTTTAGTTTTTTTATTAATTAAGACGTGAACATATACATACATATATTTTTATTTAATTTTTCACTTATAAAGGCAATTTTATGGGCGCATTTGTTTTTGATTCATCTAAATGGGGGAAATTATTTTAAGAACCATTACTTTTAATTACTGTGAGCTATTACACGCTGGAAGATTGTTACAAAAATTCTTATATGCTTAAGTCATTTATTTCGTTTCGTTGATCACACTGGATCACAACTACAAACAAGAACAAGTCTTACTTACAAAAAATGCCCGTATATTTTATTTGTTGATTTTCTTATTTGAGATTTAAGCTCATCATGCAATAATGCCAAAAAAAGTAAATAAAAAGAACATCTATAAACGCCATTTGATTACACGATTTAAAGTCTAAAAGAAAAATAAAATTATAATTAAATTATTGTTATGCAATAAAAATAATAATAAAAATCTTAAAGAAAAACAAACATAATTACTGGGAGGCTTTTTTTAAAAACGTGATAAGCCTCGAATTAATTTCTTCAAAGCGATGCCCGACACAAAAGAAATGTTATTAATATGCCGTATTATATCGATGGTCATACGTTGACCCCCTCACTCACTTTTCACAAGTTTTGAAAGAGACGAGGAAAAAATAATTTATATTATTTTTTTAATTACGATTAGTATTTAAAAAAAAATTCCATTTATATATCACATTTTTTACTTATTTTTTTTTTTAAAGTGAGTCTTGATATCCGCAGTATGGCCATGTTAAACGTATTTTTCGCAAATTTGAGTTTTATTTCCCTTATTTAGATTTTATGATTTTATGTCTTATCAAGTTTTTTAAACAAACAAACCCTTTCTGACTTTACCCGAAAATAATCATGCAAATCATGAAAAGACGACATTTAACGACATATGACTACTTAAAGAATTTTTTTGACTTTTTGAAAAGAAAACAAACAAACGAACATTTATATTAATATTACATCATTTCATTGATACCATAATTACATAAATGTGTATAGTTTATTAAGAATGTTTCATTGAATTTTATAATTAACTAATAAAATAATAATAGTAATAAAATAGTAAAATTTTTCTTTTCGTAATATATAAGTATTTTTTTTTTTAATGTTTTACAAATTGTATAAAGAAATATATAAGTATATAAATTTATGTTGTTGCTGTTGTTGTTAGTGCACACATTTTCTTTTTGTTATTATTATTGTTATTATGTATGTATTATAAATCATAGGTATTCCATTAGAAACTTGCAAATCGATATATATTGGAGTGATAGTATCATCAACAAACTTAATTTTCCCAATGCACCGCCGCAAAATGTACGCAAAAGTATTTGATTGCGATATAATGTTGATGTTGGTAGGATTTTATGTGTGTATGTGTGTGTTATTCCTTTCTTTATCTTTATATAAATATATATATGTATATTGCGAATGCGGATGCGGATGCGTTATCGAATTTAAATTTGTTTGCCAACTGAATCTGTTGGAGAATTAAGTCCGGATGTTGTTGAGTTATTTTCATTGTTTTCATTTAAGGCATCAGGGAAACTAGAAATGGAACCCGAACGTGAATTGGACACTTTTGTCTAAAATAAAAACATAGAAAAGAAAGAAATGAACACGGAGAGAGAAAATCAAGAATGTTAGTCCAATGCCACATGTTCACGCATGCAAAATATTTAGTAATAATTAGTAAAGTGTAGGAAATGTAAATATGTATTTGATGTTGTAAATTTGTATACTAAATTAAATTTCAAGCAGGTAAGAAACATTTGATTTTTACAAATAAATAGTACAGTACAGTATAAATAGTATATATGTTTTTGTTGTTTGTTTAATATTGTACAGAATAGAGTTAGGAAAAAATAAATAGTTTATAGTTACCGCATGAGTTTGGCACAAAAAATTGTTGTGTTCATAGCTTACTTTAACATTCTCATAGGCTGAGCCAACCTTCTCTTCAATCGATCTCATCGATTCCGAATTTTTCATTTGTGAAAATTTCGATGAAATGCCACTGGTAATGGTACCAAAGACTGAAGCAGTTTTCTCAGTAGTGGATTTCAGTACCGATTCGGTTCGTTGGAATCTGTCGAGAAGAAAAGTAAGTAGAAAAACAAAATAAACTATTACTACGTACATAAGTCACACATATAATATAGCCACAAAAAAAAAAAAAGAAAATACATATTAACAACCATATATAATGTGAATTAGTGTTATGACAGCAAATAACCAAAAAATGTGTTAATAAAAGTTAATAACGCCTTTTATGTGCAGGTGAAACACATGTATTCAATAAAAGTTGTACACTTGTACATGGATTGTGTTCTGAGTTATGATATTTAATCGAAACACGTTCTTAATAGACCAGAACCTAAATATATATTTGCTATTTTAATTTAAAGATTATACACTGATTTTATGTTTCAGATCCATTTGTGGCTCAACATCGTTTTAAAGTTCTTAAAACCAAAAAAAAAGACTCTAAACATGTTCATCATTTTACTTCCCATAACCTTTACTTCTTCTAACCTTTAAAGGCGCACGAGTGTTTTGTCCTACAATGTTTACACATAGAAGCTTAGGTCACTGATTTAAAGCTAAGGAGTTATTCAGTAAAACAAATTGGTCTGCACCTGTAAGACTTCCAACTAACCTTCTAGAACTATTTTTGTGATTACAATCTCTTCGGGCTTATTCCAAATAAGTCTCATATAAAATATGAAGACTAAATTTTGCTAGTTACTGCAAGATTGCAATAAATTAAAAAACAAAATTTTCAAGTATATCTTGTAGTATTCTCTTGTGTTAAAAATCTCAACTGTATCCTCAGAACACTTCACGAGCCAAAAGTATTTGTCGTTATCAATTGTATGGAATGAGAGGTAAATTGAAAAGTAAAGTCTTGCAAGAAACGAACAATATGTTCTCCCCTTAAGCCGATTAAGACTCTACTGTTGTGTTTAGTACGATTTATGTAGTCAACTGATTGACACCTATCTGTTATAAACATTGGGTTCTGATTGTATTAATTGTTTTATATAAAAGTGCTTGTTGCGTTAGTTCTTGTTTTAAAATAGTACAAGTACATAGTAGCAGATCAGTAGATCATATTAAACTTTATTATTTTTGTTAGCTTCTTAACACAATTACTTACATTGGGGCATCGTGAACAGCCTTTGATATATTGCCAACACTTTGTTCGACCGATTGGAAACTTAAAATTATACAAACAAAACAAAAAAATATAATTAAAATTAAAAAAAAAAAAAAACAATGTATGTAAGTGATTTCATAAATGAACTGTTTATAATAAATTTAATATTAAAAAATAAATATATTTAAAACTACAACATAAGTATAATAATAATAATAATACCAAGGAGTCTTTGAACACTCCTAACTAAGGATACTACTTGGTATCTAAATAATAAAGGAGTCTTTGAACACTCCTTTCTAGAAAGTACCAATGTGCTTAAAATGTTATCATACGATATACGAGTATTATATGTAGGTTATCAATCAGCTTAATTTCAGTTCAAAGGCCACCAATTCCATTCAGATATGAAAATGATAAATATCTGTCGACTATAATAAGCAGTGCCATGAAATTGTAGGAAATACCTTTCAAAAACATGTTGTATTTACTCAATAGCATTGGAAGCAGATTAAAAATATCGGCCAATCAATTGGTTTCATTCAAATATATTTAACAAATGCCGAAGTATTGTTCACTTACACAGAACTCTCCTTGACATTCTTCAAGCCCTGATTCATGTCATCGGTGATTTCCTTCCAAACGGTAATACCCAATTTACGCTTCAAATCTGAAGCATGACGCGTTTTCGATGCCAAAACAGTGCGCAAAGTATTAATTTCTTCTTCAACACGAGCAAGTTCCTAAATAAATATAGAATTTAGTTCACCTCACATGGAACGAAAAGTATGTATTATATGTTATATATGTACCTGACTCCATTCTGCTCTTTGCTTTTCTTGCTCCTCGACTGTGAGTGCAGCAAACTCAGCAGCAATATCTGCTGATGCCACAGATGCAGCTGGAGATGTGGGCTCAGACATTTGGGATGTATCTAATGGCGAAGGAAAACAAGAACTTTAAAAAATGAAAGGTAAACAGAGAACAAGGTGATTTCAAAGTGTACTGTAACGAAAAGCTTAGCAATTAATAAATAATTGAAATTTATGTGGGTACAGTATAAATACCTCCGTGGAAAGTAATTTCCTCGAATACTTTATCATAAGCTGATAGAAATTTTTTCGCATTTTATGACAATTTATTCAAAACAATAAACGAAAATAAAGAATCATGTAAAGTTTATCGTGTTAAACATTGAGAATACTTACAAACTTCAAGATTTCGGTAAAGGCATTTGACAAAATTTGAAGAAAGAAGTTGAGAGAAAAAATATTGGATTAATTAGCATTTGTTAAAAGCAGCAACAGTAAAATTTAAAAAGGTCTACAATCAAAACAATGTGCTCAAATCAAAATTACAACTTTATATTGTGCAAACTCATATTCGGAAATTTTTCGTGGAGAATGTAAACTTCATAATAAAACATATCATTTATATCATCCCAAAAATGAAGAAAAATTGTTAACCAAAGCATAAACATTTTTTTGCATTTACTTTTTTGTTAATTTTCTTTAGGTGTTTCTCTTTTATAGTACAATTGACAAAAAAGATTTAAGAGCTACACTTGGCAATAGCCGATTTGTTCGTCAGGGTTGAGCTTGCGCGTTATTTCTCGATGACAGCAAACTTTATGATAGTGTTATGTATAACTCACATAATGACAAGTGAAAAATTCATTCGCGTTAAAGGTTTTTTTTGTATTTTAAGCAGCAATTGCTGTTGTCGTCAGGGTTGAGCCACCTTGAGTGTTTTGAACGCTGAATCATTTTACTTCACTAGAAAATGCAAATATCGTTAGATTTAAAAAATAAAACTCAAAAGTAATGCATTTCCGTGTGTTTTTTGACATTTTTGGCGATTTCATTCTAATAATACAATATAACTAAATAAAAATAGTGCAAACAAATGGTTTTTATCTCACAGCCATCTCATTTTCAATCATTCTATGACACCATTACTTAACTGTGACAACAATTACTTTTATAATTAATGCCTATAACTTTTTAATTTGGCACCCAATCAATTTGGAATATTTGGCAAAATTATTACTTCTTCCAAGATCTTTCCACTGATATTCACTGATATATAAAATTTAACATTACCCGGAAGTTATGGGCACATTCCAAAAGTGGCTCAACCCTGATGACATTGCCCTACATACTATATGGCATTTCTAGGCTATATATATTTTATTTTAGAGCTGATATTTAATGTTTATTTATTTCGTAACTATTCGACAAAACTTTTTTAAAATTCATGTACAATTTTCAAAACTGCACTATATTCTCATTATTTGGCTTTACGAGATTTACCTTTTCCATTGGCTGTAGTTGTAGTTGCTGTAGAACCAATATTCAAGAATCTTTTATAATTATCACTACTTGAAATTTTAGCCAGGTAAGGTTTCGAGAAATCAATAAATGTGACCTTAACCTCACGCATTGTACGCTTCGTAAAAAATTTCAAACGAAAACGTTTCGCAATCGACATTGAAGGTGTTTGGTTGGCCAATTTCGTTGCAATGAATTCTGTTTCAACTGCTTGCAATTCCAGCGTATTCGCATAGTCAGAATCAACATCATAGAAAATTTGTTCAAGCGTCAAATTACGCAAATATAATTCAGTCTCATTTGTCCAATCGTAATAATTGTGGTTGCCAAAATGTAAAGCTGTGTCAGCAGCTGTCAGTGAAGATTGATCGTAATCGGTAATTTCGTCTAGTGATGGCGTTGTAATATCATCCAGTTTTGGTAAATATGAATCTTCAATAAATTCCAAACTGACTGGCTCCGATTCAGTCATACTGACTGAATGCCGGCAATAACTCTAGGCAAGACCTGCTGTTTTTGAATTTTGTTTTTTTTTTTCTGTTAGCAGCGAATAATTATGATTTGGCATACAACAACAATGAAAATTAGAAGAAGTAACGAACTTTCTATTTCAAGTTTTTTTCTTTTGCCTGTTATTTTTCTTGCAGCAGTTGTTTTGACAATGTTTCTTGCTATTGTTGGTGGTAGTGTTGGCAGCGTCATCGGCTTTATTTAAAAGTATCGCAGTTTTTTTTATCACATTTCATAACATAAATTCACAAGAGGCAGGCAGACCTTAACTTCTTTTAAGCAACGAATCTTTTCATTGTTTTTTTGTGTTGATTATTTTAAATTATTTATTTACAGAGAATAAATAAAATCATTAAACTGTGTCTTCATTGAAAACGAAAAGAAAGCACTGTGGTGCTTGTCTAACTTCTTGTGTATGTTGCTCTTAACTTACTAAACAAAACTAATTCGTATCTTCGGATTGGTAAGAAATTTTTGAGTTGAACAGAAAATGGTAATATGTGTCAGAAATATACATATACTACGCTTTCATAAGCGAGTTTGTTATGCTGGCCACAACAAATAAGAAGCGAAGAAGCGAAGCACATAATACAACAGAAAACACACCGTTCACTCATGAGTCGTGCACACTCACAAAACTACAAACTACAACAGCTATTTCAGCGATTGCTGGTAACAATAAATAGCAACAGCTGCTGCTGCTAACAAGTAAAAGACAGTAGCGTTTTTGTGTACGTTCAAAGAGGAAGGTTGATATTGAAACCAACGAAGTTACATATTGAGAAGATTGATTGCATTACTCTCAACGCAGTTTTAGTGCTCAGAGAGCAATGTACAATATCAGGGATGTGTATAACGCAAAGTGGACGAAAACGAGAGAGAGAAAACAACGAAATCGGGTACGGGTCTTAAAGTTACAGCTCGCCTTACAAAAATTCAGTTTATGTAAAACGTCCATGGTACACACAAAATAAAGTATTAAAAAGTTTCAAAATCAACACAAAATTTGATTTATTTCCTTAATGCAGGTACCGTCATTATCATTTGGAAAGGCCCTATGTGTTTAGTGTTTCTTTAAACTTTTTGCTTCTCGTGGAAAACAAAATGTTAGTTAGGACGTTTCTAAATGATAATGGGGATATGTACATATGTATATATGTAGGTATAATTAAATTATTCTCTTTGAAAATCTAAACTTTTTTAGTCTGCTGCAATCGCCACTGTTATTTATAATAAATTTCATTTTAAAACATATGTATGTTGGTAAGTCACAAAAAAAGTGAGTTCATTTTGATCATAACCACACCACTTTGGTTAGTTGATATTGGTTAAGTTTTCATATTATTGTTCTTGATGGTATTACTGTCTGTAAGAGAAGAGCGAACAACAATGAAAACGAAAACCGTAAAAGCCAATTGTGAATAAAAAAAAAACCAAATTCATACCATATACTTAGATATGTATATATACAACCATATACTTTATATACACACGTTACTTTTTATGTAGCTACATATGTACATACATATGTATGTACGTATTTATATACATATGTGTGCATATGTATATAAATTTCAATAAACACACAATTACAAAAAATAATATTCGCCAGCTTCAAAATTTAGCTCAACGGTGGTCAATAAACCACACGTTACTAACTTTAAAATTGAGTTGAAATTAAAGCTATTCCATTGTCTCATCTAAAATTGCAATTATAATTTTCTTAATTGCTCTCATATATATAGTGATGGTTGCTCCACAACTAGTTTTATGCTCCGCCGTATGCATATTTTTGTTTTAAAATTATATTGATTTGCTGTTACTATCTTAGAAATTAATAAAAATATTTAAGTTTTGTCAAACAGAATTCCATCAGTGTTTCATAAAGAGAAGTTCTACCAAAAATAATAAAATACCGCAATCGCCATCATTATCATTTAAAATTTCGATAGCTCAAGCAACAGGTAGTATACGTTTTCTACGATTCGTGTTTAGAAGTAAGCAATATAATTTTATGTGGAGATTCAACTCGTGGTCTTTACTATGGACTTGGAAAAATTGGTATAATTTTGTGATATCTCAGTCCGATAAATCTAAATCTGAAATTAAAATATACCTATCAGCATAGATTTTCAAGTAAGATGGGATTGAAAAAGAGAAATTTTATAGGAATTCCTTACAATTAAATGTCCGCCGCATTTCGTACTGTAAAGTGAAATCTATCGAAGACAATATGATGTTGAGGAAAAGTGAAGTACTTAGGCGCTTTTGTACCCGATTTTTCATAATTAAATCAACCTTTGTAATCGAACCAGTTCCTAATCCTGGACCCGTACCTGAAGCCAATTTTTTAATTCTGAACCCGAAACCCGACTAAGTTTGTTAAAAAAAATATTCACGGCGATTTTTTTGACACGGCCTTACAAAGTGACACCTTAGATAACTTTTTAAACGTACATTTGACTATGTTATTTTCAATTCAAATAATATGAATATAAAATAAATGTATTTTTTACATTCAAAAATAACTCTGGATTTGATTTTTTCTGATAGCAAACCGTATTGACATATGGTAGAGCTGCATGCATGTGAGTAAACTAATGCAAATATTTCTCCTCTATTTTTGCCAATATTTGTTAAATTATTTTTAAACTGTTGGATGATCTTGTACAAAGCTTAAAGCTTAAAGTATTCGCCTAGCCTAGATCAAAAACATTGATTAAAATGTGGATTTTACTTGTAGAGTGTTTTGTAAATCGTTTAAAATAAACATTTGTGGCTGATATATATATTTTTTTTTCAGTTCAATAAAATCAATAAAAATTTCATTGGATTGAATACCATTACTCTTGTTCAAATCTCTTGTTTATGTAGTGTTAATTATTACTATATACATTATAGAGGATCCCAAATTCGCGAATAATTTTTTATCGCTTGGAGCAGAATACCAATATTCTGAAATGCCATTTACCCGAAAACCATAAGAAAGTCACAATCCCGAATTATATACGAACGATATGTGTTTACAGCAACATTTTTAAGAAGTCTAATTATGTCGTTGTTAATCTTCTCTTGCTAGATTGCTAGATGTAACATACGACACAATATTAGTAGAGGAATCCGTTTATAATTTTTACAATAACAACGAAATAACTATTGAATTAATAAGCTCTATTTGTTCCCTACACATGCAACAATCCTAATAATTTTGGAGAAAAACAACAGTGGCGCTTCGAGACATCGGGTTTAAACTTCAATCGCTATTTCCCATAAGTCGTCAAATGTACGTAACATACGACAATCATTTATCCAGACGACGATCTGCAAAAGAATGCAAGTTGCTCTTTGAAACTATTTTTATATTTGTTTACATTTCGAAAATATATACACACGAGTACATACTTAGGTTATGTATATATTTTCTAAAGTAATACGGCCCCTTTTCAAACCATGAATTTGCCAGTCTTCAGTTTTTCAAGCTAATCTTCTATGCCGATTGATTTTCAATTTATTTTATATCAAGGCCAGCGATTGAGAATCTACAAGCCCTTAAATACGCCTGCCTACATTATAAACTTAAATTTTCAAGACAATAAGTTTACTTAGTTTTGCAAATAGAACAAAATATAAACAAAAATGAACATAAACAAAGCGAACTAAAATAAAAGAACTAAAAAAAAGAAATCCAAAACAATCACACTTTATAGGAGAAAATGCGCGAGGGGTAGGTTTATCGGTTGGTTCGTTGGTTTGCTGCAATTGACGCCTCCCGGACGAACAGACGCCAGTGATTGTGATGCGCAGCAACAACAACAAAAGTACTATGAATAAAAACGGATAGTGCCACGTAGGAAAAGTCGCATATGAAAACCATTTAAAATTAAAATTTCATGTAGCAAAACAAAAAAATTACTAAAAATTAATAATACTAAAAATACTTCCAGTCGGAGCCTTTTGCAGAATATGCATTGATTTGCAGTTAACTGCTTTTGCTATGATTCATCCTTCTGCGTAAAAAGTTTTTACATACTCAACAGCATGTAAATTATATACAATTTCCCTAATAATAAGCTAAATAAATACATGCAAACTAATTATAACTTTTAAACATGCTCTCTAAAATTAAAGTGCAATCTTTTATGATAAGAAACAATGAATTGTGCTGCTACTGCAGTGCGTAAAAAGTTCCAATTAAGGTAGAAAAATAATTATTCACTTACGGTCTTCCATTTCAATCGTTTCTCTTTGTACTCAGAATAGTTTGCCACCGCTAATATTGAACGAAATTTTAATAACTTTTTTTTTAAATTTATTTGCGGTAATTTACTTTATTTGCGGATACAACAAAATTTCCAGTCTTCAAGAACGTTTTCCGTCAAATTTTCAAGACAAACTAGGGATGGAAATTTTCTCGTTAATTGTCGATTTATCGATATCGGTAACTATCGACAATTGTAGCGAATTAACGATAATTGTCGATAATTCCAAAACATTTCATCAGTTCCTTTTTATCCAAACAAAAGCACTAGATTGTAGAGTCGGATAACTCAGTTAACTATTTTTGGGACGAACCGATGATCGGCTATCAGAAAATGTTTGGCCGAAGCCAAGATATAGAGTAAAAAATAGACTTTTTATTCAAAACATTTTATGTTTTCAGTTGATTTAATATTGAAATAAAGAAAAACTAAACATAACAAATGAGAATCACATAAAAAGATTTGTCAGATATAAGTAAAAATTTAAGTTTAATAATAAAATAATTTTTATTTAAATAATTTGATTCATGAAAAGTATCGGCTAAATGATCGGCCATTTTTGGCCAACGCCTAACCAATGACGATCCCATAATTTTAGGCGAAAATTTTCGAAGGGCATCAACGTGCTTCGCCACCTTAAATAAGTTATTCTAACAAATTTTACTGAATCATATAGCATACCTATAACTTTTATCAATTTGAATTTTTAGTATCGAACATATGGGGTGCTTATTTCTGAATAATTTTATTTATTTTATTGTCAATTTCCTAAACACTTCATATGATCGAATTGAAATATTATCTCGCCTTTAATTGCAAACTTGCAGTTAACTTAGATTTGTTGCTTGAAACATTAAAATTTGAGTTTTTCTCCATTTATAAGCGACCCTTACACGGTCGTTAATAATGACAATATTAGTATTAGCATTATTTTCATCATTATATTGATGTTAGCGTTACACGATCATTAAGAATTGCGTTATTGTAAGTATTGAGAGAAAACATCAGGATTGAATTCCGTCAATATTTGCCTTCACTCATCATTCCAAGTAATGAAGGAATATTTTGCCGTTAGCTGTGGTTATGCTGATGTTCGCTGTTCGGCGAACACATCACATTTTTCTCCAGTGCTTGGTCTGGTGGTTACATTGAGTTCTTTACAGAGTTGCTCTTGGTCGAAATTCAGGTTTTGTTTAATATTATTTTGTGTGCAACAGCAACAGTAAACGATTATCAAGTGAGTGAGTGAAATTAAATTGCAATAAATTATGCAAATAAAGTAGTTTTTCCGACCGACAGTCACCGGCTGGTTATAAAAAAGCGATTGAGGTAGTGGAGAACTTCACCTTCAAGGAAGTGTCGTATCAACACTATTTGCATCACATCGTGAATACAGCTAATATCATGTACATATAAATACTTCTCATACTTGCTTCTTCAATAGTTTTATAAATATTATACTTAATATTCACTTTTAAACGCCAAAAATATTCGCAACTTCGCTTTTCTGCAAAATGAAAATAATGATGTACAGGTTTGCATGTTTCCCTTCTATTTTACATACATTTTTTTTCTTTTTTTTTTTTTTGTAGTATAACTCATTGACAACCTGAATACTCGATGTGCTCGAGCATACCGTGTTCGGTGTGAGAGTGACTAAAAGCTCTTTTTCGGGCTAGTGTTCGGGCAACAACAACAACAATTGCATGGTGTTCGCCGAGTAAAATTTGAATACAACCACAGCCTTACACTATCTTTAAAAATGTCAATATTTGTAAATAATGTCATTATTATGGCATTGACTGTGTAAAGGCCGCTATAAAGATAAATTGAATAAAAATTCCATCTTGATAACTATCGATAATTGTCGACAACTGCTCGAGCTTTATCGTTAAGTTGTCGACAGTATTTCTTAACAATATTCCCACCCCTAGCACAAACAAATGTATTCGTTATAGTAAGTTAATAGCGCTGTCAAGAATTTACTCGCTAAAGTTAGAAAATACAGGGTTGTATGTACATGTACATTTTATATACTTCAGTAAACATTGGACAAACGTTATGTATTCACCCCAGGATTTAAGCGATGTACAGTAAACCTTGGTTAAGTACCTCTTTATTAAGAGCTAATTCCGCTTAAGTGCCTGTTATTTGCTACTGTTTTCTGCAAGCATTCATAGAAATTTGCCCTTCTAAGTGCCTTTCTCGCTTAATTACCTCAAAAACCTAACATCTTCAGGTGAGGGGCTTAACCGGGGTTTATTGTATATGAAATACTTAAAAAGAAAATAAGTTTTTCAATAACCTTGTAATATAAGCACGGATGGAAATAGAAATGGATTAGTCATACCTAACCATCTCACCTTGCGTTCTTTTGGGAGGGGAAACTTCCTCTTTCCCCAAAAATTGTGAAAATCCACCGAACTTTCTGTTTCATTCAAAAACCTTCTTTTTTTCCAACCACTCATTAGGATATCGAGAATTGCTACTACAAGAAAATAGGGAAATTAATTCCGGCTCGACTTCTTCAGCAGTGTTTTTTTTTGTTATACAATGAATAAAACGTGGACGGAAGGGAAAATGCAACTAAAACTCAAAACATTAAAGCTATATATCGCAACCGGACTAAAATCTTATATGAGTAAAAGTAATTTTCTTTATTAAATAATGAACCTTCCAGAAAACTTCCGAGTTTGTTGTGAAAAAACTACTTTTTGATGAAAATGAGATGGGATGTATAGTCATAGGTTATGTAAAGACAGTGAGTATCAATAGGGGAAAATTATCGATAAAAATTCAAATAGCTGAACATAGTACCTAACTAAAAATAATTCAGCGAGCGGTTGTGGTAAATGGCTTTTGGCCCTTATTTGATCAATTATGTAGACTTAACTCCATATCAATATGATATAATACGACACCTTGTGAATCACCTTGTGAAATATTTTGATAATATTTGTACTTGGGCCTACTCTCATAACCTCTCATCTTATTGTATAGTACGAAGACATTGGGCAATGGGAATCAATAATTGCGGGAAGAAATCATATCAAGAGGTCTCTGGTATATGTATTCCAGAAACTACTTAATGTATTATGTGGTAATTGCAGGGATGGCAAATAGAGAGTATGAGAGAAAAATAGTGATAATATGTATGGGATATCTGATATATGACTGTTCACCAATCCGGTAAAGGCATCTTCCATAACTAGAAGTACGGCTGATGAACTGAATGACAGCGTTGTCAGTATTCGACTAATGTAGATTAGTTTATGTTAGGGTGGCTGTCCTATAGTAGGACACACTTAGGCCAGAAGAGACCATTGTGATGCCACATGGTTGGGCCTACAGTTTAACACCGGTTCTGAACGACGAGCCGGCAATTTATTATCACTTGGTGGTTTTGCCATTGTCTCCATAAGGTGTACTTGTACACTTTCTTATGTATTATTCTTATTCACCTCATATCGATAAGACGGTTATGAAAGTGAATTAACAACCGGACTAAGACGGATATCGAAGCTGAAACCTCACGGATGACAGTCTAGTGCGCTACCCACTGGACTCTATCGAGGTTGTCTCGGTAATTGTAACATCCATGATTGTTAAGAGTTCT
The DNA here is from genome assembly GCA_958295655.1 of Palloptera scutellata. Taxonomy (NCBI): domain Eukaryota; kingdom Metazoa; phylum Arthropoda; class Insecta; order Diptera; family Pallopteridae; genus Palloptera; species Palloptera scutellata. The sequence goes on along the minus strand of OY282451.1, from coordinate 60,653,110 downwards.
TTTAGGTGAAAGTCGGTTACTTTCAAAGCCAATTTGCCTGAAACATTAAAGTAAAGCCTTTTTATCACTTATAATTATTTTTGCTTCCTGGAACTACAACTATCTTCGCTTTCACTTTGTTCAGCAATACTACAGCTGCTACCTATTGACACTCTATGTCATATTTTTCATATTCCAGTTTTAAGAAAATTAAAAGACTATAGATAATGCGTTTCTTCTTCTCTTAGAACAAACTTAACTTCTTCTTTTAATGGCACAACAGCCCATGGAGGGCCTAGGTCGAGCTTTTTGCATACGCTCATGTCGTGCGAGTGATTTTTGTACATGAGTGGAAGGGACCTTACAGTTTTATGCCGAAAACGAACGGTGAAGTGAAAAGCTTTTCATAGGCAAGTTTTACTCTTGTAGGTTTGCGCCATTGCCTGCCAAGAGGTGGTGCCGTGTAGAAAATTTTTTTTTTCTTTTTGATTTTGCTTGTGCCAAGATTCGAACCTCGGACACTCTGCGTAACAGTCCAACGCACTACGCTACAGCGACCTAGAAAAACTTGACTTATCAGTCTAAATATTTTCCAATGAACCCAGTAGTACCTGAACTGCATAAATATTCTACTTACGTCACGGTGACCACAACACAACTAAATAATAAATTTTAATTACATACATACATATGTATACATCTTTCTCGCTATCAAATCGCCATTATGTAACATATCGCACCTAAAATTTCCCAAGCCTTCCTTATTTGGTTTAATTTATTATGGCAATTGTATTTTTCGCACTAATTTCTAAAATTAAGGATAAACTATTATTGTCTTCATTTTTAAATAGTTTTATTACATTTTTCACTCATCTTAATCATTTATTGTTTTACTTAATGGTTTTGTAATTATTATGAATATTATATTTATAATATAATATATGCGTCAATATTATATTATATAATCATAATACTAATTATAATATATAAAAATTAATAGTATTTAAATTCCACACACTCAAATTTTTAATAAGAATTTAAAATTTAAGTTTTCAAATTTTTGTATGTAAAATTTGTTTTTTAGTTATGCCTTTATTTTGTTTGTTCTTGTTGTTGTTGATCGATGGAAAGATTCTTTAATAACTTTATATTTATTATATTTTAGCGTTTAAAACACTGCAGTCGTATATAAATTTCATTGTTTTTAATTTTGTTAATTTATTTTTGATTTTTTGTATAAAAAACAAAAGTTTTAAAAGTTCTGTGTAATTAAAAAAAAAAATTGGTTTTAAATCTAAAAAAATCCTTGCACAGTTTTTCGTATTTTCGCTGCTCAATCATAAATTACTAGTTTGCATTTTTTCAAATATTATTTACCTTGAATATAGGAAAATATATCTATATTTTAATTTTATTATACTTTGATTTTTTCTTTACAATTTCTAACACATTGTTATTTGCTTGTGTCTATTTTTATACATACTTATGTATTTAAAAATTTACATCAGGTTTTGATTATTAATTGGTGTTGTTAGTAAATGAAGATTAACGAAAAAATATTAATTAAATCAGAGGAGCAAATAATTTCGAAAATAATTCTTGAAAGCCTTCTTGAAAAATCTAAAAAGTTAAAAAAAACAATGCTCTAAAATAACAAATTATTCATAAATAAAAACAAAATTATAAAATTAGGTTTTTGTTTATTTTTATTGATTTTTTATACTTAGTTTTATTTATTCTTCAAATAGTATGAATTTGATTTCTTTATATCTTCAGTTTATGTATTTAATGCATATATAATCAATGTAAATCATATTAACTTTTCTTTCATAAATATTTGTAATTATTGCATATCTTTAAAAATTCTCAAAATGTTTAATAGTAATATACTCGTACTGAAAAATATATTGACAAAAAAAAAAAAAAAAGAATTAAATCAGGTCGTTAAACATAATAAACCAAATGAAAAAAGGAATATGTAAAAAATTGCACACAAAATAAAAAACATTTTTGATTCTTTTCTTTTTTTAATTATGAAATGCAACGAGAATTATTAACACAAAATTAAAAGAAAGACATAATTTTAAGATATTATTACTTGTTGTTTTTATAAATTTGTTTATATATTGTAGAATTTATAATATAATATAATATATATTTAAATATACATTATACATAAAAACACATTTCGTTTATCTTTTTGTTTTGTGAAAATAATAGACTAATATTGAAATTTCAAAGACACGGATTCTTTTACATTTCTCTTTATAAAAAATAAACACGTATTTAGTATGTAACAGCAAACATTTTCATCATCATAGGACAACGGAAATTACAACGACTTTTCAAAAATACGATTTCTAAAAAAAAACGAAAGTTGTCGTACAAATGAAACATTGTATAGTTATGTAAAAATAATAATATGTTTTAGTTACTTTTAGGAGAAACAACAACCGTTTCGTAAATAATTAATTTAGCTTTTTGCTTAATAAACTGCCGTTGTTTAGTTTTAATGAAATTGCCGTTTTTCTTTAACTATTTTTAGTAAATCATAAAAAAAAAAAAAAAAAAATATAAGTAAAAATTATTGGCATATGATTTGAAAGCATGCGTGTGGAAAAGAAGCCGCACGCACGAACGCAACACGAGTTATTTATAACTCCCTCTCCTCCCACTTTCTTTGAATTTAATAAATGCCACTTTAAGAAGAGAAAATGTCTGTCTTTTGCTTTAAGAGTTGCTGAGTGATTAACGCTGCTACACAAAAAATGATACTAATAAACTATTAAGACAACCTTCATTTCGACTTCGTTTCCTAGCATGCATTTCTGTATTATATATTTTTTTAATTTTTCGGCCCCCAAGCCGATGTTATTGGCGAGGAAGCTGATGCTGGGCCACTACCACCGGCGGCTGCAAAATCTGGGAAATCCTCTTGTGACTGAGTATTGGGTGCATTCTTGGATTGCTTATCATTCTTTTCCCATGGTGCGTCCTTGAGGATGAAACCATTCTCAGCTGTACCTGGTAGGAATGCGCCAACTGATTGTGGCTGTGGAGATGGCGGCAAGTTCTCCAAAAAATCGCGTATATAATCCTCGGCCATATTGAGAATAACTTCCTTAGCATTTTCGACATCTTCCTCTTTACCAACGATGGTGACTGTATTGGGATCGTTGTGACCTTCATCTGACGATGGGAATTTTATGTCGACCTGTGATAAATAGAGAATTTAGTTTGGATACAAGTTAAAGATATAACGTTATGTGGAGCATTGTAATAGTTATGCAATGGCAGTAGTCAAATTTTTAATGTCAATATAATTAAAAGAGCATTAGCATTCAAATATTTATTAATTAAGCTAAAGTAAATGCTAATGCATCTGTATTTATATCTGGCATTATCTTACCTTATAGTCTTCGATTATCCTGCGTATGGTGCGCCCGCGATGTCCTATAATGTGTGAATGAACACGCGCGTCGACTTCGATGACTTCGCGATGCAAATCTTTTAGATCCCCTACGATTTCCATTATGGCATCACGCGCCTGTTCAGCTTTCTCCTGGTAGCCGGTAATTGTTATGATGCGTTGATTCTCTTCATCGCGCTTGGGCAGCGAAATGTTCACATCGTAATCGGCACGCAGCTTATTAATAACAGCGCCACGTCGCCCAATCAACTTCGAGTGATACTCCGGATCGACATCAAGTTGCAGAACATATGAACGAAGCTCACGATCAGCACGATCTGCTTCGTAATCTTCGATCATTTTCTCCAATGCTTCCCTGGCATCGGCAACGTGAGCGGGTGTGCCAGTGACCTTGATCACATCAGACTTGGTTTCGCTGGGCGGCAACTCAATGTGCACATCGTGTTTCGACATGAATTGACGTACATTGGCACCCTTGGGGCCAATGATTGTACGATGCAGATCGTAAGGAACGTTGATTTCTTCGGTGATGGGAATCAAATCGACAAGCGCCTGCTTAGCGGCATCACACTTCTCAACGCGACCAGTTATGCGTATAATATCGCATTGGCGAACAGGCTCGCTGTTGCTATCATTGGATTCGCCATTGGTACCGTTAAAAAGGCCTTCAACCGGCTCGGTGGCATCGCGATCGGGGAACTTGATTTGCACATCATATTCAGAGGTTACTTGCTGCACCTTAAAACCGCGTGCACCCATAATGGTGCGATGAAGTCGTTGTGGAATAACAACTTCGATGGTCACTTGTGCCTCAAGATCAGCAACGATTTCGGCGATGCGTACTTTCGCTGCCTCAATGCAATCTTTTGCACCTTTCAGTGTTACCTTGTCCGAATCAACACCGGGACGCGGGAAAGAAATCATCACTCCTCCACACTCCTCCGAGATACGATGCAGAATTTCGCCACGCTTCGCTACAAAGTGTTTGTGGTGTTTAGGATCGACGGCGATTTCTCCTTCGGTAACTTGATCAATATCCTTGATGATAGTCTCAAGTTGCTCCTTGGCTGCATTAACATTTTCCTCTTTCCCAATGATGGTGATGACTTCTTTGTCCGCATCTTCATTCGAAGGGAAAATAATGCGGGCACCGGTGGCTTCGCGTATCTTGCGTATGGAGGCGCCATTTTTGCCAATAAGGAATTTGTGGTGCTGTTGTTTGGCACGCACCTCGGCGGTGAACGATGCCAATTGACGTTCACTGGCAAGTTCGAGCAATTGAGCTCTAGCCTTTTCCACATCGTCCTTAGGACCGCGAATAGTCACCTATAAAAGATTATTTAAGTTATATTATAAACATCATACAAGCGGTACTATCCCCTTAATTGCTTACCTTATCACTCTTTGATTCGCTGGTTGGAAACTTGATGGAAACACCGCCGCACTCCTCCATAATGGCAGAAATCAATTTACCGCCTGTACCAATGATGGAATTATAGTACTTGGGTGAAATCTGCACCTCCTCCGTAACGATATCGGACAACTCATTTTGGATTTTCTGTATGCGCTCTTTTGCCTCCAGCACATTTTCTCGCTTGCCAGTAATGACGATCACCTCATTCGTATCACCTTCAGCTGGCAGATCGATTTTCGTTTGTGTCTCATCCCGTATTTTCTTGATGTTGGCTCCACCTTTGCCAATGACAAACTTGTGGAATTGCTTGAAGATGGGCACTTCAATAATATGTGACGACTCCTGAATCTCCTTCACGAGTTTCATCAAATCCTTGTGGCACTTGTCGACATCTTCCTTGGGACCACGCAATTTCACAATGTCGGTATTTTCTTGTGGTGTCGGAATGGTAATGGTCACCTGACGATACCGATCTTTAACTTCTCGTATTTTCTCGCCCTTGGCGCCGATAATCGAACGATGCAGACGACGATCGATAATGACATCCTTTGACTTTTCGTTTTCCAGTTTATCGATTTTTTCTTGTAACTCAAGCTGCGCCTGAAGGACACCCTCTTTGGGACCCTCAATGCGAATATTATTCTGGCCTTCGCGCTCCTCGATATTAATATTCACCTTAAGTTCATCCTTTAGACGATTTACGTTCGCACCAGCCTTGCCGATGATGTGCTTGTAGTACGACGGATTCACGGTCATCACAACAAAAGTGTAGTTATCTTCATAATTGCGCACAATGTCATTCAGATAGTTCATGGCTTTGTCAACACCATCGGGATCACCCTCAAGCTTGATCTTATCCTCCAAACAGTTCACATTAACATTGGGGCACTCCTCCTCCAACTGTCGCATATTTGCACCCTTACGTCCAATAACGTACTTGTGAATCCAGTGTGGTGCATCAATCTCTATCGATTTCACAGAGTTTGCCTTTTGATAGACAACCGTGAGTGCATTGCCCAACGCAACTTGAGGACCACGCAGCGTAATGGTCTCTAGCGGTGAATCTAATGGCGGCATTTCCACAGACACTCCAGTCAATTGAAGAATTTCGGCAATAGTAGAGTACTTTGGCCCAATTACGTAGCGATGCTGCGATTTAGCGACTTCAACGCTAACAGTTGCACATTTCTTCTCCATATCCTTAAAGATGGCTTCAACCTTAGCTTTCGCAACGGCCACAGCATCTTTTTCGCCCAGAATAAAAATCTCATCCTTCTGTATCGATTGCGGTGGCACATTAACTCTAACTCCTGTTTCCTCCATGATTTTGTTTAGATTCTCGTTATATGGACCGCAAATGAAAGGATGGAACATTTTCGGCACCGAAATACGATCAGATGATTTCTTGTACTGCTCAGCAGACAATTGGCGTATTTCCTGCTCAGCTCTGTCGATACCTTCCTTATTACCAGCAATGGAAATAACATCGCTCTCGTCATTTTGATTGGGAATATTGATGCGTGTAGCGGTTATACGCTCTAGCTCACGCAAGCGATCACCTCGCTTCCCCAAAATAACACGATGGTGCTCTTTCGGTATACTCACCTGCTTACTGGCCTGAGTTGAAAAGTTCATAAGGATTTTACGACGTGCATCGAGCAATTCGCTTTGTTTACCCTTTATCAAGAATGTAAGCGATTGATTTTTGCCGCTAGCAATTTCAATTTGAGCTCCTGTCTCTTTGGTGATTTGCTGACAAATACGTTTCGATTCACCTTCACCAAACTTCTCAGACTCGGTTGATTTGCGCTCGTCACCGGGAACATGCAAAACCTAAATTTACGGGAACAAATATACACATAAGTAATATTCGGGAATAACTAAAAATTATTCACTATTTTTATTTTAAACAACCGGAAGCATATCAGTTGGAGTTGCCTTTTCATAACAGTCGCATTCGTCACTACTTTCATGCAGAGACTTTCCAAACGATGCTTACATTATTTACACTACAATACTAGTACATACTTGGGTTTTTTGAGAGCTAGTTACACGCACGCAAGCGGGAGTTGCGTTGCTACTCATTGGTGGAGCAGAATTATTAGTGGGCAATGCCGGAAATAAAGTATCATAACTAAATGCAGCGGTTGCATTGCTGGTAGTGCTAGTTGGTGTAGCAACCAGAGTTGGTGATGATGGCTGTTCCAATTGAGCCGCTTGTTGTTCTTGGTTGTTGAAAGGTTGTTGTTGTTGTTGTTGGTCAACGTTTACTGCTGCAAATAAACCAACAAAATAAAAATCAATAAGAGACAGAAAAAATATAAAAAAAATACATATTTCATCTTATCATAAGTTTTCAGATTAGCTAACCGTTTGATTCCTCCATCACTACTGCTGCTTGCATTACTTAAAAAAGAGAGAAGAGTCCTTTTTCGTTCCAAGTCGTTACAGTACCACTGCAATAAGAAATCGATAAAAAGAAATATTAGTTAATACACATACATACATTAGTAGTAATAAATTGCTCAACATAAATACTAAAAGTCTCATATGGTATATATAGTATGAGAATAGAAAACTCTTCAAAAGAATTACAGAGAAAGAAATTACAATGGACGATAGGCGCTCATTTGTTGCTTAGGTTTCCATTGCCGCCAACCACGTTTAATTGCTCTCAATATCAACTCAAATTTACTATACATACATACATACATACATATAAAGCATCTTATCATATATTTGTAAATTTTTTATTTTTTATTTCCATTTATAAATTTTTTTTTTTTTTGTTGTTGCTACATATACTACCTCATAAAAGAGAAGATATTCGTAGATGTAGGTATGTACTCAGAAGTTAAACAGAAAGTTTCAGTGATTCTTATATTGTTTTCTATTTGTTTTTTAGTTGCAAGGCATATTTTTATTGATAAGCTATTATTTCTTTCTGTCGGTTCTAATATAAATGTTACTTTATAATTTTATTGTGTTTGTTGTTGTAGTGCTTCTACTGGTGATAACCACAATAGAGAGGGGGTCTGAACTCTCAACTGATAAACTGTGATAATTGGCAACGACAAATTAAACGCTGTGGCAAATCCGTAGAAATTTCATTTTTTTGTTGTTGTTGTTGTTTTTGTTTCTTAAACTTCTTTTAAGACTTTGTAGCATGTGGATGATAACGTTTGCATACACTTATTTTTTCGTTCCGCACATATACAAACATTATCTTTGTATTTGTAGAGGAGAAATATGCTACGTGAAAACATTATTGTAATTTCAATAAAAAATAAATGTTTTAATATTTATTGCAATCCTAGAGATTATACAATCTCAATTTAGATTTTCAGTAAAATATTTAGACAATGTGAGTATTCTGCTTCAGATTAGAGCGCAATCTATGATATAACTTTTATTAACAATGGAAGTATTTTTTTTTTATAATTGGTCATTCAGAAAAGAATGTGACACATTGTATAAGAAAGAATTTTAGTTTTGAACTCAAACTTAGTATTTGTAGTGTCGCTTCGAACTCCAACTCTAACTTTTAGTTTTGATGTTTTCTTCGTGTTAATTGTTTTTGATCATTTGTTTCCTTCGTTTTAAAACGAAGGATTGATTCTTGCCGACTGGTACGAAAAATAAAATTCAAAGATCGGATCAGAAGACCAAACGTGTAACAGATTAGTCCTTCAGCTTTGATGTTTCTGTTCTGTTAATGAACCAAATTGGCTCAAGTCTAGCGTAAAAAAATTATAACTCGAAAACAGTTACAAAATTTCACAGATGTTTGCTCTTCGGAACAAAAGAAACTGCTCCGATTAATAAAAAGTGTTTTTTTAGAAGTGTGGTTTTCAATCTGGCAATACTTTTTTCGCAGTTGGTCTTTCTGATAGCTGTCACTTGAGTTATGCTCAGTTTGGTTTGCCATTTCATAATGAATAGACTTACTCCTGAACAACGTTTGCAAATCGTGAAAATTGATTACCAAAATAATGGTTCGGTTGCATCAAATATTACGTCGACATAATCGCCCAGCAGAGTCAGTAATTCGAGCAACCATGGATCGGTTTCGCACCACGTTTACTCTAGTGGATAATGCGCATCCTCAGAGACGCCGTACAGTGCGCACCGAAGACGCTATTGCTGCTGTGGAGCAGAGTATCGAAGAAGACCCGAATGAGTCCATCCGCCATCGCACGCAACAATTGGAGCTGTGCCCATCCACTTTATGGAAGATTTTGCGGAAGGATAATGGTTTGCGATCTTACAAAGTCCAACTCGTGCAAGAATTGAAGCCGAACGACCATCAAGCGGTGAATGGTTCAACGAATGGTTTTGTTCAGCGATGAAGCTCACTTTTGGTTGAATGGCTACGTTAAGAAGCAAAATTGTCGCATTTGAAGTGATCACTATCCACAAGCCATTGTTAAGACGCCGTTATATCCTCAAAAAGTCACTGTTTGGTGTGATCTATGGGAAGTGGGAATCATTGGTCCATATTCCTTCAAAGATGAAGCCGATTATAATGTTACAGTCAATGGGGAACGCTATAGAGCCATGATTACTTACTTTTTCGTGCCTGAATTGGAGAATGTTGATGTGGACAACCTTTGGTTCTAACAAGACGGCGCACAGCCATACAGCCAATGAAACAATAAATTTATTGAAGGAAACTTTTGGTGAGTGCATTATCTCGCGTCGTGGGCATGCGGCGTGGCCTCCAAGATCGTGCGATTTACCATCGCTGGACTATTTTTTGTGGGGTTATGTGAAGTCGCTTGTCTACGCAGATAAGCCCGAGACTTGAGTCTTGGAAGAGAATATTCGGCGCGTTATTACTGACATACGGCCCAAATTGCTGCAAAAAGTGGTCGAAAATTGGGCCTCTCGGTTGGAATTTATTCGAACCAGCCGCGGCGGCCACTTGCCCGAAATCGTTTTTAAAACATAATGGCAAATCCTCATCATTATAATAAACATTAAATTATACGCGTTTTATTTCTTCTTGAAAACCACACTTCTAAACAAACACCCTGTACATACATTTGTACAACACATGACGCCCTGCATGCATAATGCATTCATCACACTATCAGAGTTAACTTGAAAACGATAAGGCACAAATAGATTACACTCCAACTAAAAAATATCTAATTATGAAATTTAAGAAACAAAATTATAGAACAACTAAGTGTAAAGTGTAAGTGCAAGTATAACAATCATCACATCAGGCTGCCATAAATGAAACAATGCCTATCAAAATTGAATTGAAATGTAATGTTTTTTAAGTTTTATTTAAACAGATGTGGCATTTCACATCTTGTCACGTTAAACAAAATGATGAAATGGAAAAAAGAGGTTAATAATGTTAAATTCCTCCTGCTAATTAAAACTTAAATACATGCAAACGTATTTGTGTGACAAAATGTAAATGTAATTAATAAAATTCTTTATATTTAGTTAACTTGAAAGAAATATTGCTATTTATTATAACAACAAACAACAACAACAACAAAAATGTAGAAAAATAGAAAAAGAAGCTAGCATCATTAATTTAGTCGCACGATCGTGTATTTATTGTGTTATACTCTCTACATATTAACATTGCTCAGCCCCCTCCACGCTCAACCTACACAACAAGCAGCTACTTCTTCACACAGAGTAAGATTTCTTGGAACATGTTACCTAGCCCACATTTCTCTAAGCTCATATACACGTACATACATACATGCCCGCACACACACACACACACACACACACACACACACACACACACACACACACACACACACATTCACACGTACTCATACATATAAGATATTTCTTTCATATTTTATTTTTTTCTTTTCTTTAGCTTTTTGTGTGATACGAAAATGTGTCAAAAGAATGAAGAAATACAGAAGAACCGAAGAAGAAAGAAATACCGGATAGGAGCTGCCGGTACAATAGACGAACGAACTGATGGATCGTTGACGAAGAGAACGAAGTGAATGAGCGGAGTGGTTGGTGCGTTTGCATTTGCGTTTATCAAATCAAAATGAGTTTGCGGCATATTATTTTAAACTCTTTTTATATGTAATATTACTATGGCTTTCCAAATACATATTAAAAAAAAAAAAAAAAAAAAAAACAATAAAATTATAAAAAGAGAAAATGCCAAGATCAGCAACTCTAAAAATATACAAATTTAAAGTTATAATATTTTTTGAAGCAATAACATACAGGCGTGTAACACAATGTGGATTGCTTTATTTGAATAATTTCGTTTATGCTGTTTTCCAGCTGTGTTTCGTGTGGACGTGTCACAAAATTGAAAGGAACGTTGTTCATTTCAGGTTTTTTATTTTTTTTTTATTGTTACGAATGAATAAAAATCGCTTGGAGCTATGGTATGTAGTTCAGTGCAGAGTTTAAACGACTGATATTGGTGGTATCAAATTCTGAGTTTAATTTGATTTAAGCGTTGCAAATCGAGTTCAAAGGAACTTAACCGTATTAAGTTTTCGTTGTGACACATTTGTTTTTATTTATCAGAATTACCTGCTACCATAAACAAGGCAAACAACTAGACCTTGCGGGGCCAAGTATGGGGATAACACACATTCTTATGCAATTTGCACTTTTTGTAAAATATTTTTTAGGAATTATAATAACCTAATGTAATATACATATACTATATTGTTCAACACGACTAGTATGTAAATGATGATGTTTTTTGTATGCTGTAGTGTTCTTACTGCAATTAAGAAATCATTAGTTGTAATGAAAAGAGATTAAGAGAAAAGAGAATTGACTGAGCTTAATTTGGATCACAGGGAATACTGGCATTAATTAATACATAACAATGCTAATCATAGCTAACAATAACATAGGCTATGGAAGTAAATGATGATGAAATGAACCTACGAATTGTAGGGTTTTGTCTACTCCAATTCATTGTTCCACTTCATTGCATTGCTTCCCATATGTATTACATTAAAATAAAAATGTGTACTCTCTACGCTCTTTGCCCACCTCTACTCTATTTCTATCCGTTTTATAAACTTAATTAACGAATACAGTTTTTACGGTTTTTAGGGCTAGATTAGTTTCGGCCAGCAAGAAGAAAATTCATTGTGAGATATACAAATATATTTATATCCTTAATATTAGTACAAATTAATAGCCAGAGTTTTAGTGAATCAGAACATGGCAATCAGTGGAACTTAAGCTATTTCTGTTTATAAAAAATGTACTTTGCCCAACTATCGAAGTTGAATTCTAACACTATAAATATAATAAACCTAAGTCTTCTAATTTCATTACCAATGACAATAAATATAATTTAAATTGCTTAATTTTATTACAATAAAAAGTATTCAGAGAGTGGGAGAGTGTTAGAATAAAGATCACTCAATGTACTCAAGAGAACTCAAGATATGCAAATAAACTCTGAGCGACGACGAATGTAGACACAAAACTTTCGTCGTGTTTCTATTAAAGTAGCAACGACGATGACAATGGCGATGAACATAGAAAATGAAAGAACAAAATTAAAAATTAAAACATGTGGAACTCGTTCATCTCTCATTCTCCCCGACTTTCTTTTTAACATTATGAATTTTTGGGGTTGCTTTTTAACGTGCTAGTTATGCTACTATGTACATACTTCACAAGTTATAACAAATACTGTAAAATATATAAATTTTTAGTATATATCAATCAATTATATGAAAATTATAATTTAAAAGCAAGCAACTATATAAGAACATAAAGGTTGATACACTTACTGTACTGTAAAATCCAAAAAAATCCGGCCTATTTAACTGTTACCGTAGTAAAATCCAGTTTGATAACTTGGCGTGTCTTCTTCTGGAAAACAAAGAGAACAATAAATAGTAGGGTAAAAAAATATAAAATCGGCAATCAAATAAAATGTAAAACAACAAAAAGCAATAAATGTCTAAAATGATTGAATGTGTGTCTACCATACATACAAATCGAATATGCACACATATAATATGTGTTTTTGTACATTTCTGTTTGTGTGTTGAATAGAAATTCAAAAGTAGAAAAAGCATGCGAATAAAATCAACAATCCAAAGCAGCTAACTGCCTCTTGCTGGTAGCTAGTTTTGACTAAAAACTTGTAGCAGCAGATAGTTGAATTGTAAAAATTCATTCAATTATTCAGACTTAAAACTTTTTTTTAAACTTTTATTTTGAGTTTTGATATTTTTTTTAAACTGATTCTTTAATGAGTTGTGCATAAATTTACAGTCTATATTTTTTTTATTTTTATAAATTTCAAATTAATTAAATCGTTTTTCCTTCAACACGAAAAAGGTAAATCACGAAAACCACAGGTGCATGCTGAAAATATTAGTAGCCTGGTAGGGAACCAACTGGTTTAAAGTAAGTCGAGTCGATCAACTAGTTTGTAACCACAACTAGTCACCCCATTTGGTGTCTCACGCTCATCGCAAATTTGTTTTTTAACGTTCTGGAGTTTTAGGCGTTAAATTACAACTAGTTTATAGTTCATAGAGATGTTTTTGGAATAATTTTTAAACCAATCAAATTAATATTTTAAAAGATAGATGCTCTTGGAACAGTTTGTAGACCCATTGAACTGTTCCATTCCAGTTTTGTAACCTGTTGTTTACACATTTGAAGTGAAAACCAAAGCCATTTCTATATTAAAAGTTTTTAACATGGAAATATTGAAAGAACATTTAACCTCTTCCAAAGGCAGCCAGACAGCTTCCTTGTTTCAAAATTTATACCATAAATTAAACACAATAATTTCACAGAATAATTTATCGAAAGGAAATACCGAAACTGATGGATCAGCTACTTTTGTAAATAAATGTAATAAATATGATAAACTGTTTGCAAAACTAGTAAATTTAGTAGACTATATTTGTTTGACCCTACAGGGTAGGTGTATAATGAAATGATGAGATTGCTGCTGCTGCTCTAGGTGTCGTAGTCGGCTGGCGTTGTGTGGCGAACTTTGACAAAAATTTAATAAACCAATTTAAACGATGTTGACGACGGCAACGAAATCGACGAGCCTGTTGATGATATTGTGAATGGTGGCATGGATGGTACGTGATCGAAGGCGGCATTGTGGCTACAACTGCGTACTGCAGCTTTGTATGCAAGCTAATACACACTATGAATGTATGAAGTGAGGAAGGAAAATGATTGTCAGACAAATTTATATGTACATAAGTAAGATATATTAAAATGCCTCAAAAAACAGTGTGTAAATGAAATTTATTGCAATAACCCGCTCGGGCAAAAAATTCGAAAATGACAAGGGAACGGCCGTAGGTAGGCAGAGATTACGGAAATAACAACACACACCAAATCTGTTTTGTTTGTTTTTTATTTTAAAGTGATGTTTTATTTATGCTTGTATGTATGGACATACATATATTACGCTGATATTTAATTTATCATTTACTATCTTACAATTTTACCTACTTTCAAGATTCTTTACCTGGCAAATCAATTGCATTCAAAAACAAGAACTTGTCTTCTACTACTGCCTTCTTATTCTTAAGATGTGCTGCACACGCACACACACACACACTTTTAAAATGTGAACACCCACCCAACAAGCACACTACTTTCGCTGCTGCTATTACAAGCAGGGCTACATCAAGACCAGAATACAACATGCCAACATTTGGAAAAAATATCTATTAAAACTACCATAAAAATGTGTTTCCCTGGGAATTCGAGTAAAATAGCTGCTTACACATAAAACTAAATAATTTTACTTTACAAAACTAGAATCGTTACTGGAATTATCAACTTAAACGTATCCATATTGCACACATTTTGAAAACACCGGACACTCAAAATGCGGGGCACGTTGGCAGCACAGCAGCAGCGACGTTAGTGTGTTGTGTGATGCTCTGCCAATGCAGCATCCGTTTTTCACACACAAAAAACAAAATTTATAGCAGAAATAACATTTAGCTTTTACTTTATAAAAATTGTGAAATTTTGCAAAAGAGTAAGTGGAAAAACAAAAAGTAGAATGGGAAAATTAGGTAAAAAAATTATTTTAGAAGAAAAAACGTGTTTTCTCAAACGTAATTGGCATTTCGTTGTAGTCGTTTTTATTCGTCGTTGTCGTCGTCGTCGTCACCGTCATACTCGTTTTTCTCTTCCTACTCTACTTTTTGAGTATATTTTCGTATTCGTGGTTTTCGCCTTTGCTTGCTGTATGTCCAAATGCTAAAACGGCGACGTTGCCGACAACGAAAGCTGTCAGCAGCGGCCTCAATTCCTTTTCAATTCACTTCATATAGGTAAATGTATGCACTTTTCATTATGATTTCTGTATTATTCTAAAGCATATTATTCCATTTTCACTTAAAACTATTGAATACAATGAATGTTTTTGTAAAAATACTATCGAAAATGTTTAAAAAAATTTCTCTTTTTTAACACACAATTATTGCAACGACAAACACAACGAAACAACCGAACGTACCGACTTCCAAGTGTTAAATGATATTTGTCCCTTCAAAGCAATTTGACATATCACATTGACACAGTCGAAAAGAGACGTGGCAAAAAGCAGCGTTGCATTATACACAAACACCATCAATACGAATGTGACATTACTATATTTGTAAACAATTAAATGAACGGCAAGTTGTTTTCACTTAGAATGTAACAATTATGAGTGAATATAAAATAAAATACCTTATTCATTATAATACGAACTAATTCCATGGCTATTGTGAATGGTAATGTAAATGAAATAAATGTGCAAACCTAAGTTGGTTGTGCTTGTGCAGTTGACACTCCGAATATTTCAAACGTATATAAGAATTGATTGTTGTTTTCGCTAAATTGTGATTTGTGTGTGAAAATGCTGAGCCGCAGGCGGAAACTTAACTCTTTTAATTTTATTAGCTCTTTAGCAATATACATATTTATATGCATTTATAGTACATAAATAACTCTACATTTTCGTATCCATCGAGATCCGAAATTGTAAAGCTGACCATTGTCTTTACCACCACGATCTTGAAAAAAAATTCACTCTTTAGCATGAAAATATGTTCACTTACTTTACTTACTTTTGATGGCACAACAGCCCATGGAGGGCCTAGGCCGAGCTTTTCGCATCCACTCATGTTGTGCGTGTTATATTTGTACATGAATGGAAGGGACCTACAGTTTAAAGCCGAATCCGAACGGCGAAGGAAAAGCTTTTCATAGCAATTTTTACTCTTGTAGGTTTGCCATTGCCTGACAAGAGGTGGTGCCGTGTAGAAAAATTATTTTTTCTACTTTTTTTGATTTTGCCTGTGCCGAGATTCGAACCCCGGACACTCTGCGTAGCAGTCCAACGCACTACCACTACGCCACAGCGGCCACTGTAGTGCCGCTGTGGCACTACAACATAAAATTCACACAAACATAAAATTAAACAAAAATTAGTTTTCGTTTATATTTTTATTTAAATTATACAATTATACATGTGACAATAATCGTGCTTTAATGAAAGTTGTACAATTCAATATTTCAAGACTATTGAAGCGTTACTTAAATGCACGCAATTATTATTAATTTTAGATGCTTGCTAGTAAGAACTTAACTTAGTCTGTGAGCAAACGTAAAATATAAAACTTTATAAATTTAGTTTAAGCACAAGCAAATAATAATATTATATAATGTTGAAAAAAGTGTTTTTCTTAAAATTACTTTCGTGGCAAATATGCTGTATTTTTGGCCAAATTAACAGTAAGTGTGACTCATATAATCATGAATTAACAAATTAACACTTCATACAAAAAGTTAATTAGATCGTGAGGCAAATAATATTGCATTAACTGAGTTTTTAAAGTTGTACCGATCACTTATTATCCTTCTGATACTTAATTTCGTTAATTACTTATATAGTGATTTCAATAAAAAGTATTGGTTCTTAAGTTATGATTCACTTTTGGACTACAGCTTTTCTAAGAAAATATATGGTACATACATAATGCATAATACATAAAGCAAACCAAATCCCGTTGACTGTCTGTAATTCTGTATTAATGAACCTAAGATGGATGCAGGTACAGCATCGGGAGTTCCTTAGGCATCTTATTAGTGAAGACTTTCCAACGAAAAGCCTTGGCAGTCATGAAAATGCTGCTGTGACCTAACCCACAAAAAGCAAAATCAATGCTGTACAGGAATCTAAGAAAATGTACACTCTTCACAAGATCAAACTCTGCAGGGCTACAAGAATACATATGAATTACTGAAATAGCAAGAACAAAATACACTGTTCTGTTATTCAGTTGCGGATACATTTTATTCACTTCCTCCCAGACCAGCCCGCAACCAAAAAAAATCAAAAATGGTTTAATAAGGCAAAGCATTAACCTAAGCAGTATGAAATTCATGAGAATATTTATTAAACTACTGATTATCTAAACATTTTGGCACTCTCTTCAACAGTGACAGTTTATAAGGAAATGCCAGACCTATACCATTTTGAAAATTATGACATTTGCTTGAACAACAATGACGACGATAACAGCAAGAGTACGAGTAATACTATTGGAACATATTGCATAGTTTATGCAGAAATTATACCGAATGCAACTTCAACACTTTGGAAACAAATTGAAACATTTTCAGGCGATCACAAACGTCATTTTCGACACGATCATTTATTTTTCGGAGTCTGTTTGGAACGTTGTAAAAACTTGCTGCATTCCTTAACACATTTTCATATTGGAATATTGTATGGTGGCAAAGTTCACGATACTGAAGTAAGTGACACATACTTACTTCTAGATTCAAATATGTAATACTATAATCGATATCATAGATTTTAGCGTATTACGGTAACGTGCATAAGCGTGATTCAGATGAACGTACACGATATGATCATTTGATTGGTAGTTGCCTTAATTATGAATTTCAACGTAAATATGATTTAAAATTGCGTACTAGCATTGAGTATTGCGTGAAAGGTGACAATCAATTGGAAAATGGTAAGTGCGAATTCAAGGAGTTGATACTAGCAATCATCAAGAATGATTACAAGATTACGCCATGCGCAGGTCCGCTATTCGGCTCACGCAAAATTGGGAGAGGCTGTGACGTAGGAAACAGTATCCTTTTACTTGCATATTTTCATTTACATATTAAAAGAGCAGCACTGCAAAGCTCATACAAAATTAAACAAAAATTGCACAAAACAATTCACTTTGTTAAAATCACACAAATTAATAAAGAAAAAACAGAAATTATAAGCAATATGTGTTTTTACTTTTTTGAAGCAGTGGCTACATTTATACAACAAATTATGAATGAAAAATATAATATTTTAATTTATAATGCACATCAATAACTAATAACATTTTATTTTAGTTTTATATTTAAAAATAACATCGCTAAAAATAAATAAATATCACTATTTTAAACATTTTATATAAATGTTTAAATTTTCACTTACAAAATATAATATATGCAATCTCATTCTCTCTCATTTAAAAATACTGTTTGTGACGACATGCGCAGAGCGAAGCAATTTTGATCAAGTTAATGTCGTAAACTTGTAATTCTATCATTCTTGAATAGTCATACTATGCTTTGAAAAATGCCCAATCATAGTCGTATGTTTTTAGGGTGAGATGAAAATTCTCTCAATATGCCCAGTAGAATTATTAATGTACTTCATTCGAAATAAACTACAGGGTGTTTTTTTAGAAGTTTGGTTTTCAAGAAGAAATAAAACGTTTATAATTTAATGTTATGGCCAAGAATTTAGGTTTATTATAAAGATAAGGATTTGCCATTATGTTTTAAAAACGATTTCGGGCAAGTGACTGGTTCGAATAAATTCCAGCCGAGAGGCCCAATTTTCGACTACTTTTTGCAGCAATTGGGGCCGTATGTCAGTAATAACGCGCCGAATATTCTCTTCCAAGGCGTCAATCGTCTCGGGCTTATCTGCGTAGACAAGCGACTTCACATAACCCCGTAACCGCACAAAAAATAGTCCAGCGGTGTTTAATCGCTTGATCTTGGAGACCACGCCACAGGCCCACGACGCGAGATAATGCGCTCACCAAAAGGTTCCTTCAATAAATTGATTGTTTCGTTGGCTGTATGGCATGTGGCGCCGTCTTGTTGGAACCAAAGGTCGTCCACATCAACATCCTCCAATTCTTTACTTTACTTTTACTTTACTTTTAATGGCTCAACAGCCAATGGAGGGCCTAGGCCCAGCTTTTCGCATCCACTCATGTTGTGCGTGTTATATTTGTACATGAATGGAGGGGACCTACAGTTTAATGCCGAATCCGAACGGCGAAGTGAAAAGCTTTTCATAGCAATTTTTTCTCTTGTAGGTTTGCCAAGAGGTGGTGTCGTGTAGAAAATAATTTTTCTACTACTTTTTTTATTTTTTTTTATTTTGCCTGTGCCGATATTTGAACCCCGGACACTCTGCGTAGCAGTCCAACGCATTACCCCTACGCCACAGCGACCACATCCTCCAATTCAGGCACGAAAAAGTCATTAATCATGGCTCTATAGCGTTCCCCATTGACTGGAACATTATGACCGGCTTCATCTTTGAAGAAATATGATCCAATGATTCCCTCTGCCCATAGAGCACACAAAACAGTGACTTTTTGAGGATGTAATCATAATCCACAATGGCTTGTGGATTATGATCATTCCAAATGCGAAAATTTTGCTAACGTATCCATTCAACCAAAAGTGAGCTTTATCGCTGAACAAAATGCGTCGCGCGAACCGAACCATTATTTTGGTAATAAAATAAATTGCACGATTCGCAAACGTTGTTCAGGAGTAAGTCTATTCAGTATGAAATGGCAAACCAAACTGAGCATAAATCAAGTGACAGGTGCCAAAAAGACCAACTCCGAAAAAAGTATTGCCAGATTGAAAACCACACTTCTAAAAAAAAACACCCTTTACATATAAGAACACAACTACTCAATATCAATTTGTTTTATAGATATCTGGGACATAATGATTTATGGCATACTGATTGGTATAGGGATTTTCATACTATTTTCTTCAGTTTATGATTATCGATTAAAATTGAAGCAGCTATTAAGCCAACAACAAAATAATAATTTTTACAAAACGGAACTAAAATCATCTGGTAGGTATCATCTGAAAAAATTGTTCACATAATAATTCTGTTTATCCTTTGCGTCCTTTAACTAGTACACATATTTCTAACATCATTTTCCGTATGCCGCAATTTTTATCGGATTACTTCTGCTGCAGATAGCCAAATAGAAAAGGATTTACATTTCCTGAATGCTTTTCGTGTTATTGGCGTATTTTTGGTAATATTTGGACATGCTTTAATGCTTTTTATGGCCGTCCAAGTTGAGAATACCGAGTTCTTTGAACAATTTTTTTATCGCGTGGAAACTGTTATAATAGAGAATGGTGCTGCTATAATTCAAATATTCTTTGTAATGAGCGGATTTCTATTGGGATTTAATTTCATGAGAAAGGAACTGGTCACACCGAGTACAAGTATAAAAGATTGCATTAAAGTATATCTGGAAATATTCTTTTATCGTTATTTGAGGTAAATGAAATTAACATTTAACATATTCACAAATCCTCAAAAAGGAAATTATTTAAACTATTGAAGGATGATGCAAGTAGTAGAAAAGAAAAGATGACGTGATGAAGTAATGTAAGGTAAATTGGACAGTAATTTCTTCATCACCAACCGGCATTTTAATGAGAACTGAAATTTATTGGAGTAGGGAGTTTAAAACACTTTCTCAATTTCTCATATTTGTGTTTAATTATAGATTGCTCCCATCACTGATGCTTTTGCTACTGTTTAATGCGACCATCTTAACACACTTACAAGATGGACCATTCTGGAGACATTACACAGAAGCAGAACGTACTTTTTGTCGCGAATATTGGTGGAAAAATGTGTTTTTCATTAATAATTATTTAATGAAGGAAAGTGTGAGTAAATAGAGATGAATTTGAATAATTAATTTAAATGTTCATACACAAATCACTAAAAATACTGTAGTGCTCACATCAAACTTGGTATCTAGCAGCTGATATGCAATTATTTGAATTATTTCTAATAATATTAATTTTGATTACAAGGTAAGTGGATTATATTCTATACAAACACTTTTGTAATTGTAACTAACACTTGTTTTTATCGATGTAGATATCCGGAACTAAAGAAGTTCATATATGGTATTTTACTAGTATCAGCATTTGTGGTAACAGCTTTTATAACATATTTTCTTAATCTTAACGCGATTTATCATTCAAATCCTGAGTAAGTTTTAATATACCTGTAAATGAACATATTTCGTTTTTTTAATACTACTTATCTTTATAGAAATTACCGCTACATGTACTTCAAAGACGCTAAAACATTTTATAAAGCTTATACACCTTTTTATACAAATATTGGTGGCTATTTGTTTGGTGTTTTAAGTGCTGATTTTTATTTAAAAACACGGAATTCAAACAGATTATCACAAGAACAATATCAGCGCCCTTTAAAATACCATATTCTCTGTTGGTTAGTTATACCGACTGGATTTGCATTACTTTTCACTGGCGGCTTGGTAATGTCATTTGTTTCTGATAGCACTTCAATAATGGTGGCAATATTTGCGGGACTTTATAGAAATTTGTGGGATATACTCTGTGCTGTGGCAATTTTATGCATGTGTTTTAAATTTGGTTGTAAGTAGGAACAATTTGAAAAGAATTGATATCTGTAATCATGCGCACTGCGAAAATATCCTATACTCTACTTTGAATCGACCAATCAATAGGATTCGTTGATTTGGGCTGATTGTGCGAAAAATTCGACAATAGCCTCAGCAAAAATATCAACTCTTTTGAACTAACTGTTATACATTTTGCATATATATTTGTCTGAAACTTAATCATATAATTACAGGGATTCTCTATGATTTATTTTGTATGGCTTTTTTTCGTCCATTAGCGAAAATTTCATATCAATCGTATCTTTGGCATGTTGTGGTATTACGTTTGATCGGTGGATACTTTAGGCAACCAATCTACGTTAATCGTATTCATCTGGTATGTATTTAATATTCTTAAGATACACAATTGAAATAAATATTTTTAATAATGATTATTATATTTTTTTTGGTATTTTTATAGATATGTATTGTTTTGGTAGCATTTCTATTGACGAATATTTTTGCTTTCGTTTTGGCATTATTTGTTGAATATCCGGTTGCTGAAATTGTAAAAATTGTTTTAAAAAAACTTAAAGGTATGAACAAATGCACAGTTACCATAGAAATGAAGTGCATAATGCAAATTTACCACAATCACTATTTTTATTTTTAGATCAAAATAAAAACAGCAGTAAAACTAAAGTAATTTCTACTTTGCATGAACTCCACATAACGAACTGAATTAAATGCTATACATATGTTGATAGTTATTTGTTTTGCGATTAATTAAATAAAAATATATAAATTGCCTACAAGTTATCTACCTACATATACCAGATATAGGATAGTAAGCTGAGCCAAGCATTTGACTGTCAAGGCTATGCTATGTACAGTAAAAGCGAGAGAGAAACTAAAGAATACATTATGTGACATAACACAGGAGGACATCATCACGACCATAGTCAGACTCAAGCCCCATACGCTTTAACGATGGCAGCTACACTACCATATTTGTCAAATTATACAAACATACGTTCTTATGGAGACGATTATTTTGGCGGCGAACGACCACAATTGTGGCTGCCAAGTAGCTGACTGCACTACGGCAGTTGAATCCGACGGCAATTCGTAGTCATCTGTTCGTGTAGCTGCTGTCGTCAATGTGTCTGGAGTATTACGTTCGGGTTGAGCTTAACTGACCCGACATTTTTATGAGCTTTCAAAATATTTTTTCGCAATAAAGTCAGCTTCCTCAAAGATTTTCTGAGCTCTCGAAAAGTTTGGTTTTGACTTAGGCCGTAAACTGAATGCTATGAAAAATTTATGTTACTTAGTGGGACCAAAAGCAATCTTGTTAAGGCAATAGAATTTCCCATGTTAATGGGAAAAGCAATCAATCCAGCAATATTTATGTATGTGATTCACAAGGCCTCAAGTCATATGTCATATAATATTTCAATAGTAAAAATGTTCTTGTTGATCTTCATAAAAAATATTATAGGGTAATACAATTGTGTAACGAATGTTTTTTAAGTGTTCTATTAAATCAACTGTTTCTTGTTGCTAATTTTTTTCATATTTTTGACACAAAGCAGCAATTATTGTACGGGTTTTCACTTTCTTTTGTCATTTTAATTGCAATAAAATTTCAATATATTAAATTAATTTTATATTTCAAGCTGATTTGGAATTGCCATATCACATTCAAATATGATAGGGTATTCTTCAATTGGGCCTTTAGGATTATGATTTTATGAGATCTTGTAAATTAATTAATTGTACATAATTTTTGAATATATTTTCACATATGAAACTAGATCACCAGAGCTACCTTTTATCTGAATCAGCTTACATTCCATATCTCATGGCTGTTCTTTTCGTAGACAATTTTTACTCTTGTAGGTTTGCCATTGAATTCCAATAGTTGGTACGACGCCACGGCAACAACAATTCGAAATATATTTTTTGGGGCATATTAGATTTAATTCCTGTGCACATTCCAAGTAGAATTTGTGTAATTGATAAATGCTTTCAATTTAACTAAAATAGATATTACACTCGAAAAATCTCGATCCCATCAAAAGTGATTTTTACTTCTTCTGACTGTACAACCAACGGTGGGCCCTGGCTGCTTATGCACCTTGTCTTGTCAACGCGGGCTTAAAAAAATTTATTTGTAATCTTACTTTTTCATTCGTAATTTATTTCTATGGATTAGTTACATTGCAACTCTGCATCACAAAAGTACGAAACCAAGTTAAAAAAGCTGTCAAAGTGTGATATTAAGCAGAGACACTTGTTTTTAGCGTAAACCAACAACGTACACAGTGTACAGGGTACATTGGTTTTGATCAAGTAACAGTTGTTTGTAACCCCAACATTCGTTATTTAATTCTATGGAATAATTACATTGCAACTCTGCATCACAAAAGTACGAAACCAAGTTAAAAAAGTTGTCAAATTGTGACATTAAGCAGGGACACTTGTTTTTAGCATAAACAACAACCACAACGACAACAACAACGTGAAGGTAGTATTTTCCTCCATACATAAAAACAGCAACACTGTTGCTATGATGATGTATTTTCTATACACACACAGTAACATCCATTGTATATTCATGTACCCATGTAAAGTGAGCTGTCAGAAAAGCAAGTCAGTTCATTTGTGAACTGCAAGAGAGAACGCCATAGAAAACGCATAAGGGAAACTTGAAAAATGTATCATTTGCAAATTTAACGGTCTAAGAAAACAACAGTGCATAGGAGTGTATATGTATGTGACTGTGGACGTGTGTGTTGGTTAAAATAAATAAAGAAGCATACTATTAGGTGCATGAAAACATAAGTAAATCGTTTAATTTAAAAAAAAATTTTATTAATAACATTTTAATTAATTATGCAATAAAAGTAAATTTTGAATCGAATGTGTTGAGAATGACCTAATTAGCAAAATTTTTGCTGGTGTAAAACCAAAATTGTATTAGAGAAAAAAGAAATGATGCCTTAATCGCTCCATAACAAAAAAAAAAAAAAGAGAAAAAAAGGAAGCCAATGTGAATTGTAGCTTGTTTTACAGTAAAGGGTGCGGTAGTAAATTTGCTAGTTGGATTTATCTTCTTCCAAATTCTAAATTTAATTGTGAAAAAAGTTTTACAAAATTCAGTATTACTTGCTACGAATTATAAATGCAAAAATTGGAATGCTTTTGCGAAAATAAATAAATCAAGTGCGAAAAACTTCGAATAGAAAGCCATCACTTATATAGTATGTAGAAATTTCTTTGTCGTTTTAACATTTAATTCGTGTATAAAAGGCAAAAAAAAAAAACAAGAATATAATATGAAAGAAAATTGCTCCCATTTTTGACAGCTGATTTTACTCGAAAACGTGAGTTAAATATCAACATTCTCTCTCTCTCTCTGGCTCTCAGCGAATATACTGAAAAGGGAAGAGCGCAGGTGAAAGCGGAAACGAGTCCTTCCTACTCAGTAACAATAACAGAAAACAACAAACTTTAGCCCACTTTAAGGGAGGAAAACTGTGACTGCTTCCTCACATAACCTAAGGCAGGTTATTTTATAGTATTTAATTTTAATATTAATGGTAAGTACAAACTTATTTGTTTGGAAAAAAATACATATTTATTTATACTCATATGGTTTTGATTGTCTGAGCGAAATATATGTACTAGTTATAGATAATACATGTATGAGTATACCAGCGACAGAATTTGAATTGAAATGGTTATAAAACCGATCGCGTTTGAATAGTAGAAAACTGTTTACGTACATTCTTCAACCACGTACCTCCAAAAAAACAATTTGCAAAAAAACTAAATATATTTCGAAAACTTTTAGGAGATACAAGGTTGAAAAACTAGTTCATCCAAACTCGTTGACAACTTATTTCTATCTGGATTTTTAAATGATTTTATACAATGTAGGCCAAAAAAAAACCTACAAAAAACCTCGTCCAAAATGAAGATAAATGGTTGAAGAGAAGCGGTGGCGATATATGGATACGTAAATATGACGAAAGGGAACTGAAACGGTATAAAATTGGGTCCGTATTCATCGTATTCAAACAATCGGATATTGCACAACGACACGGCATATTACTAGCATGTTTTTGAATGTAAATTATCAGATTCCGTTGTGTAAAGCCATTAAATATTCTAATTTGGTGCGTAATGAGTCGAAACAGAAATATTAAACTTTGTAGCCCTCACTATAGAGCAGTTATCACTGCAGATGCCTTTATAGCGCTTCCCACGTCTTATTTTCTCAATATCCATCCATCCATAGCAGTTTCTCTATAGAACCAGGTAGGGAAAGAAAGTTCTGATTTTTTTTCGGACCCTTGGAAATATTGTTCAAAATTTTTTGTTCAAATCTTATGCGGCTATTTTATTTGAATTTAAACATATCAAAACATTCATGTATATATTTATGCTTGCTAGTTCCAGACTTAGTTTAATCTTGTTGTGAGTTTCTCCACGCCTCTGTATGATTGAGATGTGCCGAAAAAAAATTCAGTAATATCAGCAACCGTTAATTTGTGTCTACCACGAAAGCTTCTCACCGATTTTTACCTTTTAAAGACTCGCCTTGCAAGAATCGAAATGCAGAATGGAAATGGAATGTTTGTAATAGCACTCTATGTGGCTGTTTACACTCAGGCTCAAGCATGAAAGACGGTGTGAGAGAGACAGGTAGTATAATAGAAAGGTAATAAGAAAGAGATAGAAGTTTTGCGTCTTTTTCTACTACCAAACTTTTTTACCTGTTTCTCTCGCACAGTCTTTCCTATTTGCGCCAGTGTAACCATCCACTAAGATTATATTTTTAAATGGCTAGGGATAAAATAACCAACGCTGCATAATTCTTTTGTTAAAAAAATTAATTTACTTAAATATGTTTGGGGTAATGGCAAATTTCTTTTTACCTTTCAAGTTTTTGCTTTTTATATCCTACATACACTGTGTACAGGGTACATTGGTTTTGATCAAGTAACAGTTGTTTGTAACCCCTACAATTAGGCGTTGCAAGAATGATATTATAATATATTTACATATACATACTTATACTTGTATAAATATGGTATAAATCGCCGAGTCGTTTCGAATATATGTATCTTAAGAAGTTTTAACCAAACAAGGTATTAACCAAACAGATATTTCTTGTAGTCAGGAAGAAGTAAAATTCTGAAATATGTAAAACTGGTCAAGGCGGCGTGGTATCTCCCATAGAATTGTTTTTTTTTTTCTAATAACGATATTGAAGAAAATTTTGAATCAATTTAAGCCAAATTCGGTGCACTTCATTGAAATCACTAATTTTAGTAAAATTATTTACATAGGACAATAGCCACACACTCGCCTACCTCCCATACCAGACAGTTATTCAAAGGGCACCATCAAAGGTGCGGTGATGGCGACGCAAAAAGGCGTTTTATTTAAAGGGCACATAAGGTTCGGCCGCGCTCCAGCTTCGCTTTCCGACTAATTTTATTTCAAATAATCGTTTTGCATACATAAATACATTTGTGTAATTTCAACGTTTGTTTTTTTTTTTTTTTTTTGTTAATTTAAATAGCACCACAAACTTAACAATAAATTCAACCAAAGTGTAAGAATTTATATTTATTTGAATTCCCAAATTTTATTTTACAAATCCAGTCAACACAGTTGAAAATTAATATACACTTGAGATACGCTCATAATAAATGGGGTACCATTGTTGCTATTGTACTCAAGTAGAAGCCTCCATACCATTCGTACATAGTACATCATAGATATAAAGAATCTTACCAAACCGTCTGTGTAACTACGTTACAGTAGTGCGTCCAGCAATTTTGTGTTTAATTAAAGTTTATAATATTAGCGTGCAAGCGAACGCAAGCATCGCATTCGAAGTAAAGGAAGCAACAGAAAGCAAAGCTTCAATGATGAAAAATAATAATATTTTCCAGTTTGTTAAGAGCGTCAATGGCATTGCCACCGTAGCACGAAGTTGGCGAAAGTAGTGTGCCCAGCAATTTCACTGCATGTTTTATTTTCTCATGTAATCCCAGTGAATGATTTTGAAAACAAATCTCTGCACCTTACAATTTTTAAAACTGAACATGTTGCCTGGGTTATTTCATTATATACATATATGTAAGTATGTATGTGTATGCATTGCATTTGTGTGAGCAAGTGTATGTGTGCGTTGCATTGCATCCTCTCGTAGGCAAAATTATTGAAGAAGACTAAGGAAAAAGAAAACTGACAGAGAGAAGCAAAAACTACGACCAAAACAATTGCAATTATTGGGGATGCTATTTTGTGTGGTTGTCGTCGTCGCCGTCGTTGCCATTGTTGTTGTGATTGTCGTTTGCTCTACGTTGTGGAAATGCAATTTTCGTTATTAAATCTAAAAACAACAAAAACAACGTCAATGGGACAATGGGACACATAGTCTACAGAAGTGTTAACAGCAAGAATAAAAAAACTGACATTTTCAAAAATTGTGTCGGTGTGAGTGTGTATGTATTAACGTGGGTTGCATAATTGTAAACGCTGCTGTTGATCCTGGTTGAGCTAAAAATTAGACACCGGAAGAAAGGCAAATAAATGTGTGCAACGTACATATGCGTGACATATCGCGAATAGATGAAATTGTCATTGTTATTCAATGGTGTCTGGCTATATTTAATTTTTGAAGAGAACATTTTTAACGTTTGTATTTGTTTGTAAAGATTTGGAACATACTGTGTACATAACTAAAGTCAACGTACATACTTATCACAATCCAAGTGCATGCTTTATTATTACAATTTTTATTTTTTAGCTTTACAGAGGCTATTTCTCTGTCCATAACCACACAATCACTTCGATAAGCTCTTTAAATCTATTTATCGCTGCTGAAGCTTTCGCCTATATTGCGGCTCCACAAAGCATTACTTAATACAGGGACAGATACAATATTTTGGAGGACAGGACAATATTCGGGAGGGGACTGAATCACACATTCTCAAAATATTTCTTGAACGTCAGTCTCAAGGTGAATTTAATAACGTATTGTTACTAGGAACACGCTCCTTTTCTTTTTTTGTGGGGGATAGCTGTTTTTGACATTATTATTATACCGACATTATGAACGTAACAACAAGATGCGTCGTTATTGTTTTTGTACTTATTTTACTACTGCTTTCGTCATCTGATTTAGGGATTGTATATTATATTACACCACCAATATTGACGCAACAATGTTGCATGGCATTGAACAAGCTTAAATTGTATTAACTTTGGTTGTTATACCTTGTTGTTTGCACTTAACGGAGTCCGTTTTGTGCTCGTCTCTAGCAAACTATTTATTATAGTATTGGCTCTTCATCTAGAACTTGCCTACAAGTATATATTTACTGGCACTATTGCAATTCAATCTCTTCTGGAATATTTAGGTACTTGCACGCAGAACCTTGTGGTACCAAAGCGCCTAACTATATCGTACTCTTTAGCCCCTATTTAATGTCGTGTTCCAGGAGTGTCTATTTGAAATTGCATTTTCCTTGCTTGTGAAGTTTAACCTTGCAAGTTTAAACAATGCGAGTACTTCTTTCGTGCATACGTATATACAAGCCAGTACATAGGTAACAACATACATACATATGTAAGGTAGGGTATGTACCCAGTCATTCTTGTTTTTGAACTGCATTTGCACTTTAAAGCCATAAATTACAATGGTAAATATGTACGAGTAATATTCGTGTGTATTTGCACCACATACCTATGTACAGGGTGTTTTTTTTGGAAGTGTGGTTTTAAAGAAGAAATAAACGTATATAATTTAATGTTATGGCCAAGAATTTAGGTTTATTATAAAGATAAGGATTTGCCATTATGTTTTAAAAATGATTTCGGGCAAGTGACCCGAACCCGCTGGTTCGAATAAATTCCAGCCGAAAGGCCCAATTTTCGACCACTTTTTGCAGCAATTGCGGCCGTATGTCAGTAATAACGCGCCGAATATTCTCTTCCCAGCCGTCAATCGTCTCGGGCTTATCTGCGTAGATAAGCGACTTCACATAACCCTGTAACCCCACAAAAAATAGTCCAGCGGTGTTAAATCGCACGATCTTGGAGACCACGCCACAGGCCCACGACGCGAGATAATGCGCTTACCAAAAGTTTCCTTCAATAAATTGATTTTTTCGTTGGCTGTATGGCATGTAGCGCCGTCTTGTTGGAATCAAAGGTCGTCCACATCAACATCCTCCAATTCAGGCACGAAAAAGTCATTATCATGGTTCTATAACGTTCCCCATTGACTGTAACATTATGACCGGGTTCATCTTTGAAGAAATATGGACCAATGATTCCCTCTGTCCATAGAGCACACAAAACAGTGACTTTTTGAGGATGTAACGGCGTCTCAACAATGGCTTGTGAATTCTGATCATTCCAAATGTGCAAATTTTGCTTATTTACGTACCCATTCAACCAAAAGTGAGCTTCATCGCTGAACAAAATGCATCGCGCGAACCGAACCATTATTTTGGTAATAAATTTGCACGATTTGCAAACGTTGTTCAGGAGTAAGTCTATTCATTCTGAAATGGCAAACAAAACTTAGCATAAATCAAGTGACAGCTGTCAAAAAGTCCAACTCCGAAAAAAGTATTGCCAGATTGAAAACCACACTTCTAAAAGAAACACCCTTTATAAGAAAGGTATTAGGTATTATCTACATAAGTATGTGAATGTACTATACAGGAATGTACCTCCGTGGACATACACACGTTCATCCAAAGCTTTACCTTATGAGCACAGCCTTATATGTGTAGTATATGAAAAATTTTTTATAGAAATCACAATGACTTCCTACATATTGTGGGGATTTTCGTCTACAAAAAGATTTTTGAGGCAGGTTAGTTATTAAAATATATTACGGCATTTCAACTAACTGCAAATATTCTTGTAGTTAGGAGAATATGTTTTTGTGTGCGCATTTGCACAGAAAGGAAACGGAAATTCTTAAATGAATTTGCGTATGAGGGGTGCGGTAGGAAATAAATGTAATGGGATGGTAATTTCATTTACGTTCGGTTTTCTGCATGATGTTATATTATTTAAATTTATTTTTTTTATTTTTGTGGTAAGTTTTTAATAATGTTTATTCTTTAAGTTACATTGAATTGTCTAACACCTGACGCTACTCAAAATGGTAAATAATCTCTTAAAACGCAAGATAATGTATTAACACGGGGTGCAAACCGGTTTTGTACCAAACCAATTTTGAATCAAATAATCCGCACTTTTAGTTACTTGAACCAAAGCGTTTTTGTATTTTTTCACTCGAACGTAGCCAAAACCAAAACAGTTTTGTTCGAAAAAGTGGTTTGAACAAAATCACTTTTGTTCCAAAAAATGTTTTGAACCAAACCAGTTTTATTCGAAAAAATGGTTTAGTTCAATCCAATAAAGAAGGCTGTAGCCATAAATGTTCTGGGTTCAAGTCAAGAAGACAAGTGTTTGAGCGCTTTTGCTCAAATTTAACCAACAAATATTTATACAATAACAATTATGCGCGTTTTTTAACCAAACCATTTGTGAACCGAACGAGTGGTTCGAAAGTGAGGAAGAACTGGTTTTTGAATCAACACCAACACACAATTTTGCAGTAATATTCGGTT
Organism: Palloptera scutellata; assembly: GCA_958295655.1. NCBI lineage: Eukaryota > Metazoa > Arthropoda > Insecta > Diptera > Pallopteridae > Palloptera > Palloptera scutellata. The sequence continues at coordinate 60,621,907 of OY282451.1, read as the reverse complement.
CAGCGGTTTACGGTTTTTTTGAACCACTGGTTTGGTGCACAACTCCAAACTTTCCATGACTTTAATGCAACCAAAGCAATATCTCCTGTATTAAACGATTCTATATTTTGGGAATAAAATGTGCTAACTTGATTCTTAACATTGAGATATGCACATATGAATATATATGTGAAATATTTTCAAAATTACCTCAATACATTTTTAAAATATACAATAACAATTTACTTCACATAAACTTTCAATTAAAATTCTTTCATAAATACTGAGCACGTAAAATAACCACATGAAAAATACTCCCTTTAGTGCATTATAAAAATACAAACAATCTGTTTCACTAGAATTTACATTATTAACACACACACACAACATACACACGTACATGAAACATGAAGTTGGTGCATTCGGTGCATTTGCATGCGTATGGAATTGTTACACTAAAATAATAAATATTGAAATTGAAAGTGCTTTAAAAATAAACATACGCATGCATGATGCATCAATTAATATGTTTTCTATCATTTTGTGTAATTACACAAATACAACATATGCATATGATACTTACCTTTGAAGTGTAGCTACAGGAAGTGCAACGAAGCCGTCATGAACGTAGCCAATGGTGATAAATTAAAAAGGGGATACAAATATCTTCATAGTATATAAATGAATAAAAACCGTATGCGTGTGTCTTAGTTCTGTTTTGTGCATTTTGTGTTGCCAAAAAAATTTTGTATTTAGTTCAGAAAAGATGATATACGCCAATTGACAGGCAACCGCCCATTTGCCACTCACCCTTCGTAGCGGGCGTTAAACTATAGGTTCAACCATGTGGTATCACAATGGGCCGTTCTGGCCTAAGTGTGTTCTCTGGAGAGCCACCAAGTGTCTTTTATAAAAAAAAAAGTCACCTAATCTCATAGCTTATTTATCTTTGCACATACTTGTATACATACATACTTATATTTACAAGTACATATATTTACATACATATCTTCATTAATTCTGTTACCTGGTCTTCACATTTCACCCCCTTTAGCTGCGCTCTTTGCTTGGTATACATTTTTGTAATAAATATTATGGCATGCTTTCGTTTAATCATAAATATTGATGCATACATTTGGAGCTTCATCTTCATCTGCATTTACATCAAAAATTATAATGGTAAAAACAAAAACGTACAACACTTGGAAACAAACCGAAAAATCACAAAGAAAACTTTGAATTTGAAAATTTAGCAACAAATGGGAAGTTCTGGTAAACTATTAAAGCACAAATAAGTTCTGCAAGTTCGAAGGTGCTCGAAGATTTCGTAAACTTCTCTTAATACAAGCAACCTTCTACTGCTTCATTGAGATTAAATTGTATTACTTAGTAAAATGCGAAAAGCTGTTATAAGACTTTGAATGACAATAGGCTTTTTTCTAGATGAGTAAGTCGGCTCGACGAAATCAATATTCTAGAAGGTAGCTCACTAGGCTCTCACCCTTGAGGTTTCGGGTTTCGTCTTGGATAATTCTCGATATGAAGTACATAAATGAGAATTATAAGAATGTGTACAAGAACACCTCTTGATAGACAATGAACAAATTATTAAATTTATTTGCCATAAAAAGACGTAGAAGTCTATAAATTAAAAAATTAAATATAGTCTAGGAAGAATAATTTGTTCAGAGATAATTTTATTGCGAATATTTTTTGCTTAAGCCCTAACATAAAATTTTTTTTAATTCAAGTTTAAGATGGCTTTTGATTAAGCGAATCCCATTGCATCTGCGCAAGAAAAATGTTCGAGCCATACCCCAAAAACTTACATCTTTTTTCGCTTACTTTAAAACAACTTACAATTTTTGAAAACTATGGGTACTGAAAATTTTAAAGTTTCAAAATAATTTTTTTTTTCTCTTATAGAAATCCGTGTTTGGTTATAAGCAAATTAGGGTAGCGAGATCTATATCGTCTTGGCGTAGTTGGTAGTGTGCTGGGTTGCTACGCAGAGTGGTCGGGTTCAAATCTCGGCACTGGTAAAAATCAAAAAGTAGAAATAACTTTTTTCTCACGGTACCACCTCTTGGCAGGCAATGGCAAACCTCTAAGAGTAAAAATTGCCTACTAAAAGCTTTTCATGTCACCGTTCGGATTCGGTATTAAACTGTAGGCCCTTCCATTCATGAACAAATATAACACATACAACATGAATTGGATGCGAAAAGCTCGTCCTAGGCCGAATGTGATAGTACAAGGTATTTTTAAGAGCTTGGTTTTTTAAAAATTCCAAAAAAAAACAGAAATTTTACCACAGTGAATGAAATTTTTATTTAGATCGATAAATTAATTCCTGCCAATTACTTTTTAAAGATAATTTCACTAAAAATGTTGCCCGTGGCTACGCTTGAAGTGGTCCATTCTGAAGGTCAAATTTTTTTTACACTTTTTCATACATTTCGGCCGGAATCTCACCAATGAAGCGTTCAATGTTGGCTTCCAAAGCAGCAATCGTATTTGGTTTGTCCCTATAGACGAGAGACTTAACATAGCTCCACAAAAAATAATCTAACAGGGTCAAATCACACGATCTTGATGACCAATTGACTGCACCAAAACGTGAGATTAACTTCTCAGCTCTCAATTGATGCATTCGCCTCTCAATTGATGCATGGTTTCGCGTGCAGACCCCTCCTGTTGGAACCACATGCCGACCGAGTCCAATTCTAGCATTTTCGGCAAATAAAAATATGTTATCATCTAACAGTACCTATCTCCATTGGCCGTAACGTTGCGGCCTTCATCGTCTTTGAAGAAGTACGGCCCAATGATGCCGCCTGCCCATAAACCGGACCAAACAGTGCATTTTTCAGGATGCATTGGTAGTTGTTGAATTGCCTCTGTCTGGTCTTCACTCCAAATAGGGCAATTCTGCTTATTCACATATCCATTGGGCCAGAAATGAGCCTCGTCGCTGATAATTTTGCTATAAAAAAACGGATCCTCATCCAGTTTTTCTAAGGCATATTCACTGAAAATTCAACGTTGTGGTAGGTCACATGGCTTCAGTTCTTGCCCCAGCTTTATTTTTTAGGGCATTATTCCAAGATCTTTGCGTAAAATCTTCCCGGTGGTCGAATAACACAAACCCAATTTCAGCGATCGGCGCCGGATGGACATATCGCGACCGTCTTCAACACTGGTGGATACAGCAGCAATATTCTCTTCGGTACGCACTCTATGGATACGATTTGGTGAATTGATGTCCTAGTGTGAAACTAGTGCGAAATTTGGTCACAATGAGCTGAATAGCCTGCTCTGTGTGTCGATTGATTATGACAACCATAAAATGAACGTAGGTTGTGAAACACATTTTTCATAGAGCACGAATTTTGATGATAAATTTCAATAATTTGCAAACGTTGTTCAGGCGTAAATCTATTCATAATGACATGACAAACCAAACTGAGCGTGATTACTTTGACATATGTCAAGAATCACGCGTGAGCTGTCAGAAATATAAAAGTCAAAAATCAAGTAGCAAAAAAATCACCCTTTATTTACCACAGAACCTTTTTAAAGTATTTTTTATTTAATTGCAACCATGTCGATATGCCTCAAGCAAAAGCATTTTAATTGTAAACATAATTCAAATATGTATACCTACACCGAATATGTCACTATAAGATATCAATGATATAAATGACAATGATCTACAATAAATAGTTACAATATTTCAACTTATCACGTACGAAATACAGAAGAACAAAAAAAAAAAAAAGCTGACGCCAAAAAGTTGTCGCACATTAACGCATTAAAAAGTAGCCAGAGCTACAGCTACAGTGTGTGGACGTGCAGGAAATTTAAAACTAAGCAAACTGCATTCAGTTGGAGACTTCTTGTTGTTGATAACAGAAACCAGCAACAACTAACTGAAACCAGCAACAACTAACTGAAACCAGCCGGTGCGCCATTGATTCACATTGTGACCATTCATCATACAACTCCAGTCAACTACAGAAAGATAAACATGTACATACTATATTATACTTACTATACTATTAACTTGAATATTACACACATCCAAGAGATACAAATTAAATTAGACCATACATTGGACCGTACTTATGATAGCAATTGGGCCAGTCACATTTTTAATATCTTCGAAAAAAATCCTAAATACTAAAGACTTTCATAAGTTTTTATTAAGTTTAGATATTTAAAATGAACGGCTTGTTTTCTATTTCTTACGAGCTGTGCAGTGTGCAGTATTCTAGGTACTAAGTGTTTGCTTGCTTAAAATCCGTTGATATGATGCAAGTAGAAAATAAGTAAGTTAATAAATATACAGAAAATTTACCTGTAATTCAGAACGCATCTGTAATGAAAAGCACAATTATGTTTTATTGTAGGGAACTATTTTATAATTTCTTTTTATACTTAAGTACTTACATATGTACTTACACTGAAAGTAGTTTATAAAACGGCTACTTATACTTACTTACTTAATTGGCACTACAACCGATGATCGTTCTTGGCCGCCTCGAGGATTCATTGGGGAATATTTTAGCGTGGTGGGTGGGTTCCAAGCCCGACGCACAACCATTCATTCAAGGACATGGAGAATCCCGCCGCACAAATTTTTTAGCTCACTGACCGTTGTCAAATCACTATCCAGGGGACGCCACGAGGAGGCTGTGTGTCGACTTGAAACGTAGAAGCGCAAGGATCGAACATGGACGCACCTGCGACTGTCACGAACTTTACCTTGTGTCTTATTTACACCCCAGCTCCCTCTGCTACTACTTCTACTACGGCTACTTATAGCAAGTGAAAATTTTCGCAAGAGCATTGTGTAGCTTTACTGCTTCACTGTACAGCCTTACATAAACTATGAAGCTTCTATTTATTTATTCGTGCATGAATGTTCATAAAAATAATAAGTGGACTCATATATACTTATAAATGCCACGTAAATGCCGTGTCAAAATTTATTTGTGCAAAATAATAATTTTATGCAGCTGGTTTTTAAACCAAACCAATTTTAGCTTGGAGGTTTGTTAGAACCGATTTCTGGAAAAAAAACAGTAGTGCAGAGTGAACCGTTGAACCGAACCATACTGCACAATTTTGTTGGTTCACATCCCTAGATTTAATTATATGTACATCCTGATATCCACAGTTAAAAATAAATCCATGGCACACTATATTTATGTACATACGAGGTGTGATCAAAAAATAAAATATTTTCAAATTTCAAACATTGACGCAGTGAAGAAAATGATTTTGGATAATCGTCGAATCACTATCAGAGATCAGAGAGGTTGCTGATGATGTTGGCATATCGTTCGGCTCATGCCAAGCAATTTTTACGGATGTTTTAGGCATGAAACGTGCGGCAGCGAAGATTGTTCCAAAATTGCTAAATTTTGAGCAAAAACAACGTCCCTTGTGCTTAAGTTTTTGGCCAAAAACAAAACCATTATCATGCCTCAACCACCGTATTCACCGGACTTGGCCCACGCTGACTTTTTCCTCTTCCCAAAACTGAAGACACTGATGAAAGGAAAGCGTTTTGCTACGATTGAAGAGATAAAAGAAAAATCGAAACAGGACCTGTTGGCGATACCAAAAAGCCGCGTTTCAGAAGTGTTTCGAGGATTGGAAAAAACGCTGGCATAAGTGTATTATATCTGAGGGGGATTACTTTGAAGGGGACAAGATAGTTGTTGTTGATGAATAAATAAATACTTTTTGAAAAAATTTAAAATAACGGTTATTTTTTGATCATACCTCGTATGTACTGTAAATCAGAAATTTATTATTTAACCCATTACATTCAGCTTAATTAAAGCCTATAATCAAGAATTTGCAAAATTATTGGAAAAACATACATAAGTATGTATTATATGTATGTATCATTCCCCGCCTCAATTTCTAAAGTTAGGTTCAAAAACATTCTGCCATTCTTACCTAAAATAAAGCTAATTTTCTATATCAGCTAAACAAGTTCTGACAATGAGACATGAAATGAAAGATACAACTGAGAAGCACCAAATTAAAATGCAATAAACTACACTCGATTAGTATGTTTTTATTACGTTTTGATTTGGAGCTCCTCAACTTATTCACGTGTTTACTTCCAAATATTAAGAACTGAGCTTCTTTTAGCAAAAACTAAAAATAAAGAAAAAAATATCGCATTGACAAGTTGTTCAAGTGTTGCCAACGCAATTCTTTTGGTAACAAACTAACTACTGCCACATACCTTATGCAATATATATGCAGGTCCATATATAGCATGTAAGTACATATGTATTTATGTACATAAGTATGCACTAATGTGTATACATTGCCCTAAGTGTCAGGTATTTTCCTCATCAACTTAATATTACTGTTGTAAGTATTTAACTTTGCCGTTCACTGCATGACTCGATTGCATGGATCAGTAAGTCAATATGTTTAAACATAAGTATGTATTAGGCCGCCTCACGAAGCAAAGTGGTTATTGCATACTCGGATCGTTTTAAAATAAAAACTAAATATCGTCTTTTGTATAGGAAAATTGTCCTGTTTGTGGGCACTTTGGGACAAATAAAACCGCCGAAAGTAATAGACAACAAATTTAACAAAGTATTGTGGAATTATTCTAATTTGCATACAAATTGCAAAAAAAAATATAACTAAGATGCAGATTCTTCAAATATTTTGATTTAACCATTCTTATTCTTTTATTTATAAAATAGACTAAAAAAAATTTGTCCCCGACAAAAGACGATTTTTAAAGATTATTCAAACGATCCTAACCACGGTTATTGCTAGAGCCGATATCTTTTGGTAGCCATTATAAAATAAATCGATGTTCAGTTAAAGAGGGATACAGTGTACAGTTCTTTTGAATGGAGCATGAGGCGCTTTAATGTACATGAGTAATATTGGGCTGAAATATTCCATTAACCAGTTTAACCCAAGCATCAAGCAATCGATTTATCTATCAGTTAAAATTTATGTGTTTCTGTTTTATCTACCATACATAAATAGTATTCAGAACCTACATTGTGCTTTGAATGCGTAACTTTTTTTTAAAAGCAATGACCTAATGATTTGGAAAAAATAAAATTAAGTATTAATTTCGTTTATTTCATGCTTTTGGAACTTAAATCTACATTTAACTAAAGGGTGATTTTTATAAGAGTTTAGTTTATGAAAATGAAAAAAAAAACACAGAAATTTTACAAATGACATTTTTATTTGAATCGATAAATCAATTCCTGCCATTTACTTTTTAAAGACAATTTCACTTAAATGTACCCGCGGCTACGCTTCAAGTGGTCCATTCTGAATGCCCAACTTTGGTAAATTTTTTCACACATTTTGGCCGGAATCTCACCAATGACGCGTTCAATGTTGGTAGCAATATTCCAAAGCAGCAATCGTGTTTGGCTTGCCCCTATAGACAAGAGATTTAACATAGCCCCACAAAAAATAGTCTAATGGCGACAAATCACACAATCTTGGTGGCCAATTGACTGCACCAAAACGTGAGATTAACTGCTCACCCAATTCGCTTCTCAATTGATGCATGGTTTCGCGTGCAGTGTGGCATGTGGTATGTGGCACCGTCCTGTTGGAACCACATGTCGGCCGAGTCCAATTCTAGCATTTTCGGCCAAAAAAAGTGTTATAATCGAACGGTGCCTTTCTCCATTGATCATAACGTTGCGGCCTTCATCGTCTTTGAAGAAGTACGGCCCAATGATGCCGCATAATACTGCCCATATACCGCACCAAAAAGTGCATTTTTCGGGATGCATTGGTAGCTGCTGAATTGCCTTTGGCTGGTCTTCCCTCCAAATACGGCAATTCTGCCTATTCATGTATCCATTGAGCCAAAAATGAGCCTCGACGCTAAATGGACGTAGCTTTCGAAACACTTTTTTCACAGCGCATGAATTTTGATAATAAATTTCAATAATTTGCAAACATTGTTCAAGCAGGCGTAAGTCTATTCATTATGAAATGGCAAACCAAACTGAGCATAAATCAAGTGACAGCTGTCAAAAAGACCAACTCCGAAAAAGTATTGCCAGATTGAAATCCACACTTCTAGAAAAAACACCCTTTACTTATTTGTTTTTCATTGGTGAAATATCAAGGATTACATTTTTATATTGAATTTTTTCAAAAGGACCCATCCATCAAGTGGCCCTTCTGAATTTGCAGCTAAATGTTCAAAATCATCAGCTGATAACGTTGATTATGTATTTTAAAAGGTAAAAGCCAGTTTGTTTCATAATATGTAATAATTCAGAAATATCAACAATATTATGGTAAAAAATGTTGTAAAGACATGGCATCGTCTGAGTAGTTGATCATAAAAATAGATAATTTTATAGGAATATAATGTCGGATAGTACGACCCGGGATGTTAAAATTAATATTGCTCATCAAAGATGAAGAATTAACAGCGACAGATAACAGATTTGAAATTAAACACATATTATTCATAATTCTTTGACTTTCAAGAGCAGGTCGATTCAAAAGTTTGAATCTGTGCTCGTAGGGTGGTAGATTATGTCCCATGGCAAGGATCTTAATTCAAAGAGCAGGAATCTTTTTTCCCTGATTCTAATTTGTCAATATATTATATTGTAGGCACCGGACAGCTTACGCATATTCCATAATAACTATGCCTGACTAATGACATATAAAGCGATTCTGTGATGTAGGTTTCATTGAATTCCTTAGAAGAGCAGGAATCTTTTTTCCCTGATTCTAATTTGTCAATATATTATATTGTAGGCACCGGACAGCTTACGCATATTCCATAATAACTATGCCTGACTAATGACATATAAAGCGATTCTGTGATGTAGGTTTCATTGAATTCCTTAGACTCACACAGCCTAACATTACATATGCTTTTTTTGTATCGTAGTTGGTAATGCGTGCCGGGGTTCAAATCTCGGCACTGGCGAAATCAAAAAGTTGAAAACAATGTTTTCTACACGGCACCACCTTTTGGCAGGCAATGGCAAATCTGCCTATGACAAGCTTTTCACTTCGCCGTTCGGATTCGGCATAAAATTGTAGGTCTCTTCCACTCAAATATAACACGCACAATATGAGTAGATACGTTAAGATATGTTGTGCTATTAAAAGAAAAAGAAGGGTGTGTGGTACATCCCATACAAGCAAAATATTTCAATCGACGTAGCTGTGGACTATAACTTGAAAGACAATGACAGTCTATGTGAAAAGGTGTTATGTTAGTAGTAGTTACTGGGCAAGCTTGGGTCTTTTTTGAGCAATAAAATGCACAAAATATAATTTAAAACAAAAAGCGGTGAATTTAAATAAAAATAATTATTTTTTGAAAATTATTATTAAACTTAACTTTTATTAGCCTTTCATTGGAGAAAAAATGTACATTGTAGTTCAAAATAAAAATTATAAAAATTGTCTTTTAAATTTTTGTTGGAATATTCAAAAAGTCTAAACTAATACTGTAACTTAAGAATATGTATGGTATGTATGTATGTATGTATGTATGTATGTATGTATGTATGTATGTTGGAATATTTTTAATACTCCATCTGAATTCATCATTCTGTACAAAAAAGTACCGGGAATTGGTCAATAAACATAAAATATTTATTATTCATTAAAATTTATTGTATGGCCTCAATCATCAAAACATTTTTCAAACGCAGCGAATTCTCTTTTATGTATTCAATCGATTGAAAACGAGTGCTCAATGTGGTAATTTTAGTTTTAGACCACATCTCGACCGCTTTTGAATGAACTGTACCTTTCATATGCACGTGTTTTTGATAAAGTCGATTTATTGTAAGTATTCTGTAACATTGCATACAAGCTTACAAATACAATACAAAATTTGAGAAAAAGTTCCTTGTTCGATATTTTTATTCATTGTAAAAATTGCAAAACACACTTGAGATGAACTCGAGCACTGTAAACAAACTAAATGATAGTTCAAATTTCACGTCAGGATAGAGGACAGTGGTGCCAACTTAGCGATAAAAAGAATTTTTCCAATCCCTTTAAGCGAACTTTTTAAATGATATTTTCCCGGTATATAGAAAACTTCAGTGATTCATGGTCACTGGAAAAACAAGAAGAAATTTAGTGAAATGCGGTTTAACTTTAGATTCTACATGGACATACACACGCAACAGTGAATGCATAAATTCATTGATAGACACATATACACATATGCACACATAGATACAATATTTGAATGAGTGCTTAAATACACTTTAAGCTATCAACTTGGAATATGACCAGCAGCGCCATTTTCAAGTATATAAGTACATATGTAGTTTATATTAATGTACATACATATATGTGTATGTAGTACATAAATATATGGTATTTAGTAGTTTGTTGGTTGCTACAAAAGGATATACACATTTTTGTTCTGGTTAAGTGTATTTTTGAACATGGCAGTATGGTAAAAAAGGTATGACTATTAATATTATTCTGAATACTATTTACTTAAGTTTGATGCTAAATAAATAATTATTATATACCTATAACTATGTATGATGAAAGGAAAATACCATAAGCATGATAGTGATATAAGAAACTAAATAATACACTAGTATAAGGAGTGATTTATTTGCCCCCTTATATAAAAGGGCAAATAAAAAAATATAAACAGTTTTGAAAAGAAAATTTAATTTCTGATAAAGTCATCAATAAAACTAATTTGTTTGTTGTTTTCTTACAGAATTCGGACAGCTTGTCCGGTATGCCTGCCATTAGCGCCTTTACTGTCATTTCTGAGACTCTCTTGGCGGCAGCATTCCAATTATTTCTAAAATCGTTCATGGATTTAGCTTCTTTGTTTGTTGCCTTTAATGTTCTTTTCACTAGCGCCAAATATCTCTCGATAGGCCGAAGTTCTGGGCAATTTGGTGGGTTGGCGATTTTTGGTACCAATTTGATGTTTTGGTCTTCGAACCATTTAAGGGTTACTTTACTGTAGTGGCAGGAGGCTAGATCAGGCCAAAAGAAAGTAGATACATTGTGCTTTCTAATGAAGGGCAGCAATCTCTTCTGGAAAGAGGCACTCTTTCACATAAATTTCGGCGTTAACAGTCCCACTTGTTACGAAACTTTTACTCCTTAGCCCACAACTACAAATCGTTTGCCATACCATAAACTTCTTCGGGTATTTGGACTTTTGGTTTGTCCTAACTCTTTCTTCAACTCCTTCTTCAACTCTTGACCAGGCAATTCGCCCATAACACAGCAATCGAATTTTTGGAAAAAATACTGTTTTCAACTTTTTAGCTCGGCTCTGGGCTACCAAGATCTTATTAGCGTTCCTGTCGGGTACTGACTGCACTTTGTATGTTTTGAGGATCGCATCTTTTTTAATTTTACGAACTAAAAACTCATTTTAACTCGCTTTATCCGCCAACTTTCGATTAGACAACGCTGGATTCTTCTCTAAGAGAGCAACGACTTTCTTCGCTTTTTGTGGAGACACGAAACCGCTTTTCCTTCCAGAACCATATTTTCTAGCAACTGTTAAGTCTGTATTAAATTTTTTAAGAATCATCGAGACAGTGTTTTGTTCAACTTTCGCCTTATTTGCAATGGTTTTCTGGCTCCACTGCGGATTTTCTCGAAATAATTCAACAACTAAATCGGGTCTTTTCACTTCCAATGTCATGACTCAACTGAAAGTTCACAAGTCAAAAAACATGTGATTGTATTTCATCAGAATTTCTCCAACGCAAAGTCTACTGTTTGAATTTTTTCATTCAGATGAAGAGTTTCAAAGCAGTGGTCTTTCAAAGTTATCCGATTTTTTCGATCTCACTCTTATTTATTTTATATAAAATTATATGCGTGCCTACTATAATCACATATTATTTTCCTTAAATTAAATTTTTATATGCATCTGTACTTATGCAAAAATTTATTTTTTTTATCATTACCTTAAAAATGTTCATATTTGAGTTGTGCTTTTTTGTCGTTAGGGTGCAATATGTATACATAATAAAGAAGAGGAACGCTTATGCTATGTGAGTGCTATGTGCTGGAAGATCCCCTCATGTTGCCAGTGCTATTGAGCTGTTTCATTATTGATGGCAATACAATGAAGAAGAGATTTCACAATTTGAACGTTTTATTCACACATGGTTAACTATTTATATACTTGGCAAATAAAACGCACCTTATGTTACCTTACATACTATGTATTTGAAAATGTTCATATTGCAAGTAATGCATCATCAAATACTCACATTACAATGGAATTGCGTTTGCACGTTTTATTTAAATTATGGTAACGGCTATGATTAGGAATGTCCTAATTCTTATAAAATTTCTTCATATTTATTGGTAGATAAATGAGACCAAAATAAAGAATCCAACTAATTAATCGATTTACTGATATTCTGAAGTTCTGCGATACTGTGTTGTAGTAACTCCCAAATATCTTCGCCTGGACTCTGAAATCTCACATAGAAGTTATTTCTCATTGAAATTCAGCAAGATAAAATAGCGAATTTTGTTAGTATTGTATAATTTTGTTCGTGGTAATCTATTCGAATGGGACCTCCTGCGGGTTCGGTAAAACCAACGAAATGAAGAACGCCACTGAAATTTGAAAATTTTAAACAAATGCATAGTTAATAATTAAATGATCATCATTGTTATGCTATGATACGATACAAGAAAAAATACTTGCCCAGGCCTAAAGTACCAAGCCAGATTATTGGCGGCGCACAACCGAGTTTCATTAAAAACGGATATACAATGTTTCCAATTATAGAGCCAATGCGACCAAACATCATGCAAAGTGATACTGATGTAGTTCTATGAATAAAATCAAAGTATAGACGAAAATAAGTGAAGTTTTGAGGAATAGAACATTTATTTTATTATTTTTATGTAGTACACATAAATGCTAATTTTCTGATGCAATACACTCGTCAACGCTCAATCCAACAACCAATTCTCATACTTTAAATATTGGCCATTACAAAACGTTCTAAATGGACGTTCTTCTTCTTTAGCTTTCATTCTTATTGTGCGCTATTATACAGTTTTATGCCGAATACAAATGGCGAAGTGATAAGTTTTCTCAGAAAATTTTTTACCCCTTTAAGTTTACTGTGGTCGCTGTGGCGTAGTGGTAGTGCGTTGGACTGCTACGCAGAGTGTCCGGGGTTCGAATCTCGGCACAGGCAAAATCAAAAAAAAAAAGTAGAAAAAATAATTTTTCTACACGGCACCACCTCTTGTCAGGCAATGGCAAACCTACAAGAGTAAAAATTGCTATGAAAAGCTTTTCCTTCGCCGTTTGGATTCGGCTTTAAACTGTAGGTCCCTTCCATTCATGTACAAATATAACACGCACAACATGAGTGGATGCGAAAAGCTCGGCCTAGGCCCTCCATGGGCTGTTGTGCCATCAAAAGTAAAGTTTAAGTTTACTTTGGTGCGATGTAAAAATTTCTTTTCTAGTCTGCGTAGCAGTCCAGCACACTATCAAATACGCCATGGCAACCACTGAATGCAATCATATATAATATTTCCATTTTTTCTTCTAATAAGAAAATCTTCCTATTAAGTTTGAAATGGGTTAGGGATAAACTTAAAAGCGAGCACATGTCTTTAGAAGTATATCAACTGCCAATGGCATTCACTGAACATATAGATAGGGTTATTTAGAAAGCAGGAGTGATAACCCTTCGCCAAAGGAAACCTTACTTAAAAAGTAAATACTTAAATTGCTGTAAGTCGCGGAAAAACGTGACAAACAGTAAGTTTGCAAATGGGGAGAAAAACTTTCAAATATAAAATCCACCATGAGAAACGTTGGGAGTTTCCAGCTGAATATTAAAACAAAAATTATTAAAATTCTATTGTATCAACATGGAAATATCTAAAAACACGAACCTCATTTCTGTGGGGAATAAACTGACACACAGAATCACAACCGTTGTGCTGGAAATATTCTCCAATGCCAAGTATAAAGATGTTATCGTCACTATTAGGAATTCTGATGATGCCAAAAGCAAGCAATATCCAAAAAGTGCAGAAATTACTAGATTGATACCTAGAAATGTTCGATTTCGATGATGTAAATATTTGAACATGGAAATATTATTATCTTCTAACATACTTAATATTATTTTAGAATTCCAATATCGTATGATTATGATTGTTGTTACGTAACTTGCAATACTAAACCCACCCGGTATTAAATTGTTGATATATGATTTTGCAGTTAAAGCCTGTAAAGAAAAATTACTGGTTATATAATAATTTTTTCTTTACATATGTCTACGAGGTGTGATAAAAAAATAACCGTTATTTTCAAATTTCGTGAGTTACGTATGTTCGATTTTCGGATTTTTTTTTTTTTGGTATATTGGTACACATGTCTGTTATATATGTTGGCAATACCAACCATTTTGGATTTTCAGTTTGTTTTTGACAGATAAAAAGGTTAGTCGTGTTTTGGTGTGCTCTTCGATTTTTTACTATTCGAAAAAATGGATCAAAGAAACTGTATTCAGTTTTGTGTAAAAAATGAAATTAACTGCGCAAGGACATTTGAAATGTTGACTGTGGCCTTTGGCGAGTCTACTATGAGCAGAACACAAGCTCAATTGTGGTATAACCACAACGGTTTAAGGAAGGCCGAGAAGATGTCAATGACGATGCTCGTCCTGGTCGCCCGAGCACGTCAACAACCGATGAAAACATTAACGCAGTGAAGAAAATTATTTTGGATAATTGTCGAATCACTATCAGAGATCAGAGAGGATGCTGATGATGTTGGCATATCGTTCGGCACATGCCAAGCAATTTCTACGGATGTTTTAGGCATGAAACGTGCGGCAGCGAAGATTGTTCCAAAATTGCTAAATTTTGAGCAAGAACAACGTCGCTTGTGCGTAAGTTTTTGGCCAAAAACAAAACCATTATCATGCCTCAACCACCGTATTCACCGGACTTCACCGGCCCCCGCTGACTTTTTCCTCTTCCCAAAACTGAAGACACCGATGAAAGGAAAGCGTTTTGCTACGATTGAGGAGATAAAAGAAAAGTCGAAACAGGAGCTGTTGGCGATACCAAAAAGCGCGTTTCAGAAGTGTTTCGATTATTGGAAAAAACGCTGGCATAAGTGTATTATATCTGAGGGGGATTACTTTGAAGGGGACAAGATAGTTGTTGATGAATAAATAAATACTTTTTGAAAAAATTTAAAATAACGGTTATTTTTTGATCATACCTCGTACATATGTACATACATATAGAGTTAGTTATAATTACATATACATATGTATATATGTATATATGTAGGTCGATAACATTGTACTTTTAAAATATTATATTTTTTCACTAAAATCTGCACACTTCATCACGAGAATAGACTTTAAACACTTCTCAACGCTCAACTCCTCCAACAATTGTATGAGTTCTCCCAAAAGAATTATGCGACATATTAAAAATTTCAACTTAAACAATTATACCTTTCAGTCAGTTCTTCTTACACGATGGGACTAGTTGCATGAGATTTTTAAAAATTCGATTTCATTGAACGGTGGTTGGGAGTAGTTGAAACTTCAGAAAAAAAATTTCTTCAAACAATTTTGTCATAAGAAAATTGTTTTTTTTTGATTATTTTTAAATCTTTCCTTAAAATTATCATTCTTGACTTTCTAGGATAACCTGCAAAAATTCTAACAAACACTCAAATTTTACCTTGATCGGTTGCAATGGGTTGGAGAAACTTTCAGAACAACCTTCAGTATATAGCAGAATAAACAAGAAGATAGCAGCGCAACAACAAATACAAAATAACAAAATCATATAGCTTTGTTTGTGTAAAGAATGATGAATGCCAAAGTCAGCTGATGTTAGCACAAAGAATTAACGGTTAAAGTTCTCTGAAGAGAGTCCTGCGGCCAACACCACCTGTTCTAATTTCATCCTTCAGCATATAGAAAAATAATACGCTCGAAATTAGGACTGTTCTAAAGCGGGCCATATGCTATACAATTTGTCGTTGGACCTGTCGATCGACACGGTCGCACGTAGTCAACAAACTATAGAGTTTTGCACCAATTTCACTTTGAGCTTTGTTCTTCCAGAGTATAGAATAAATAAAACGAAAAACAATAATAAGATGAAAGCGAGTGATAAAGAAGGCAGGCACAAAGTCGTTCGATAAGCAAACTTTCGCGTAGGTCAAAATCTTATGATTTTCATGCAACCGTCTGTCGGTTGTACACTATACAAATTGATCGACCAAGTACATATAGTATATTGAATTGTATTGCCGCCACAAAGTATCTTGAATCTCACATTGTCCCTTTTCCGAGCCTTTTACGCTATTTGGTAGAGTCTGGCTATGTTAATTGATTGAGACTCTCTACAAAAAGAGAGGTGCACTTACATAAGAGCAGCTCTGATGAGACACAGTTCCTGTATTATTGCGACTTATCTCCACGTTAAACAATTCAAGTATTGTGCACAAAGAATTACTGTCCTTGTGGGTTTGGGAATAAGCTTCGAGTGATGCGTATAGATCTGGCAGCCAGAGGCGCACGGTATTTTGACTGTAAACAAAATTAAAGTATATTATTGCATTAAAAAAATATAAATATATATAAATTTTCGGAACTACAATCTCTCAAACTATGAAATCGCACGTCACCTTACACTGGCGCCTTACTTTTCAGCTCTGAAGTGCAGTAGCTGATTTACTTTATCTTTATTTTTCTGTTGCAGAGTTTAAGATATTATAAAAATGACATCTTACATGAAGATAAACATGCTGAATAGGTACCAACCATGTGGTATAACAATGAGCCGTTCTGGCCTAAGTGTGTCCCTAGGACAGCCATTCCAGCATTCAACCAATTTCTTCCAATATTTTGACGTTTTTCTGTAAATGTTTTTATCTTCTTTGTAGGATACATGGTATAAAATGCGAATATTTTCAATTAATTTTTCTGTGTTTTCCACTTACAATCAGCACGCGGAAAAAGCCTCTGCGGCACTAACGAGACTGTGTTCCGCTGCTCATATAGCATGAGGGATTGCGTTTTCACAACTTCTGCAGCTTTACTCTTGTAGGTTTGTCATTGCCTGCCAAGAGGTGGTGCCGTGTAGAAAAATTTGTTTTTCTACTTTTTGATTTTGCCTGTGCCGAGACTCGAACCCCGAGAGACTCGAGAGACTCGAACACTCTGCGTAGCAGTCCAACGCATTACCACTACGCCACAGCGACCATTCCAAACTACCGACAAAATTAATTGGCAAGAAATGGAGCTTTTTATTCATATCTTGAATAAAAATTTGGAGGTAGGATATAGAATTTTATAGGTAGGATTGAAAGGTAGTTTATCGAGTTGAGTTGGGGCTACAAAAGTTTAAAGAGCATCAAATTTTACTTGGTTCCAGCTGTGTTAGTGTTAGTCAAAATAATTTTGCTTACTCAGTGTCAATTTGTATGGAAGCAAGGAATGTTGTAGCTTATAATCATACTTTTCAAATTCAGATAAGTAAAAGTTTTAGTAAATCCGACTTGACTGCACGAACTTAAAACGCGATTGGCATAGTCGCCGATAACAAAGAAATTGGTTGTGTTTCGCAAACGCAATTTGATTCGCTACAGCTACATTTCTGTTCTTCAGCTGCTTTTATATGTCAGTTGTTGTGCTGATGCTCAGCTAAAGTAGCAAAAAAACAATGCGCCCGTAAAAATGGCGACCGCTCAAGATAATTTGGTTGAGCATAATTTGTGCAAGTTTGAGCACACAGATTG
Organism: Palloptera scutellata; assembly: GCA_958295655.1. Lineage (NCBI taxonomy): Eukaryota > Metazoa > Arthropoda > Insecta > Diptera > Pallopteridae > Palloptera > Palloptera scutellata. The sequence continues at coordinate 60,604,104 of OY282451.1, read as the reverse complement.
GCGAATTTCGCTGCACTTTTAAATAAAAATAGTTACCCCATCAGCACACAAAAATCCACAAAGAATACATTCATCGCCAACCAGAAATATTGTTTTGTAAAAAATGGTTTCACTTGTCTTACGCCGTCTTGGACAACGGTGTAGTAGTCAGTGTTACCTTTCTCCTTTGCAGCACCTGCTTCTATGCTTTTAAACTAAATAGAATTTTGGTCAACAATTTACAAATTTTTTCTATTTCTAGAATTTTAACAATAAGTAGTACCGGATATTCGTCTTTTGGCTGGCCTGTATTTATTGTAAATATCTTCTGGAACGTTTCAAGTGCCGCCTCATGATATCCTTTTGCTAATAGAAATTTTGGGCTTTCTGGTATAAATATCGCAGAAATTCCGGTTATAACGCTTGGTGTACCAGCGAACAAAATGAAAACTTGCCAAGAATGGTCTTGATTAAGAAGTTTTGGTTAATGCAGACATTCACAAAAATATTTATTCCTCCTTACAAGACAAGCCGATAAAATTGATCTCCATGGTCCATGGTATTATGATGATGGCAAAAATGGGCATTAAGAGAGAGGCAATGGTCAGCATAATACCAGTAAATAGAAGAAACCGCACACGATATTCACGTCCATGCATTTCAGAGAGATAGGTCATAAGAGTGGCATAACCTCCACAAATGCTAAAATATTATAATTTCGAGTATAAGAATGCAATTACTGGGTATATCTACCAGAAACCCTCAAAAAATTTGAAAATTAGCAGCTGCGTGACAGTTTGACTGTATGCGCACATTACATAAAACAAAAAATCGAACAAATGAGCGCACACCAAGACAGGCTTACGACCGCGTGTATCCGATAGAATGGCCCACGGTAAAGCTGATGTTATCATCCCTAAAAAAAATTACATGTTAAAGATTTGTAGTTATTTCGTATGCAGAACTTTCGAATTCACACCAGCATATGTTATCGCATACAGATATCCTTTTTCTACCAAACTGATGTCTAAGTGACATTGAGCGCTCGGCATTACGAAGGCCACCGTAGTAGATGCAAACATGATTGCCGTTGTAGCCAGTGCTGCCATCAGCAGCAGATAAATGTTGAACCTTCCCACTCCCGTTGCAGCAATGGCGCTTTCAAATAATTCATTTCTTCTTACTTTTTCTAAAGATTTCAAAAATTTAGTACTTATTACTTTATTTTCCGTGATTTATAATGCCTTACCCTCTTGCGACTCCATGCGGGAAAATTATGTACTTGAATTGAAAAAATAGAATAATAAATTCTTTATTATTATTCTATTTTTGTAAATATATTAAATTTTTAACTTTTTTTGAAGTGTGTGACAAAGAGAAAATAATATTTTGAACATTTCCTATTATGTATAGAATATTAGTATTTTAAATATGCTGAGCCTCAAAGCTCAAAAATCTTTGGCACAATGTAAAACTGAAATTACATTTTTTTAAACTATCGCGTTGAGTACTTAAGATAAAAGTTTATAATCAAAAAGTATAACAATTTAAAAGGAATTTTTTGTAGATATTATTCTTTGCCTCCTCCGAGTAAAGTTAATTTTCAATAGTAGTTAGATACTTTTAACACTGCTCAGAGGATCGATAGATGATGCAAGCTGGTTGATAATGTATAGCCGAATCAATTGCAGCTTCCAAATTTTTGCAATGACTTTTGATTCTAATGTTTGGCAAATTTACAAAGTATTATATGCGAACGCTCTTTCGGCAAAGCCCTCTTACTTTACTTTACTTTTAATGGCACAACAGCCCATGGAGGGCCTGGGCCGAGCTTTTTGCATCCATTCATGTTGTGCGTGTTATATTTGTACATGAATGGAAGGGACCTACAGTTTAATGCCGAATCCGAACGTCGAAGTGAAAAGCTTTTCATAGCAAATTTTACTCTTGTAGGTTTGCCATTGCCTGCCAAGAGGTGGTGCCGTGTAGAAAAACTATTTTTTCTACTCTTTGATTTTGCCTGTGCCGAGGTTCGAACCCCGGACACTCTGAGTAGTAGTCCAGCGCACTACCACTACGCCACTTTTTAAAATAAAGATGGCGGCTCTATTAAACAAACTAAATTTGTTTAAAATTTACCCAAAAATTATTAAAAAACATTCCACTTATTTACGGTGGTAAGGATTGCAATAAATATTTAAGATCAGCAGCATCTAATTTATTGGTACGTAAAATTTCATAAAGATCTGAACATTCCTTCAACATTTGTCCGGCCGTGGTATGGGCTCGAATCACTGTGCATTGTGTGGAATGGAAAAAAATATTCCCCCATTCCAAAATCCTATCTACGTCACTAATCTGCGGTAAACTGAAATAAGTAAGTCCTTAAGTGTGTTACCATGTTGAGCAAATTTGATAGCTTTGAATGAAAATATCATCGAAACTTGAAGCAATAAGTATTTCAAAAAACTCTATATTTGAAATAGTATATAATTACAAAAATTATTTATTCAATTCAATCCAGTTTGCTATATATGTGATAAAATATTTTACATCCTAAGTCGAGTTAAGCTGTTATCCATCTTCACCACTGATATACAGAGAACTAAATTGATTCATGACCACTGGCTTAATGAGCAGCAATTTATTGAAATACGTTGTATCGTTAAGTTCCACATGGGCATACAAACAGGCAACAGTGAATGCATACATACATTCATAAATAGATAGACACATATACACACATGTATAGACACATATATATGTATACGTATATGTACATAGAGACAATATTCAAATGAATACACTTTACTCCATAAAATTCGAACATGACTAGCAGCGATATTTTCGAGCACATGGTAGTACTTATCTATGACTGTATGGGTGTATGTACTAAATAAGAATATTTGGTAGTTTGTTGATTGCTACAATCAAGCGTTTTTTTTTTTTTGGGTTAAGTGTATTTTTGAATATGGTAGTAAAAATGTATGATTATTAATATTATTCTGACTACTACTTACTTACTTAAGTATGCTGTTAAATATTTCATCATGTATCTCTTATATGTGTTGATATTATGTATGTAGTCGTATGCTGCCATAGGGCAACCACAGATTCAACGTATTAGACCATCGACCTCAGCCTTTCAGATTTTATTCTAACTTTGCCCATGGTTTTGTTTCAGGCCAGTTTCAACCAAAAAAGGCTTCGAAGAAGTTTAATGCGATTTTCACCGAAATTGTGAGAGTGACCCAAATCGCTGATAATCGATTCGTCCATATCGGTTGAATAATGACTGAGTTATAGAGTTAAGTATGTTGTCGATTTCAGCGATTTGGGCCATCTTCGGAAGAATCGCAATGGAATTTATTATGTAGTAACCATTTTTGTGCGGTTTAGCATGAATAAACCCGTCTGCAGAGTTTCATGAATTATTTTTTAAATCAGTCGCCGTGGCGTTGGTTGTGCTTTGGCATGCTACGCAGAGTGTCTGGGCTTCTAATCTCGGCACAGGCAAGATCAAAAAGTATTTCATTGCCTTTTAAATCTTTTAAAGTTCTATGCAATGCTTCTAAGGAATGCTTGTGAGCCAAGGTACCATACATTCAACTCATACTGCTTTTTTGGAGAACGTTTGCCATACAGGTATGTTTTTTCAATATTACATACTGCATTTTCATTAGTTTGTATATTTAACGGTAATTTGAGTTCAGAAAGACCTGTTCGAAAACCACACCACAATTAAAGTGTCCATTTTTTGTAAAAATATTTCTTTCTACGTGTCAAATATGCTAATATGTATATATTCTGAATATGAGTCAAGTGATAATACACAATTAAAGTTTTTCAAAATATCTCGACGCCAGGGCCACATACCAAGTCAAAAAAAAACCCCTAAAAGAGCTTGAACCAAACCTACGTTGCAAATCTTGGCTCGATAGCTTTTATGGTTCCGTAGATCATTCGTTATTAACACGTTATTTATGCTTGTAAAAGAATTGGTAGTAACTTATTAAAAAAAAATTAGCATCAAACACAAAAGCATATTCAAGTATTCAGGGTGCGGCAGGTACTTGAGGACTTCTTGACTTTAGAACTAAAAGTTGTATACTTTTTTTTAGAAAACTTATTATTTATTATTATTATTTTTTTGATGAAATTTTTAGAGCAAACTAATTGATCCGACATTACTATGTCAATAGCTGCTCTTAGGGAATCAAGCGTGTTAGTGTGTTATGGGAATGTTCATTGGTATCGCGGGGAAGTAAGTGGCCACATGCCAAGAGGGATTTTTAAAACTTATATCACATGTTTAATGTATGATATATGTCCTGTGATTAACTTAAGAACTAAAATATCCGTCCAAACCAATTACATAATATTTAGAAAATGTTATATACATATCTACATATAGTATAGTATATGTGTATGTAAGTTTTATATTTGTGTGGACTTGTGAGTTTTTGTATTCGTCATCTATACTTTTTCTGGGGGGAAAAGGTAGACACCCTACGTCGGCGGCCCCAATTTACTCGTATTTTTAAAATATTCCGATATTTGCATACCTAACACTTTTAGTTATTATAAATGAATGAAAGAATTAGTTAGTTATAATGATCAAATAATTGGAAACAAATTACTCATTACATTAAGTACAGCTATACGAGTATATCCCACATGTACTCTGGCATTTATTAACCAATGTATGTATGTCATGTGATATGTTTGTACTTATATATGTTTAAATTTAAATTTACATGAACAAAATGTGCTTTGCTTTTCTGGTTTTGTTTTGGTTTCTGTTTTTGTGTGTCAAGTGTGTCAAGTATGTCTAAAAGGCGAAGGACAGCTATTAACTTGTGTACAAAACATAATCTTGCATATGTTTGATCACATACTTAATATGTATGTATGTATAAACCTGCATAAAAGAATGTTTATTACTTGAAATAGTGTTTAATGCTTACTGCTGTGACCCATATTTGGAATATACACAAACGCTTGAATACTTTAACCTATAGAATACTCTCTTTGAGATGAGCGTTTTCATTGGCGTCTTTGCCATGTAATGCCATTAACTGAAGAGTTCATGCGCCTACTACAATAATAGGAGTAAAATCTCGCAAACACATAACACAATATTGAAAGGAGTATTCATACATTCGAATTGCTCCAGCTGCAAAGAAACTTTACTTAGTTACTTATGTACTTAGCTGTAACCGATGATCCGACTTGGCCGCTTCGATAAAGCTTTGCCAATCGCCTCTGCTATGTGCGTGCTGGAGCCAGTTGATAAGGCCAAATGCAGTCAGGTCCCTCAGGGATTAGTAAGTCTTCTTCTGAGTATTCCTACACCGTGGCTCGATTAAAATACTCTTCTAGCCGGAGTACTTTCTTCCTTTCGCTCAATATGATTCAGCCAGCGAAGCCGTTTGATTTTTATGCGCTTGACTATGTCAGTGTCGGCGTATAGCTCATGCAACTCAAAGAAGTTTTTGCTAAATACTTCTCTGAAAATCATTTAAAATATCTACCATTTCACAATGTACATCATATGTGGAATTGGTTAGTTACTAGAGATGGACGCGTGATGAGTATTTCCTGTGACACGCGTGAGCGTAAAATAATTTCCGCGTATGCGAATTGATTCTGAGGCCACTGGAACTCCAGTCCGGCACTCATTCACTAGACCATCGAGGTGGCATAGTGAACGTGAATATGAACGTGATATATTTTACAGGTGAACATGATTGAGGATGTGTTACTTTTGACCACGAAGTCGCTAAAATAAATAAGATTTTCTTTAAAAAGCTAATTTTGGTAGTTTAAAAAGCAAACCATTGATTTCTATTCAGCTAAGAAGCTTGCAAGTCTGAAATCTAGGTTTTTCTTGCATACGTAATAATATCATAGCGTTCATGAGTAAAAAAAAAAGAAACTCACTATCTATCGCAGAAGAACGCTTTTTCGAGTTATCAGACTCATTTTCCGATCGCAGTTAATGAACTTTCTTCAAATCTTATCGAATATTCATTAGCGTGTTACTTACTTAAGAGCGAACCTTAAGAACCAAAATTCGTTGTTCATGCATATATTTTATTAATATTTTCTGTTTCCTTATTGCATTCTAGGGGACTGCTGGCAACAACGCTGCTCTCATGTTGCACTACTATATCTGTGCTTTATTATAAAAAATTAGTAGCGAAAGTTGGTCAGCAAATTTTTTTGGGATATTTAGGACCTAAACAAAAAGCTTGAAAAGCTTTTCACTTCGCCGTTCGGATTCGGCATTTAACTGTAGGTCCCTTCCATTCATGTACAATTATAACACGCACAACATGAGTGGATGCGAAAAGCTCGGCCTAGACCCTCCATGGGTTGTTGTGCCATTAAAAGTAAGTAAGTAAGTAAGTAAGTAAGGACCTAAACATGAGTGATGCATTTCCAGCACAAACAATTCCTTTTCCGACAATCTTCTAAATGTTGGCTGGGTATATACATACATACATAAGTACCTTTCATAGTATGATAGTATTCATACTAAGCATTTGTACAAATGTATGCAAATATTTGAATATGGTATATGGCAAACGGAACTCATACACTTTTGGTATAATCGTAGGCACACACAAACACAGTGAACTTTACTACAAAATTAAAATGAGATGTACTCGTATGTAATTACATGCCACATGCATGGAAATGACAGATTGAGTGATTAGCAAAACTGATTGTTTTGTACATACATGCATATTCAAAATCTTTGATATCCACAAAAGGATTTAATATTATCACAATATTTAGCATCTTTAATTCGCATTTTTCCATACCTACCTCCTTTTAATGAGTCTTCTAATTAAAATGTTTGATTCTGCATGCTAGGGTTTTCATTTCAAGTAAACATACGTAAACAAAATAATCAAATCTAAGATTTGCAATCATTTCAATTCCGCATATATATGTATAAGGAAGTAGATGACAGTTTTAGCATCTGACCCCCTTATTTCTATACCCAGATTCATTTCCAAATAAGGTAAAATTGGAAGCCGGGCTCGTATCTAAAAGGTTTCAGTAAATATTTAAGAAAATATGCTTCGGGAAACGTGCATCTTTTCCCAGAATATCTTGAAAGTTGAATTTTCACGTCAAACTTTGGCGGCAACGTAGAATAAACACTGTTGAACCCTTTCTTGTCAGCAGGTGCAGAAATGTTATCCCTCTCAACGAAACCATTCTAAGACTTACACCACTGCACCTATTCTTTATGAAATGATAAGTCTTCAGAGTACCACAGAAATTTAAAAGTAAGTCCAGTGATCATATAAAAAATCTTAGTTTATTCTAAGTGGGACAAGGATTAATCTGGTATTATAATAAAAATAAACAGCAAAGAAACACTGTCTGAATTTCAAATGTGTCTCTAATCTCAAAAGGTTTACTACTCTGTACAAAAGAATATTTCAAATGGCTTAATAACTAAATAGGAAAGCTAAATTTTACTGAAATGAAAATCCTGCTATGTACTTGGAAATGTTCTTACAATTATTCCCCAAATACCCTTACATACTCACTTTAGTTGAAATTGTCAGAGATAATGAAGAAAACACAAACAAAAAATCACATAATTAACATTAGCCACTTTGATGTGGTTTCAAATGTTCATCATACGCCAGAGTGTACATATACTTTTTTACTCATAATTTATATGGACAATATTGTAAAACTACTAGAATACGTACAATGCTTACAAATTGGTGTACATATTAATTATAACAACAAATTAAATTTTAATAACATTTAGTTATAAATACAATTTTTGTTTTACTTTTAATTTCTTTTCATTATTGTGTACTCGTATGTACAAATATAAGTATAAAGACACATTGTTCGCATGTGCTAATATATTCACATATGTATGCAAATATAAGTAGAGTGGCCATTCGTAGTACAAAGCAAAAGGTTTAAAATATTACATGTTAATATAGCATATATACCTACATGCACATGTATGGTACATAGGTACTTGTTTACACATAGTACAAGCATGCTGCAATCTACTTAGGCACCTAATGCTTGTGTATGCAAATATGGTATTGCATTTATGTATATTAACTCGAATGACACTCGCTAAGCGAAACCAAAACAACTCGAAATATAGCCAAGTGTTAGGGAATTTGTTCCCAATGTACAATGCATGACTTTACAATGGCTCTCAACTCTCACTCAATCACATTTACTTACTCACATATACAATTTTCATTATGTGTGTGGTTTAACACTTAGTTAAAGTGTAGCTTGTCTTTTAGTGTTAGTTTAAGTCAGTATAAGCGTCTATTTTCTTAGTATAACCTAGGAATATCGTTGGAGTAATCATCGAGCGCTCAATACCGAGCAATGGATTACTCCCTATTGCTCTAGAACTTTCACATTTTGTACTCCTTTATAACATAGCATGTCCTAGGGCATAGAGTACTCCATATTGGAGTAATAAAAGAGAAGACGTTTTCTCTTTCGATTTTGCTACTAGTAAATTATTTTCTATTCTATTGCTTTTAGTCATATTTACTTTACTGCCTACATACATGCTTACTCGTATAAATATGTAACTACATAAATATTTATTTAATTTTTATTATTTATAAAATAAAAATAAGATTTTATATTAATGTTAAAAAAGCAAGAATTTCATATTTGTATACTTGTGCTATATACTTGTGTATACTTGTGTATACTTGGACGCACCGAAAACATAAAGTAAATGAACACAATGAAAAAACTTTTAGTTTTAGTCGTTGTGCTCTGGCATGTATTGTTGTTATGGTTTTTTTTTTTTGTGTCCTAGAAGAAAACTCTTTTATTGCTCGCTTTAAATTATTAAAAGAGCAATCGTTTAAAGTGCAACTGTGTTTCTAGTTTTAAATTTTTTTGTGACTGAAAATGTGATGATGTGGTTTCAAATGATTCATCATATTACTTACTTTGAATGGCACAACAGTCCATGGAGGACCTAGGCCGAGCTTTTCGCATTCACTCACGTTGTGCGTGTTATATTTGTACATGAATTGAAGGGACCTACAGTTTAATGCCGAATCCGTACGGCGAAGTGAAAAGCTTTTCAAAACAATTTTTACTCTTGTAGGTTTGCCATTGCCTGCCAAGAGGTGGTGCCGTGTAGAAAAATTATCTTTTCTACTTTTTGATTTTGCCTGTGCCGAGATTCGAACCCCGGACACTCTGCGTAGCAGTCCAACGCATTACCACTACGCCACAGCGACCAACGAATAATTTTATACATTATTATAAAATTGAAAAATAAAATTGATGCCACTTGGAGTCAATTATGATTTGAAGTCAATTGTAGTCATTTGGAGTTATTTGTAGTCAAATGGATTTGAATTCATATGCAGCTGATCGTAAACTCCGCTATTAACTATTTGTGGCATTGTTTAAACAATTGATTTTGACTTAAATTATTGAGATTAAGATTATAGGTATTCATTTTTAACAACTCATTGGATATATTTATATTCACATTCCATTTGACTCCAAATGACTTCAATTGACTCCAATTGAACTCAAATGACTCCAATTAATTTCAAGTGACTCCAACTGACTTCAAAAACCCAATTGACTCCAAGTGACTTCAAGTGACTCCAAATAACTGCTTGTGACTCCCAGTGATTTCAAAGTAGCCCTGATTTTGTATTCATAGGATTTGAATTCCTATGACTTCAATTGCAATCCCTTGACTCCAGAAGAGACATTTCTAAATAAATAACCAATCCAAAACTATTTTAACCTCCATTGTTTTTTTTATTCTGAAATCAAATATGTAATTATTATTATTCATTTGTGACTTATTTCCTCCATTGATTGCATTCTTTTACAGCTCTTGTACCTAGTATTTAAAGGAAAAATCGCAACATGTAAATTATCTAATTTAAATCTGAAATAAAAATGTTATATTTTTAAGGCGGAATTGCATGTTAACTTCACTTCATTTTGTTACTTGTTTATGAAATTATATCGACTTTGAACCACAATGAAAACTCCGATTCAATATTAACATGTGTTTAATAATTAATAATATGAATTTGCTGGAATAAATGTACAACATTACAACACAGTTTGCAAGTAATCAGATTTAATATGTTTTGTACTCGTATATTAAAGATAATAAACTAAAACTAGGTTAAATTTTATAATGAAACATATCAGGATTTATAAATTTCATCTTATTGATTTCTACTATAGTTGACATACATTTATTTGAACAATGACAATTCATTGAAAGAAAAACAACAATTCCGGTCAGTTGCAGCTCCAGAGCACATTAATTGGAATCGAAGTGTAATAATAATAATAATTATTTAAAATGTTTTCCCAAGTTTTACTGACATTTTAGTAAAACAAACACGTACGTGAAAATCGATTTTTTTCTTCGAAATTATGTACTATGCAATTAATTACTTGCAGATGAATTTGTTGTTAGTGCACTTTATACATTACAAGCAATACCCCACTATAAATTATTGAATTTAAATGTACTGTGTTTCTATAGTATGTAAAAATAGAGTGAATTCCAGTGGACAACCTGAAAGTTCACCTTGTTAATTTTCAAGATGTTATAAAAAAAAACATTTCGTAAATCTTTCGAACATCAAAGAAATATGTAATATGTAATATAAGTAATTTTATAAAGTGGTCACCTTTAATGGACATACATAGCTACTTAGTATTGGAGCGTGTGTACACATGCTTTTATTAAACCTCCACAATGGTGTCTAAAGGAATCCTTACGACAAAGCCTTTGTTACCCGTGGGTTTGAGCTGTACCGTTGAGATTCAATTTGATGAGGTTCTACTGCCTTCATATTTATGTACGTTCATATGTATGTACTTGCTCGTATGTAAGTATGTACATATGTATGTACATGTTTGAGTACGTATGTACATGACCACAGAATATCCGGCATTTGCACAAATACTCGTACATAATTTAATGACATTGTTTTTGCCAGTGTTCGTAAATAAAAAGAATTTAAATTTATTTGTACACTTTGTTGCTGTGTTTTTTCTGTTTGTTTTTGCGGTCGGTTTTTGGGGTGTTAAATTTAAATTTAAAAAAACGTTCAGACCACATTTCAGTATATGCTAAACAAGTTTTTGTTTTAATACCTTTCAACAATCTTCTTAAAGCTAAATCACAAATTATGTTGCACAAAATTATTAACATTAGATATCCTTCGTATCTTCATCAACGCCTACGTTTTATCCGCTCCACTCGATTGTTCCAAATAATCCATACTTTGTACGATAATGTACTATACCTTAACATTTTAACATCGGTACGTAAAATTTTGGTACAATATTTTCTTATCGTCTTTGGAACTCTGTAAGTATTAGAATAAGGTTAAATGACTTTATTGACTATTATGTTATGAATTAATCTGTTATATCTTATGTGATCTATTTATTATTATCATTTTTATTTTAAATAATAAATTTTTTTTATATATATATTTTATATTCATTTAGAATCGTGTTTTTTACGAGTGGGTAAACGATGATCGTGGCAAAACGGAAATTGTCACGGAAATAAAGGGCAGCGCCCTCTATCAATCAAGTATGAAAAAGTAAGTATGAGGATGCCTATGCGTGTAGGCATGTGCGATGGGTAGCACATATACATACACTATGCGCCCTCTATTAATCGATAGAGGAATAGAGGGCTCCCCATCATTTATATGTATGATTCATACTTGATTGGTTGAGAGCGCTGCCCAACAGTTTCCAGTAATATTTTATATTTCAAACAAAAATTTTACATTTCAAACAAAAGTTGTTGGAAATTTCTAGAGCTGAAAGAATAAGAGTGTGAAGACTGGAAAAAAACAAACACGAGACAAAAACAAATAGCCATTGTGTTACGATAAAACGCCCAGTAAAAACTGCGGCTGAGAGACAGCGAGAATGTAGACTTCGTCGAAAAATGGAGGCCCAACAAAATTCAGATTCTGCTATCGTGAAAAACCCAAAAACCAGCACCGAGAGATCGGGAGAGTGTAGACTTCGCAAGCAACTTGAGGCACAACAGAATTCGACTTTCATTGGAAAACAGCTCGCAGATGAGTTCATTAGAGATAATAATTGCATCAACACTCATCTCATTGAGTCCCGAGGAAGGTCCTCAGATTACACAGCACCAGACAGTCATTGAGGTGGCCGAATTCGCAGCTTCCCAACGAAAGGGAAGGGCAGAAGATTAACTTGAAAATTTGACTGAAAATCTTTTCTCCGTAGCCGTAGGAAGAAAACAACTTGCATGAGCACTACAAAACATAGACGAGATTTTCCAAGTTTCTAGTCAACCTCATAACATTCGCGAGTTCTCAAACCGATAAGTTGTAAATTTTCTACCTGTTAAATCATACAACCTGAGTATTTTGACGATGATGATTATTATAATAATGATGGTAAGATTATAATGGTGTAGCAAATAAATTCGCATGCTTTGAGTATGAATATTCGATCAATCGATCAAAATGAAGTTTATCCAGATGTAGCATACCTTGGATCAGAGAGTCATCAAACTGAATTATACAATCGGCTTATCGTTTGCATAAATCAGCACTTAAAAATTTTGAAAACATGTTGGTTAAAAATTCCGTCAGCTACGCCAGTAATGTCTGCGATAGACTCTAGTTTTTACAAGATTACAAAACATAACCTGAAAACATAAAATGTAAACGTTTTAAAGAAGTACTGACGCACACAATTTTTTTATAAATACATTTTTTTTCCTCCTAATAATATCCTCCTAATGCTTCTAAACTAAGTACGAGTACTATTTAATATTAAATAATTATTTACTTAGTGTATAATACTATTTTAACAGATATGTGTCTCCTAATCAATTATAAAAGGTTTCGAAATACAAAAAACAACTAAATTTTAAATACTTTTTAAATATTTCTCGGGGGTATGAGTATTTTATTTATTTATAAGTAATATAAATAAGTATTAACAAATTTCCTGTTATCACTATTTCCACAGTCATCGATATGAATCATTATTATCGTTCGTGCAATGTGTACATACATAAATACATTTGTTTCATTTGTATGTAAATAGAAAGTGTTCTTATTAACAATTATTTTTCATTGCTAAGTAATAACTACAAAATATTACTTAAGTTAAAAATATAAATAAGCTGATTTTAAGCTTTTGTTTTTCTAAACATTACAATTTTGTAATCAAATACTTTGCAGCGGAGGAAAATGCTTAAAATTTGTTTAAGAAGTTGACAAAGAACATTTCTCGGTGCAATGTACATATTACGTGTGTATGTATGTGTTTGCTTAATACTTCTTTTACATTGCACACAATGTAATTAAAGGATAATAAATGCAACATTATTAAGTTTGAATGTATTCATTTAATTAAGCAAGACAAACATTTTTGATAATATTTTTGTAGTAAGTTTATGCTTATAAGTATGTAAACATGAGTACATACATGCGTGAATGATTTCGGTAGAAATTTTGTTTTCACTTTGCTGGCAAACATACATACTTATTCATTCATACATACATACATACATACAAGGAAGATGCATATGCCCATACATATGTATGTATGAAATTACATATAAGACACCTCGATGTGAAATGATACCGAGGTACAACAATGTACAATGAAAATGTTTAAAAGAATAAGTATTTATTTTTGTACGAGTAAGTATGTAGGGTAGAGCAGGGTAAGGTAGTAAATTATAGTTGACATACATCTGATTCACGCGTTGTTGTTGTTGTTTATGTTTGCCCTATGTGCTGTTTAAATGCGCGTGTGTGTATACATATTCATGCAGGGTATTCTCTTTATATGTATCAAACAAAGAAGTGTGTGTTTCGTCTCGTTTCAATTTGGGTCAAAAAGTAAAACTTACTTATGTGTACATATGTACTTATGAGTATACAAAGTAGCATACATACCTAGGTATGTATGTATACATATATGTATATTATGAACCAACCTATGTCCTTATATATGTATATTATCCTGGTTGCTAGAGTTTTCTAAGCAAATGTACTTACACCTCCTAATCTGTAAGTTGCCGGTGTTATGTCAAGCATTTGGTTAATTGAGCATAGTACATACATACATACATAGGTATGTACATATATAAGAAATTAGTGCTAGTGAATGGGCGGCATGCGAAGAAGGTGAGCTGAGAAACCATGCGAGCATCATGCAATACTAAATAAGTATGATTATTGAATAGAAAAGAAAAGAAAATAATGAAGCACTCTTATTTTAATTAAACCATGAGGAAAAGGTGCAGGTAAATGCTAAAACTAGACATTGTGAACTAATAATTACTTAATAACCAGATAACTAGAAATTAATGTTTTACTTAAAGATTTACCATTGTTGGGAAATTATTGTGCCGCCAAAAAGTGCTCGTTTTCAATTAATTATTTTAAAGTGAATGCTATTGCGGTAGATTTCTGTAAGATTTTCCATCATAGATTTGATATATCAAAGAGATAAGTATCTTCCGTAGAAACAAAATATTTTCAACTAAATGTATTAAAACAATCTGTTCCTATAGAAAAATTCCGCTTTCAGATTCAAATATAATGACCAAAAATATATCAATGAAAATTTCTTCCCTCCTTGACGTACTGAAATAAATAGTACGAGTATTTATGCTTTTCTAGAAACCTGATTTTCTATAGTACATTTAAATTTTATTTAAACGCACAAGAATTAATAGGCAGCCTTCATTTTTCGTAAAAAAAAAGTTTTCACCATTCTTTTTTGTCGTGTTATCGTTAAGGATTGAAAATGGGCAAAAGAAGATATTGTCTGATTGAAAAAAACAGGGCATACTTATGTATGTTGTAAAAAAGTTAGAAATCGCATTAAATTAGTTAGCATGGCTCATTTCATATAAAATAGACATTACTACTCAATATTTCTACCCATAAGTTGGTTATTCTGCGTCTGGTCTAGCTCCCATATATTTTTTCTTAGAGCAAAGCTTCACGATGAATAAATGTAAATTTAAATCTCTTGTGGAAATGAACCTTGTAAAGTCCACTTATTATAAAGGCTCTATACGGTCTGAAAACAGGATTTCGAAACATAAACTTATGTGGCCTCAACATAGACGTCCTATACAGGGCTTTCCAAGCATAAACCTAATCAGGTTAGCCATGAGCTTGGCTAGAATTGGCCTATATCGGTTGATTGATTGGTTGATTGCCTAGCTCGAGCCTATTTAGTATGAATATAGTCGTCCTACTATCAATTTCCCAAACATCAGTCTAATGTATATTGAATATGTGCAACCGGGTTTCAAATCTCGGCATTGCCTAAATCAAATAGTAGAAAAAACGGGTTTTCTACACGCCACCATTGCGAGGCAATGACAAACCTACAAGAGTAAAAATTTCCTAAGCAAAGCTTTTCACTTCGCCGTTCGAATTTGGCACAAAACTGTAGGTCCCTTCCATTTATGTACAAATATAAAATGCACACTGCAAGGGGTGGAAAGTAACAAGAAATGAATACCAGAAAAATTATTTATAACAGCTTAAACTCTTCGCTGTTGAATTCAAAAGACTCAAATGGAAACAGGAAGAAACGGAAACAACTTTAGTGTTAGATATTTGATTGTTTGTTTTAAACAATGTGCAAGGATTGCATTCATATCTGACTTCAGTAAGCTGAGATTGAAAGAAGTAATTGTTTTCGTTCGTAATACATTTTTAGAAAATTAAATTGTTTTAATCTCTTTAAATATATGTATAAAATGTAGTAATTTCCCAAGTTCAAAATCATGTATTGGTTCGAAGACATGCACTATATTGATAAAATGTAAGGATGGATATAACCACAAATTTAAATTCTCAACTTGGTCCCAGTAAAGCGTAACATTTCACTGTTGGGCCAAGTCTGGTGTTAATTGTGCCCGGGTTAATCCTGGGCTAAACTATAAAGGACATATTTTTCACTAATATTCATTCTCACGCTGCATATATACTTGTTTTTGTTTGCCAATATGATCCATAATAAAATGCATGCAATTTCATAAAATTTCATTCTCGTATGATTGTCTTTGGTCAATATCCTATTTATAAGGGGAGATTATACCAACTCTCTCAGACTCTTGCTTTGTGAAGAAAGAAATTTTTGACAAAATTAACAAGAATCTAATTTACATACCATCTTCAAAGTATATAGAGCCACAACTACAAAACTTTCATACTTTACAAGTATTTGCGAATAAATAAATAGTTATATAACAAACAAAATAAAATACTTTGGCAAGTTATTACTTATTTGTTTATAGCATAAAAATACGTTACATTGTTAAAATGGTGTAAGGAAAAAAAAAAAAAAAAAGAGCAATTTTACAAATAAAGTTTTTGCTTCTTTCCGTCTCGCTTTTTGGCTTATCGAAAACTTTTCTTATTTCGTGTTATCTTCAAGGAAATCCTTACAGAAGTTGAGCACTCCGTGAGAGAATATTGTTTTTGCAGAAACTCATAAGGCCGATATCACACTGGCAACATTTGCCGCGGGGCCAAATGAACCGATAGGTCTAGAAGTTCCACCTGCCCTTCCTGGGTTAATGGACTCATGGACAGAACCACCCCTCTTCAACGTGTGCAAATCTGTCGCAAATAACTAAAATTACTCTCTCCATCTCCATCTCCCTCTTTCCATTTTTCCTTTCTCATTTTCCATGAGAAACGACAACAACAACTCTGTGGCCTCGGCAACAACTGTTGCCAGCGTGATATCGGCCTTATGAGTTTTGGTTGGTAATAATATTTTTTTAGAATTTTTGGAATTGACACATGACATTGTCAATGTGATGTGCACGAATTGCACATTCACTGTTGTGACAATTTGCACATGCAAGCGTTGGTAAAAGTGTGATTAAACTTTTAATATACAAAATTATAATAAGAAAACAATCTACTTAATATAAAATTATAAAGAAATACATATTATAAATTAACTAAGAAGTTAGCCTCTGGCCAACGAATGCACTTTACTTTACTTTTAATGGCACAACAGACCATGGAGGGCCTAGGCCAAGCTTTTCGCATCCAATCATGTTGTGCGTGTTATATTTGTATATGAATGGAAGGCACCTACAGTTTTTAATGCCGAATTTGAACGGCGAAGTGAAAAGCTTTTCTTGGCAATTTTTATTCTTGTAGGTTTGCCATTGCCTGCCTAAAGGTGGTGCCTGTGCCGAGATTCGAACCTCGGACACTATGCGTAGCAGTCCAACGCATTACCACTACTCCACAACGACCACAGCGACCAACGATTGCACACACAAACTTTTACACTGAGGGGAAAATATTACATACTTATATTCAATTGAATATTCAAACCGAATACCTACCTTAATGTCATCTGAAGTCTGTGTCAATCGGAACATTTGCTGGGGAGGTCTTGGCAAAATCAGCATCGTCAGGAGGAAGGAAGGTATATATTTTATTAGGGTATAGTTTATGATATGGTGGTTTTATAAGCAAATTGAATTATTCCAAATAATACCACTGATTTATAAGTGAAGCAGTGTATCGCAACGTTGCCAACTGTCACGT
Organism: Palloptera scutellata; assembly: GCA_958295655.1. Classification (NCBI taxonomy): domain Eukaryota; kingdom Metazoa; phylum Arthropoda; class Insecta; order Diptera; family Pallopteridae; genus Palloptera; species Palloptera scutellata. Next base: position 60,586,489 of record OY282451.1, on the reverse strand, counting down.
ATCGATCTGTCATATGAGCAATGCGTGCAAGCGATTACCGAAATCGGAACGCAGCGTAGATTTCTATTTTCAACAGATTCTTTATGTCACTTTACATTACGCTACGTATGCAAAATCAAACCTTTACAGTTCAGTACACGTAGGAATATATGCAGTTTCATACTAAGTGATCCGTCATTTTCGATCCGCCATTATGTTTTTCCTGACATGGATTTCGTATTCGTAATAAGAGCCATCAAGAACCTACATGTACCGACCTTCGTGGAAATATATGGAATTTGGTACTAAGTGGTCCGCCATTTTAGACTTTGTTTTACTCAAAATGCATTTCATATTTGTAATCAGCGACCGCAAAAACAACCATGCACCGACCTTCGTCGGAATATAAGCAATTTTGTGAAAATTTTTTATAGATATGGTTATGTATTTAGATCATTTACAGTCTCACTAATATAAATCATTCACAACAGTGTAGTGTACATACATACATTTGCATATGTGTGTATGTGCATACACCTACATTGTAGATCCGCCATTATGTTATAACATACTTACATTGTAGTGAATTTAATTTTTAGCCCCCGAAAATAGGTGTTAAATATAAGCACTTTGGCGTCGGTACTTTTACTTTTATGTTTTTTCCAAGTTCTTGCACCACACCGAATAACCCTCGCAAGCCATTTTAATAAACAATATAACGTGAAAACGTGGTCGCTGTGGTGTAGTGGTAGTGTGTTGGACTTCTACGCAGAGTGTCCGGGGTTCGAATCTCGGCACAGGCAAAATCAAAAAAGTAGAAAAAAATAATTTTTCTACACGGCACCACCTCTTGGCAGGCAATGGCAAACCTACAAGAGTAAAAATTGCTATGAAAAGCTTTTCACTTCGCCGTTCGGATTCGGCATTAAACTGTAGATCCCTTCCATTCATGTACAAATATATCACGCACAACATGAGTGGATGCGAAAAGCTCGGCCTAGGCCCTCCATGGGCTGTTGTGCCATTAAAAGTAAAGTAAGTAAGTATAACGTGAAAACTGCTTTACCTTAAATGGTATTTTGAATAACTGTACCATATGTTTAGCATAAAATAAACTTAATGTAGTGGTATAAATAAATTCGTTTAGACCGATTAGAATATTTATATCTTATGTGACACGGTAACCATAATAATGATGACAGGAAATGAATGTCAGCATTTGCATATTGGCTCATATAAAAAGTATTCGCGGTTTATGGTGTTGGTACCCAGAAATCTGGCAACACTAGTCCGATTATGTCAACGGACACATGCTTGAAAGGTAACATTTCAGCAACAGTTTGTGAACACAGTTGTGCAACTTGTTGCTAGTGTAAAAAGTTACATTGATATAAAAATGAGTGAAATATCTGAAGAAATACTCTATGTGATGCTTTATTATTATGTTTAGAAAAGGTAAAACCCCGCTGCAGAAACATGCAGAAAAATTTGTGCCGTTACGGTGAGGATGCTGGGAACGAAGTGAACTATGTACTCAGGAATGGAAGGAATTACGTTCCGGAAATTTCGATATCAAAGATGCACTGAGAGTCACTGAAAAAGCCGATGAAATTTTGCAACTGGTGGAGCAAGATCGATACGATGACAGACTTATGGGTACCAACCGCTGATACTTTTTATATGAACCAATATTTAAACTAGTTATAGGTGAATGTGTGTGTATGAGTGCATGTGCGTGTGCAGGACTGTGAACTTGTGACCGTGTGTGTTAAGTTTGTTCCATTAATAATAAATAGTTGGATTAAATAAATTGGAATTGATGTTGCTAGAGCCACTTTATTGGATTACTTTAGATTATTGACTTAAAATGCGAAAATATTGATATTGTTTTGTTTTTTTTTTCTTTTTTGTGTGCTATGTGTCTATTATGCAACAATTTAAATCAAATTAAATATTTATTAAATTATATAAAAATTCCAATAATTTTACAAATTATTCATAATTGCAAGTACATACATATTCTACATTGAAAAGACATTTGATTATATTATTATTTACTGATAAGGTACGATCACAATGGACGCGGCAACGACATTGCATCATCTGTCAACACTTAAATAACGTGTGTTCTTGTGAATACGAATCTAATTCTATATGCAGCATAATCTTTCAAACCGTGAATTTGTACAATTTGCTTGTTTATGCTATTTTCTTTAAAAAAATAAATAAATTCATTGCTTTTTATCTGTATAAAATAAATAATCTGTGGAAATTGTGAATATTAGAATTAAAGTCATTTCGTAGGTGCCGAATTCATTGTGTTCCAGCAGCACACAACTTGTTGCCATGATGCAGCAACGCTGTCGCACCCAGTGTATAAACCTATAAATTTAGTTTAATAAAATAGTTTAATATTATAAAATCAACTTAAAATTCGTTTTCTTTTATTTCTTGCAGAAAATATGAAGATCAATGCAAAAATGGCAACTCCGATTGAGGAAAAAGTCGATCAAAATTTAAAGGTATTTAAAACTATTTATTGCTTTTTAAAGCTTTTTATATAGGTAGTTTAGTTGAATTTAAAAATCTAGAATACACACTGGCACCTGTTCAATATTAATAAATTTATTTTTTTACATAATATGAAACTACTTAAAATTCTACATAATTCAAGTATGACGCCAAACATTTTTCTTCATCTCTTAAATTATTGAATTTTTCCATAAACTTTAGTTGTTAAAACTAGTGTTTTATAAATCTGTTGCCGGATTATCACATTGAAACTCCAAATGACTTAAGGTTCAACCTGTAGTCAATACCTGTACTAAGTTAAGCTCTGGAAAATGTGCTCTGGAGTGAAAGAAAGAATACTAAAATTTGTTCGGGTTACCGCTCACGCGCCCCCCAATTGAGATTCTGCGTACACCTGAATCTGAATGACTTAGTAATGTGGGTTTCCATGAAAATAAATATGAAGCAAAGAATTATCTTAGAGATATTTTTAGATTTTTATATTAGCTATCGAATAATGTTGTATTGAGATTTATAAAAATGGAATTTTGATATGCTGGAACCATTAATTTTGAGAAGTTCGATGAGAAATTGCGCATGCGTAAAAATTGGAGCAGCGAATGTTGTCGCATCGAGGTTAAAATTGATTAAAATCGACAAATTATACCATAGTTGACCCTAGATGGTTAAAATGTAAAACCGACCTCAATTATTTTTCACCACTCTCCAATATTTTCCCCGAACATACTTAACCCTCATCTCAAACCGTTAAGGGAAATCGCATACTAAAATAGCTATTTTATGCAAAGGGCTTACTCCGCTGTCAGGTGAAAAATTGCAAAAATGTTCCAAGAGTGAAAATTATAGATTGCATTACCATGGATGGTAAGTCTATTTCATAAAAAAAAGTAAATTTTTTATGAGTTTACCCGTAAGGGTTGGAAATGGAGTGTAAGTATGTTGGGGAAAAATGTTGACCGTTGAGAAATAATCGGGGCCAGTCTTACATTTTAACCCTATAGGAGCGACCTGTTCCTGTTCACCTGTAGGGTAATTTTACGATGTTCTTAAGAATTCTTCTTAAGAATTTTAATTCGTGCTGAATTAGGCCATCCTGGAGCTTTAATTGGAGATGATCAAATTTATACAGCTCATGCTGTAACAATTAGCTCATTTGTTATAATTTTCTTTATAGTGATACCTATCATAATTGGAGGTTTTGGAAACTGATTACTTCCATTAATATTAGGAGCCCCTGATATGGCATTTCCTCGAATAAAAAATATAAGTTTTTGACTTTTACCTCCCTCACTTACTTTACTTTTTCGAACTTTGATCTCGACGCCACGCCTCTTACAATGTAATTTATTGGCTTATGCATTGTTTTGCATTGCATTTCACAAATGTATGAATTCGAGTGCAACCAAATCGTAAAATCTTTCAGTTCATGGATATGGATACCATATATTTGTATCTCTAATTACATTCACACTCAGCCTATATGTCACAGAAATATATCGCTACATCTATTCTTCAACCACGTATCTCCATTTTGAACAACATAGAGTTGTTTTTCTAAGATTGTAGAAAATCACCTAAGAATCCAGATAGAAATAAGTTCTCAGTGAGTTTGTATGAGAAAACAAATTTTAGAGACATTGTGTAAGTTATACAATACATATTTGAATACGAATGGAAGGAACCTATGGTTTTATATTGCAAAAAAAATTACGATTAAACTTTTTTACGATTAAATTTTTATCTTAAGTTATCATTAGTTAGTTTGAATTCTTTACCTTTTTATTTATTTGTAGATACGCACTGGTATGGTTAATGTCAGCGATGGCAAATGTAAACCAGAACCACTTAGACTGAATTTAACTATGGAATTATTAACATTACAAAAACTAGAAATTGTTACACCAACAAATCCACAACATAATGGACCACCGATGGAATCAAAGGCACGTAAGACATTATCAATATATATGTATTTTACATAGTACCTATACTCGTACCTATTTTATATTAGAACAAATATAAACATGAGCTACATATGTAGTAGATTAAACTGGTATCTACAATGCATATTTATTAAATATAAGTACAAGACCAACAGTTTGCATTATGTAGTGACAATTGTGGTAATTATATAATATAATAGTTAGTTACTCAGTCAAGTGATATTAAATTAAGTAGGTATAAGTACATACAAAAAACAATTACCCCCAGTTACTCAATACTAAACAAAGAATTCAATTAAAATAGAACATTGAATTGAATGAATCGAGCAAATCGTACGTAAATCTAAATATTATATAATACATAGTAATATTCTCAAAGGAAATAATAAAAAACATGTATAGTAAAAAAGTATAGTACAAAGAACAGTACGAGTATAAAAGACAAGAAATTCAATGAAAATATTATTACATATTCCTGGCGATAAATGTGCAGAGTTTATGTTTAAATTCTATTGAAAAATTGTATTTTTCAGAAATAAATGATACGTTAAAACATAGAAATACTTAATATTGTTATTAAGCAATAATAGAAATTCTTCTTTTTTTTATTAATTACATATGTATGAACTTTAAAATAATAGCATATTCAACATACAACAGTCAGAATGTGTTTTATGTTAATTCATAGTGTAGGGTCAAGTAGAAAATTATTTGGCTTGAACTATTAATAATGCATACTTAATATGAATACAACCTATATTTAACCTATATAACCTATATTTGTTCTTTTGCTTTTGGTTTTTCTTTATCAACTTTTCGTCTTTAATTTCCGAAAACTCACAGGAGCGGATGGTTCAAATTACACGTCAAAGGCAGAGTGGCCTCGGCCTCAGCATAAAAGGTGGCGCCGAACACAAGCTACCCATTTTAATTTCACGCATATACAAGGATCAAGCAGCCGACATTACGGGGAAATTATTTGTAGGCGATGCGATAATTAAAGTTAATGGCGAATACATAACCGCATGTCCGCATGATGATGCTGTGAATATATTGCGCAATGCGGGTGACATTGTTGTGCTAACGGTAAAACATTATAGAGCGGCAACGCCATTTTTACAAAAACAACGTAAGTCGACAACCAATTTAATAATTTAAATATTTGTTGCATATATTTACATATTGTACATATGTAAAAAATACCCTGGCCCTAGTCCACTAAATTCATTAGCATTTCAAATACTTAGTTTATGTAATATCTAGTTTTCAAAGTGGTTGAACACAAATGCAGTGATCACCCACTTCAATAATACTTTTCTTCTTCTTTTAACAGCACAACAGCTTTTTGCATCCACTCATGTTGTGCGTGTTACAACGGGTGATTTTTTAAGAGCTTGGTTTTTGAAAATTCAAAAAAATACAGACATTTTACAAAATAATGAAATTTTCCTGCTATTTACTTTCTAAAGATAATTTCATTTAAATGTTGCCCACGTCTACTCTTCAAGTGGTCCATTCTGAAGGTCCAATTTTGACATTTTTTTTCATACATTTCGGTCGGAATCTCACCTATGACGCGTTCAATGTTGACGTCCAAAGCAGTAATTGTGTTTGGCTTGTCCCTATAGACAAGAGACTTAACATAGCCTCACAAAAAATAGTCTACCGGGGTCAAATCACACGATCTTGGTGGCCAATTGACTGCACTGAAACTTTAGACTAACTGCTCATCAAATTCGCCTCTCAATTGTAGCACGGTTTCACGTGCAGTGTGGTATGTGGCACCACATGTCAGCCGGCTCCAATTCTTGCATTTTCGGCAAAAAAAAGTCGTTTATCATCGAACGGTTCCTTTCTCTATTGACCGTAACGTCAAAGTACGAGCCAATGATGCCGTCTGTCCATAAAATACACCAAACAGTTCATTTTTGAATTGCTTCTGACTGGTCTTCACTCCAAATATGACAATTCTGATTATTCACGTATCCATTGAGCCAAAACTGAGCCTCGTCGCTGAAGACAATTTCATCCAGCTTTTCTAAGGCCCATTCACTGAAAATTCGACGTTGTGGTAGGTCGCCTGGCTTCAGTTTTTGCACCCGCTATATTTTGTATGACATTAATGCGAGATCTTTGCGTAAAATCTTCCAGGTGTCCGAATAACACAAACCCAATTGCTGCGATCGGCACCGGATGGACATATCGCTACCTTCTTCAACAATATTCTCTTCGGTACGTACTCTATGGACACGATTTGGTGAATTGATGTCCAATAAAGTGAAACTCGTGCGAAATTTGGCCACAATGAGCTGAATAGCCTGCTCTGTTGGTCGATTATGACGACCATAAAATGGACGTAGTATGCGAAACACATTTTTCACAGAGCACTAATTTTGATAATAAATTTCAAGAATCTGCAAACGTTGTTCAGGCTATTCATTTTTTACTGAGACACATGTCAAAAATCACGCGTGAACTGTCAGAAATATAATCGTCAAACACCAAGTAGCAAAAAAAATCACCCTTTACATGAATGGAAGAGACCTACAGTTCTATGCCGAATCCGAACGGCGAAGTGAAAAGCTTTTCATAGGCAATTTTTACTATTGTAGGTTTGCCATTGCTTGCCAAGAGGTGGTGATGTGTAGAAAAATTGTTTTTTCTACTTTTTGATTTTGCCTGTGCCGAAGTTTGAACCCCGGGCACTCTGTGTAGCATACCAACGCACTACCAACTACACCATAGTGATCACGACCAGAATAATTCTATTAAGTGAAAATATTGTCTTGTAATTTTTATCTACATACTTTACAATATTTTTCACTTATATGGATTTTGAAATATCACAAAGATCGCTGATGAATATGAAAATAAAATACTTATGTCTAATTTAGAAGAAAGACATATTTCTAGCAAGTCAGTAAACCCATTAATCGGAGAATTTGTGATATTTATATTGAAAAAAACGTTTTTTTTTAACAATAATAAATAATTTTTCGCATTTTTACATTCCCTAATTTACACATACATATGTACGAGGTGTGATCAAAAAATAACCGTTATTTTCAAATTTCGTGAGTTACGTATGTTCGATTTTCGCATTTTTTTTCTGTTATGTTGGTACACATGTCTGTTATATATGTTGGCAATACCAACCATTTTGGATTGTCAGTTTGTTTTTGACAGATAAGAAGATAAGTCGTGTTCTGGTGTGCTCTTCGATTTTTTTACTATTCGAAAAAATGGATCAAAGAAACTGTATTCAGTTTTGTGTAAAAAATGCAATTAAATGCGCAAGGACATTTGAAATGTTGACTGTGGCCTTTGGCGAGTCTACTATGAGCAGAACACAAGTTCAATTGTGGTATAACCGGTTTAAGGAAGGCCGAGAAGATGTCAATGACGATGCTCGCCCTGGTCGCCCGAGCACGTCAACAACCGATGAAAACATTGACGCAGTGAAGAAAATGATTTTGGATAATCGTCGAATCACTATCAGAGAGGTTGCTGATGATGTTGGCATATCGTTCGGCTCATGCCAAGCAATTTTTACGGATGTTTTAGGCATGAAACGTGCGGCAGCGAAGATTGTTCCAAAATTGCTAAATTTTGAGCAAAAACAACGTCGCTTGTGCGTAAGTTTTTGGACAAAAACAAAACCGTTATCATGCCTCAACCACCGTATTCACCGAACTTCACCGGCCCCCGCTGACTTTTTCCTCTTCCCAAAACTGAAGACACCGATGAAAGGAAAGCGTTTTGCTACGATTGAGGAGATAAAAGAAAAATCGAAACAGGAGCTGTTGGCGATACCAAAAAGCGCGTTTCAGAAGTGTTTCGAGGATTGGAAAAAACGCTGGCATAAGTGTATTATATCTGAGGGGGATTACTTTGAAGGGGACAAGATAGTTGTTGATGAATAAATAAATACTTTTTGGAAAAAACGGTTATTTTTTTATCATACCTCGTATGTATACATACACATATATATGTAATGATGACCCCGACAAATAGCGTCCCTCGTCTCGAAACTGTTCTCGTCGTTTTCGTATCACTTAGAGATGTCTTCTTTCTATATATGTATAATTCTAATTTTTGCATTTAAACTTTACTATTAAATTTACTTAATTTAATGATAAACTGTTACTGATTTCTATTAAATTGTAGCTGTATTTTAAAATCTGAACTACTACAATTTATTGAGTAAATTACAATTATAAAAAAGCACATGAATGCCGCCTGTTGTATGCATTTACTTGTTTGTGTGCTTTCTGTCTTCGTCTCATTCTCCAAATAGTTCCACTTTTGTTCTTTTGCTTTCCATTCAATTCAATTCAGCCTGCTCATTTTAATTAAATTTAATTACAATATATTTTCGTTTTCTGTATTCATCAAAATAATGAACACAATTTGCACAAATAGAATATTCCAGAATATTTTTATTCTTCTTCTTCTACTGTTTTTCTTTTTAACTTTTTATTTTACACCCGCTGTGTGCATACAGCACACAGCATAAATATTTACATATGTACAAAATGTGCTTGTAACTAAATGTGTACGAATGTAAGTACTCGTACGTGCAATAAAGTGGGCGGGAAAAAAGTTCATGGTTTTGTGCCCGTGATTGATACATTGGGACGTTTAGAGTCTAGCGCCATAAACCGGTTTCAATTGTGAACTCTCCTTGTGAGCTGGATTTTACTTTCCAACTACATCAATAGAATTTCAAAAACGGTCCCGAAAAAAAATTAAATATGTACCTAATTTTTGTGATGAAATTAACTCTAGCATTACAATCGTTCGTGCATAGTTCAAACATTTTTTTAATCTCATTTTGTTAAATAAGGGCTTGTTGGAGAGGTCTCAGTGAGACATATTGATTTCCATCAAAATCGTTACGCTACATGAAAAAATTAAGACTTTCATTGCAGTTAACGAGGAGTGTTCGTAATCGAAAATCGGTTTATGGTGCTAGACTCTCAATGTGGCAATGTGACATGAACGGTTTTTTTTGCCCATACACTTCTGCCCACCTTAATGTAATATGTGCGTAGGTATGCATAAAAAAAAATAATATACTGCATAAAACTGTTGCCTGCGCTTTCGAGCTGCTTGACATAAAAAAATTGAATTTTCTATAGTACGTCCTTTAAATTTTGAATGTACTTGACGGTGGCAAATGAAGGCTTGTATTTTATTTTCGTCCTTTTATTTTAGAAAGAGAAAAACTTTTACGCTGAAACAATTTGAAGCTTTAGGTAACAAATAAATAGAAAACATTAGCATGTAGAGATTTTCCACTTCAAATAGCTCCACAAAATTTTGCAACTTCTCCTAATTGTAATTTCTTCGTACTTGTTAAAAAAAAAAAATAATAATACCATACGAGGGTACCCGTGTTGGGAATGAAAAGGCAAGTTTTTCACAATTATTTTTTTTTTCTATTTTTCAACGTAATCTCTTTTTAGTACAATACACTTTTCCCAACGTTTCTGCCATTTCTTTAACCCCTCCAAAAAATAAGATTTGTCAAACTCTTCAAAATACTCAGCTGTCTCGACGATAACCTTCTCGTTTGAGCTGAATTTTTTCCCCCGAGCCACGTTTTCATGTTGGGGAACAGAAAGAAGTCGCAGAGAGCCAAGTCGGGCGAGTACGGTGGGTGCGGCAGCAATTCGTAGTTCAATTCATGCAATTTGGCCGCGACAATTCCGTATCCGCTTGTGGTCCATCGTAAGCAATTGCGGCACCCATCGGGCTGACACCTTTCTCATGCTTAACCTATCATTAATTACCGTTCCGTACGACACTCCTACGGTCTCTGATACTTCACACACTTTCGTTCGGCGATCAGCGAGAATCATGTCGTGGACCTTTTCAACGAATTCCTCGGTAACCACGTTTGCCGGGTGGCCTGGACGCTCCTCATCAAAAACAGATGTACGACCACGTTTAAATTCGTTGAACCAATATCTTACGGTTATCATAGATGGTGAAGGGTCCCCATAGACAGCATCCAACTTCGATTTTATTTCTCATGTTTTGCAAGTTTTTCCATCCAAAAATAAAAAGCAAATTACGGATCGATATTGTTCTTTTTCCATTTTATCGCGAAACACCAAACACGTGTGATACTAATGGCTGCCAAATAAAAACTAACCTATGAATCAGCTTGATATTTAGTGTGGTGACGTGTGACAGATGGCAGTACGCGATGGTAATGCCAACTTCACACACGGGTACTTATTGATTTACCCTCGTATATCGACTTACGAGTAGATATGAAAAATTATCCGATTTTATGAAGTTATTTTCCCTTTTCAACCTAATTTAAAAGAGAAAATATAAGACTTAAAACCGAAATCTTTAATATGTAACATTAAACATCTAGTTACCTATACTTACTTTGTGTGTAGAAGGACTGTGGATAATATAAGTAGTGGCAGTAAAAAATTGTCAAGAATTTATTTTGTAAGTATACTTTAACGTTGCAAGTAGCAAGTAACCGAATTTGGTTGTTTCAAAGCACACATAGAAACTTTTTCTTTTAAAATGGGAATATTTAAAGCACTCCACTCTTACGTAAACCCTTAGACACCCTTTGATGATGACGATATGATAATGGCATTACAGCATTTTCATACATTTGTATACTATCATTGAAACGAAATTGTAAAGTTTCGGCAAATGGTTTCATATGAAATTGCAACGGTTCACTTTGTGAAGTTAGTTTCGTTAATGTTTTCGTTTGACAGTTCATTATAGTATTTATTGATTGTCGTAAAATGTCTAGAGAAAATATGATTTAGGTATTTACCGTTTAAATAGGAGAAAAATCAAAATAATTGCCGATATACTTATTCAGCAAAGAAAGAAAAGTGCACAGAAGAAAGCGTCAATTGTTGATTATTAGCAAACTGAATTGGCAGAGACAATAGATGACGCTCATACGTACGAATTTTCTTTTTTACCCTACGCAGCTTCTCCATCCTTTCTGCCCATTGCTCGGCTATGAACTACTACTGCCGCGAACGAACTCCACACACCTCTTTTTTATATTTAAAAATTCGTATTGCACATAATGGAACCACCGAAATGAAAAGCAATACAAATAAGTGGTAGAATTGTGAGATCAAATTCATTTCAATTTCATTTCCGTTTTAAAATCGGGATTGCTTAAGATTTTTTGCTCAGTCTCGACTTTGTTTTGGGAAAATGCAAGGTTTCATTTGATATTTATTTACATGACGAAATTGAGCTTCTGAACGCAAATTCAGCCAAAACCATGAAAACTCAATGGGAACATAGTATTAGATTATGCGATTTTACTGAATTGAAAATCAAATGCAATACCAAAACGCCATGGTTATACTAGCAAACATACATATATGGTTGCAAAGTTAAAATTAAAAATTTATACTAGAAGAAATGTATGGCGAAAATCTGTTAGCATTAAATAAATGTATAACCAACCAACTTATTTCCGAACAGAAATAGAGAAAAAAAGGTGGAAAAAGTAAGTGTTATTTCATATTCTCTTTCATTCTTCTCTCAGCTTTAAAAATGTTTTTTAAACTTATCCTTTTTAATTACCGCTCAGCGCAGCAATTGCCATGTCAATTCTGTGTTTCTACATCTACTATGTATGTATTAAAAATACAAATATTTATGTACTTAGTATGCGAATATAAGTGTGAATGTATACACAAGTACTCGTACTTAAAAGTACATTTACTTTATTTTATATTTTGTTATTTTTACATATTCTTCTCCTTTTTTTTGTTGATATTTTTCAATTCACGTACATACTTACACATGTTATATGTCGTTTTGTTTCTTTTACCTTATTTTCATATGCATCTACGTAGTGACAAAGGATACGCCCGATTCTGATAATGATGCAACATGTGCAGAATTAAAGGCTGACGAAGGCTATAAATCCTCAGTAAATAGCGGTACAATAAGTCGAAGTTGTAGTCGACCAATGTCAATTTGTTCAGAGCCGGAAAAGAAATGGGTGGAAGTTGTTGCTGGTAATTACTTACATACAAAGCACTTGAAGTGTGCATATATTGAAATAATTGATATAACATTCCTTTTTTCTTTAATTTCCTTAGTGCCGCTCATGATGGCCTATGTGACACGTTATATTTACGGTACTGATAAGCTGCGGCCGAACGCGTTTGAAGTACGGGGCTTAAATGGCGCCTCGACTGGCATAATACACTGTGATGATTTGGCTATTTTAAGTCAATGGCTTAAATTGATAACCGACAATGTTGTAGGATTAACGCATTTGCAGGTGAGTGCATTTCTGAAGTTTACTTGAAGTTTTAGAATAGCTTTTTATATTTACGCCGGGGGTAAAAGATGATCGTCGCAACAAAAATTGTTACGGAAATGATGGGCAGTGCCCTCTATCAATCGAGTATGAAAAAAACTAGATTGATAGAGTGATCTGTCAGTTTCTCGACAAATTTTTTTCATACTCAATTGATATAGGGCGCTGCCCATCAATTTCTAGTAAAATTTTACATTTTAAACAAAAATCGTTAGAAATTTCTAGAGCTGAAAGAATGAGCGAATATAGACTGAAGAAAAAAACAAACGTGAGGCACAAACAAATGGCGATTGTGTTACGATAAAATCTCCAGTAAAAACTGCAGCTGACAGACAGCGTGAATGTAGACTTGGTCGAAAAATGGAGGCAAACCAAATTCAGAATATGCTATCGTGAAAAAACCCCAAAAACAAGCACCGAGAAAACGCGAGAGTGTAGACTTTTATTGAAAAAGAAGTCGCAAAAACTAATGTGGAGAGACAGCATGAATGGCAAATGAATTCATTAGGGCCAATAATTGCATCAACACTCATGTCATTGAGTCCCGTCGAAGGTCTTCAGTTTATACAGCACCAGGAAGTCATTGAGGCTGCCGAATTAGCTTCTCAACTAAAAAGAAGGGCAGAACATTTACTTGAAAATTTGCCTGTAAATATTTCCTCCGTGGAAAGAAAACAACTCGCATAAGCACAATAAACATTAGCGAGTTCTCAGACCGGCAAGTGGCAAATTTTCCACGTATTGAGATCATAGAACCTGAATATTTTGATGTTGATGATGATTATTATAATGATGATGATGATGATAAGATTATAATTATAATGATGTAGCAAATAAATTCGCATGCTTTGAGCATGAATATTTTGATGCATTGCATGCATTGGAAATGCAAACCATCAAAATGATGTTCATAGCACACCTGGGATCACACATGACCATCATCAAACTGAACCATATAAGGTTCTGAAGAAGTAGACTTCTGAAAGGCGTCCTACTAACGCGCTAGACTGCATTTAATATGTATATTAAAAAGAAAGGCTGGATGTTATTGACCCCTGATTTCACCTTCGACTAGTTTTTCCAAATTTTAGACTTTTTTAACGAGATATAGGAAAACTTATAATATTTTTTTTAAATAGTATTAATGCTCAAAGTTTTTTATTATTTTTTATTAATACATTCAACACACAAGGTGTACCCCTATGAATGTAGAGCATTGTGTTGAATGGAAGTAAGATTGATAGGTGGGAGGAAGAAGGAGGGAGAAGGAGAGAGGGAATGCAATTGTGGTAAGTGTTATGCCTTTACCACAACGAACTTCAGTTTATCAGTGTCGACTGTGACTACATTTAGCGCCAAATGCCAAGGTTTTCGCATCCACTCATGTTGTGCGTGTTATATTTGTACATGTTTATGCCGAATACGAACGGCGAAGTGAAAAGCTTCTCATAGCAATTTTTACTCTTGTAGGTTTGCCATTGCCTGCCAAGAGGTGGTGCCGTGTAGAAAAATTATTTTTTCTACTTTGTGATTTTGCCTGTGCCGAGATTCGGCCATCACCGGCCACTAAATTATCTTCCATTTTGTAATCAGCATATTAAAGTTTAATTTACTCTGAAATCAACTACACTTGTTTGATTTCTGAGCCAAAGTCAAAAAAAAGTTTTTCATCCTTTATAGATCTCGTTTCTAGTAAATTGCACTCACAATCCATAAATCATATTGTTTCCAAAATGTAATAACAATACCAACATAAAACAGTGCAACTGCCATCAATTAAGCAATTTGTATGAATCTACATACATAAATATATATGTATGTATATGAAAAAGTGGCAATAAGGAAACTTTTACGTGGCGTATGTAACATCCTAATATCCGCTATGTGTAACCAAAAGGCAACTAAGAGAGACAAATGAAAAGGAAACGAAAAATATAAAATATATGGGAAAACAGGGAAAAATGATATAAATTACATCAGTCCGATACACACACATGCAAAGAAAGTGATTCTTCCCAGCGGTAAAGAGATACGGATCAAAAACGCTGCTGATATTCGAATATATGTATGTATTTATCGAAGCGAGCGCATCTTGGGACACATTAGCGAGTCTTCACTCAAAAACCTACAGGTTTAAATACTTCAAAGCGCATCTTTGACAAACTAAAACGTATTTGAAAAGATTTATTTAAAATTTGTGAAAAATAATGTACATCTTATGGAGATCATGCAATTTTGTTACTCAATACTTGCACTTATTACATTTATATAACGAGTAGAAGTAACTTTATGAAACGTGATGAATCCTTTCCTTTTGACTAGATTCTTTTTTTTGCGTTTTTGCATTCATCGGACTTAAATCTAATAGAATATACAGTCCAAACATAGAACAAATTCTCTGTTTTACTCTAAAATTGTTCCAACAAATTCTACTTTGCGTCAAAATGTGACAAATCCATATTAAAAAATAAATATGTTTATAAATATCAAGTATTCGTCCCCAATAGGGATGCATTAATATTTACTTAGGAGTGTGTATGTTAAAGTGTCATCCGTATACGTAGTCGTTCATTCCTTGTGTTCAGTTCACTTTTGTTTTGTAATTTAGCATCAAAGGAAATATTTCGCTACTAAATTAAGGTCATTTTTCATTTTTCTCTTTTTGCACTTGCATTTACCTATATATATTTACATATGTACTTATATGTATATTTGTGTTTTTTTTCCACAGATGAAACTTTATAATCGCAATTTCGCAGTTGGTGACCGCATTGAATACATGGGATGGATTAATGAAGGTGTTATCAATAATAAAATTTCATGGCAAAGTTATAAACCAAGATTTCTAATACTCAAGGGTACGGAAGTGATGCTATTTGAGTCACCACCGGTAAGTGAAATTTCAAAATTCAATTGAAAAATCCATTGCCACTGTGTAATATGTACGTGCACATGTGGCTCATGAGAATCGATCGAACCTACATGTCGTATACGTAATCGATTTTTTTTAGTCATAAATTTAAACTTTTGTGTTATCAGCAACCGTGTGTCTGCCACAACTCTTGCATACCAACATCTGTTCATGCCGTCGTCGTGTATCAGTTTTAAACTCTATGCACCAACTTTGGTCACGCACTACCACTAGGCACTAGGCACTTGGCATCGGCCACCTTTTTCTATAGGAAACTGCAATAACCAGAAGTTCACATACAAATTCATTAAAAACTGTTGCGACATGTGCGCAATCAAATGCAAGCAATTTCGTCCTTCCGGTGAATTTCGTTGAATTTTGCTTTTCATTATTAAGTTTTCTTTTTGATGCATTCCGGTTGCATTTATGTACGAGTATCTCAATTTCTCGCATCAAATGATATTGGTATGCTTTTTTTAACATGGAGAGCGCTTCGAATTGGGTCATGAGGTTTCAGACTACATACTCGTAACTATGTTTGTACATTGTACACTCTCATACAAAATATTTCATTCAAAAACAGCAAAATTTATTTGGCAGCAACAGTAGTTTGCTGTTTATTAAAAGATTATCACTAGCAATGCAATTATATAACTGTTGAAATTTTCATGTATACAACAAACCGATTTCTATAGAACTGTCAATCGAAAGACAAAACAACACGCAGTAGAAGGAAAAATTAATGCTGTAGTTGAACGAGAAGAATTAACATAAAAATATATAAATAAAGAAAATTTTTATTCTAAAAAGAAACAAATTTGCTTATGATAAGAGATTTAGATAAAAGATTAACAAAATCGATGATCATCGAAAAACATAATTTTCACAAAAATTCAACGTTAAAGAATGACCATTTAAAAGTGTATACTTGAAGTTCAATCAGGGAAAAATAGAAAAGTTGATTTTTAATAAATATTCCATTATATTTGAATTATGAATTTAATTAGCACAAGGTTGCAAATAAAACTGAACAGACTAAATTCCTATTCTATTTTATTTACTTGCCATCCTTATGATATCATTCAATAGGTTAAGTCCTTTTACCATTGTACTTAAGTACTTGAAATGTATGCACCTCTGTGTAATTTACGGACTACTTGCTTTTGAGATACAAAGTCCATCACTCTTTTTCAAGTGCCTTCAGTAAATTCTCACAATTTCAATTTTAATTAATATTACTTTCCTTCCTTCTTTCAAAATCTACCCCTCAAATCTTAACGAATGGAAAATTTTAATAACAATGTAGAAATTAAGGTTTACAATTGGTATTGACGTGAAATGAATTGCTGATTTTTTTAACTTAGAAATTTAATTTTTTTTGGTTTGTTTTTTTTTGGTTTGATTTTTTGTTTGTTTTTTTTTTCTTGTTTTTTACTCTAACTTCCAATCACAACTTTCTTGCAACTTTCATAATTTCCACAGCACACACACAGCGAAATTTGCCCTCATCAAAATCACACTTATTACCGTTAAGTCATTGCAAATTAACACAATCTCTCAGAGCACACAAGCCCAAACAAACACAAGCATACATACACACTCACTGAAAGAGATATGCAAACAATCAAATTTTCCAAATCATTACATCAAGTCAGTCTGAAATGTTAATACAGTAAGTAAAATTCTATGAAAGTGTGTGCCTGATAGTAGACCCAATTTAGTTGATCAGCGATTGATTGCAAGAAGATGTGATGTGTAAAGCATAAGGAGGTTGAGTGGTAGGTGATAATAAAAATATATGTAATCTATTTGCTATCATGCTAAACTAGCTACAGCTATGCACTGTGTAGTTAAGTGAAGCAGACAGGCACGTGGCATCTATTTACTACAAAGAAAACCTAAAGACTGTCTCTTTTCATTGACGATACTACGTTTTGAATGAACGCTTGCACTTAAGTTGTCACACATCAATTTCATTTCATCACTTTAAAGAGTTACTGGTACTCATATTTTTTACAGCTGGAAAATAATTTCCGTAAAAATTTTAGGTATTGCAATAAGTAAATAAGTAATATTGTGTACATGTGCGTCTACTTATATAAAATACCTTGACAACCATTTCGACTGTGGAGGTGTAAAGAAAAATCGATAAACGTTTGGGTTTTTGTTTTTTTTATTGTTTTTGTACTTATGTAAGCCCACGCACACTTAAGCAGCTATATTTTTATATAGAAGTATGTATGATGTATGCAGAGTAAATAAAAAAGAACAATACGACTTGCAAAGCTGAACAAATGCGAAAATTGGAAATATTGTGTGTATGTATAAAAAAGCAGGCAGGAAAAGAAAATCGTAAGGACTTTTTTTCTGATTTTGATAACAACACAGAGCAACATACATAGAAATACAATAAACATCTACAAACCGCGTATTTGCCCTTTCCAAAACCAATGATTTCATGGCAAACAAATTTAATTTGCTTGTTTTAATTTACGCATTTTTTTCGTATACTACATACTTATACATGTAAGTAGTATAAGAAAAATGATGTAAATTCACCATTATTTCTATTGGATATGAAATACTGTATTCTCCCTTCTTCTTACTCCCACCTAACAATCTTCCTTCCAATCAACGCAATACTCTTAATTTATAGGGGATCCCCTGAATGTGTGTGCTGAATGTATTTAAAAAAAAAAAAATTTATAATCTTACATACATACATAAATAAATACTTTTTAGTATACCTCTGTGAATTAATTTAATTCATATATGCTCATTAAATACATATGAACAAAAGTATGAACAATATATAAAAATATAAAGCTTTTTTTTTGTATTTGTATGCATATGTACGAGTACTTACTTACTTACACACATACTAGATACAAAAATATGCGTTTGTATTATAAAGATTTTAGTTTTAATGAGTAAGAAGTGTTTGCATTATTTTAATGAAACACATAACGAACACGCATCCACACATTCACACATACTCGCAAATGCATATGAACATAACCAATGTAGGTATATACATATCGTTCGTTTAATGCAAGACTGTTATTATTAAAAAAAAAAATTTTTAAATGTTGAGTTAAGTATAATATATAATGTATATAATGTAAGTATGTCAGCCTTGAGATAAAGCGGAAACTAACTCTTGCCAACAGGTGTTACTACGGGCTCAGTAGGCAATTGAGAAGTAGAGCCCTCTCTCGACCGACGAAAATAACGCTCTATAAGTCCCTCATCCGTCCCGTCCTAATGTATGGCGCAGAGACGTGGACATTGACCATCAATGATGAGAGGCTGTTGGCTGTTAGGAGCGTTTAAGAGGAAGATACTCCGTAAGATCTACGGTCCAGTATGCGTGGACGACGTGTATCGAATAAGATGGAACGATGAGCTGTATGAGCTGTACGCCGACACTGACATAGTCAAGCGTATAAAACTCCAGCGGTTTCGCTGGCTGGGTTATGTTGAGCGAATGGAAGAAAGCGCTCCGGCTAGAAGGGTGTTTTATTCGAACCACGGTGGAGGAACACGCAACGCAGAAGGGGACGTCCTAATCTCCATTGGAAAGACCAGGTGCAGGGCAACCTAACTGCACTTGGCCTCATCAACTGGCGCCAGCGCTCGCATAGCAGAGGCGACTGGCGAAGCTTTGTAGAGGCGGCCAAGAGCGATCATCGGTTGTAGTGCCAGTCAAGTAAGTAAGTAAGTATAAAGAATTACCCGTTATTTAGTTTTTTATCTTGTGTAGAAAAATATCATATCTGTATCAGATGAACTCTTTACGTAAGAAGAGTGTGTGTCCTTACACCAATTGTATGGCAGGTAAATTGAACATTTTAAAAATTATGTGTTTGAGTTATGACAGTCTGGCAGCAAATGAGCGATATGTAGAGGTAAAGTCTCATCAATTTTAAAATGCGGTTTATTTCTTATGAGTCAACAACAGATATGACGGAATGTATGCATTACGTTTTTCTGCCACTCATGTGCGTAACTTTGCTTACGTGCGTAACATTAAATTATATCTATAAATATTGAAGTATCTATGTACATATGTACGCAAATAATACCGGTATATATTTTGTACTAAATAAAAATTATAATGAAGTCTATGCTTGAAACGCAATTTAAGTTTTTGCAAGTAAGTAAGTACGTACATATATAATATGCAAGTTTTTAGACTTTGTCTTATGCGACTGAAATGAAAACTTTTTAAAATGTTTTTATATTTAAAATAATATTACGTATATAACTAAAAAATAGATTATGTAATCACATTTTTTAATTGCATTATTCTCATTCTCATTGACTTAAAAGTAGAACTACTGCATTGTATGTACAACGTAGAAGAACAAAATTTCATGAAAAATCAATGCTTATTCACCATATCACCCCAGACAATAAGTATTTCTGAATTCCGAAATTCCACTATAAAAAAATTAGTTACTGTTGTCGCATATTTAAATGTGATGGGTGGGTGATAGAAATTTAAATTCAATTATCTATTTATAATTATAATGAAATATGTTTATAAGCTGCAGAAGAATTTGAATTTTTCATTTGAAAAATATATGTACTTCGAACAGAAACACAAATTGCTACATACATACATACATACCCATATACGTATAAGTATCCATATATGCTACACTTGTAGCAGTAAATAACACTCATACGCTCTGTAGTCTGCATAACAGTAGCAAAACAAAACAGCACTCAAAACAGACCGAAAACAATATCAACAATAACCCGAGCTGAATAACATGGAATATAATTCGTTTGAGTCGAAACTAAAACCTAAAAAACATGAACACGTGGAAGTACATATGTATGAATGTATGGTATGGAAAAAACCTTATTTTACATGCTGAAGCCAGCTCAATATCTTCCCACTCGGTATCCGCACTTTCTATATATAAATACATATGTACATAAATGTGCATAATGCTAACATATACATATATGCATTTTTATATACATACGAGGGTAGATCAATAAGTACCCGTTTTAGGAATTTTTCTATTTTTCTACGTAATCTCTTTTTAGTACAATACACTTTTCCCAACGTTTCTGAAATTTCTTTAACCCCTCCAAAAAATACGATTTGTCAAACTCTTCAAAATACGCTTCTGTCTCGAAGATACCCTCCTCGTTTGAGCTGAATTTTATTCCCCCGAGCCACGTTTTCATGTTGGGGAACAGAAAGAAATCGCAGGGAGCCAAGTCGGGCGAGTACGGTGGGTGCGGCAGCAATTCGTAGTTCAATTCATGCAATTTGCCGTATCCGCCTGTTGTCCACCGTAAGCAATGGCGGCAGCCATCGGGCCAACACCTTACTCATGCTTAACCTATCATGTAAAATATTAATTACCGTTCCGTACGACACTCCTACGGCCTCTGCTATCTCAGCGAGAATCATGTCGTGGAACTTTTCAACGATTTCCTCGGTAACCACGTCTGCCGGGCGGCCTGGACGCTCTTCATCAAAAACAGATGTACGACCACGTTTAAATTCGTTGAACCAATATCTTACGGTTGTTATAGATGGTGAAGGGTCCCCATAGACAGCATCCAACTTCGCTTTTATTTCTCATGTTTCGCAAAAACCATCCAAAAATAAAAAGCAAATTACGGATCGATATTGTTCTTTTTCCATTTTATCGCGAAACACCAAACACGTGTGATACTAATGGCCGCCAAATAAAAACAAACCTATGAATCAGCTTGATATTTAGTGTGGTGTCGTGTGACAGATGGCAGTACACGACGGTAATGTCAAATTCCCTCAGCAACGCCACCTGTCTTCACACAAGTCACGTACAACGCATGTGGAGCACAATAAATTACTACTTCAAAATCAAGCAGAAAAGTAATACATAGAAAAAGGCTTAAATTAAATGATTTTTGTTTTATGTAAGAAATTTC
The DNA here is from genome assembly GCA_958295655.1 of Palloptera scutellata. Taxonomy (NCBI): domain Eukaryota; kingdom Metazoa; phylum Arthropoda; class Insecta; order Diptera; family Pallopteridae; genus Palloptera; species Palloptera scutellata. The sequence continues at coordinate 60,564,843 of OY282451.1, read as the reverse complement.
AACTGGCAAATAGACAAACAGACACAAATGCTGTCAATTTACAATACTCTCATTCGGGCCGATTAGTTGGAAAGGAAAACCAAGTTCCTTTTACATTTAAAAGCTGACAGGGCGAATGTAGCGCCCAAAGAAAGAAGAGAAAAGAAAGAAAATAGGATTTAAAATTGATTATGATCAGAATACATGACATTCTACATCCACATTACATACTTACTTATGAAAGCGCATACAAAGCAACAAAAGTAAAATAATTAACTGGTGTCGATTCTCTTTCAATTATCCAAGATACTTTTTACGAAGTTTGCCAAAGTCTATTAGAATTAAACAGTATTATTATCTGCAAAATATGGTCAATTAACAACACAAAAGATATTAGAATTAAAAAACGTTCTGACGGATTAATCAACATACCCATTTCCTTCCTAGCCGCGGGGAGCTGATAGATATTCTATGCTCTTGTACATATATTTCAAAACATCAAGTTCTTATAAGATTGAAAGCATTTTGAGATATTAAGTGATTGGAAACGCGCCTAGCCCGTTCCCAGCTTCTTTATTTTATAGTTAATAAAAAAGAGTTAGTTCTAATATGCACTTTTTATGTCCTACACACACTGCGGCCAGGGTATATTGCCATTCATCGTGTAGCGGCTGTTCACTTATAACGCCCACAATAAAGTATCGAAGGTATAAATATATATATGTCCTATACATATAAGCAAAGTCCGTCTTTTTATTTTTCTACACAAGATAACTTGAGTAAAACTTAAGCAATCTTTACCAAACGTTTTTCAAATATTGCTTGTAGTCAGGCAGAGGTTACATGTTACCTCTCACACAAGTGCAGAGTTATACTGAAGGAAATTCATAAACAAATTAAACCAGATTCGGTAAACTTCATTGAAATAGCCTTCAAAATAATTTTTACTAAAATCAGGCATTAGCCACGCCTACCTCCAATACAAGTGCAACATTCGAAGTTCGATATCAAGAAAATAGTGAAAATTAAACCAAATTCGAAGAACACAGTTCAAATAGCTTCAAGAATATCTTATAGTGAAATGATCAATATTGGGCAATAACCATGCCTATCTTCCATACAAGTCAAATTTTAATAACACATTTTTAAAAGAACTATTGGTACAAATACAACAAAATTTGGTATAGTGGCATAGTAAACATGATAACAAATAAATTTCATGCAAAAATCAAAAAAAATTTAAGTTACCGTTGAAGGCAAAAATAAATGTCAATGATATTCTTCTAGAATATGTCATACTCATACTCTGCAATGATAGGATGCAACCTATATTTCCAGAAGCTACATACATCTCAAATAAAGTGTACATGTAGAATGAAATGCATTTAAACAGTAATGTACTCGTATATACAAAACATAAGTAGCATACCCATGATGATGTGATTATGTGACAGGAAACGAAAAGGGAAATACAGGAAAACGCAACTTGATGCAAATTAAATAAAAACAGGAAAGTGAAGTAATGCCATACATACATCAGCTGAAATTGAATAAAGAACACTTGTACTTTCCAAGTACTTTAAAAAGTTCTCGCAACATCTTTTATGCTTTTTTATGAACTTGTCTTACCGTTTTCTTATTCATTTATTTTTTATTTACATACGTAATTTAACTTTAACACCGTTTCCCTCTTTTTGCTCTTCGCAGTTAAATGTAGCCGACCTTTCGAAGGCTTTAGTTGTCTATAAAGTATACCAGACAATGTTTCGTGTTGTCAAAGAATCCGAAACAGTTGACAGCCGTCAACATTGCTTTCTGCTACAAAGCTCCGGACATGAACCGCGCTATTTAAGCGTTGAGACGCGACAAGAACTGCTGCGTATTGAGAACAGCTGGAATGCGGCAATTGTTACCAGTGTCATTAAGCTAGGGGTAAGTTTTTTGTTTTACGTTTGCGTTCTGTGATTTACTTCCTGCAACATTTCTGTGATTACGATACTATAACTCGGCAGGTTGTAGTAGAAGACTCTTTTCCTTTTTATTGTTGAGTGTCATTTAGTTATTTCGTTAGTTAGTTCTTTTTCCTTTTGCACAATAAATATTTTTGTCTTTTGCTTATTTAGTATTTTGCATGCTCTTTTGTAATTAAAAGTTTTTGTTTGCCTATGTTGTTTTAATATTAAATTACCGATTTGCGGTTTCATTCCAAGTAAGTACCTAAATGTATGGTAAAAGTAGCTATATGTAAGTACTTACAGTGGAAAGGTCAGGGACATTGCTATGGTAAAATCGATATTTTAGGGCAATCATGTATATTTATACACACATAAATGGTTTTTCAATAAGAACATACAAATTTCGTATTTCAATACAAATGCACACTTAATTTTTTTTGAACTGGGAATGTCAAAAAGTCATTCAATGTTTACATTTTTACATCATGGTGAAGTTAACGAAATTATTAAAAACTACTCCCGAAACTCTGAGTTGGCGGTCGCAAACATAAGATCAAACTTGCTCCAATTTGCGGACGAACTATTCGTTCCACCAGACACGCCACGCGTGCTATAGTGGATAAATTCGAGTCAAGATAAGCTCACTATTGAATGTTTCTGTACCAGTGAGACAACGCACCGCTCGAAGTACCAAAAATATCACAAACGTATTTGCTTCAGCCAAATCAGTCGATTCCACGACGTTCATAGGAATTTGGTCCACATTATGGCGATTATTTGAAGGACCGAAACTTCTCCAAATGGGCTCTGCAAATGTATGAAGGAAATCCTGAATTTCATCGAAAAATCATCTGCAGCGATGAAGCTCAATGGCTCAATGTAAAATATGCGCCAAAGAATCGATCTTTGCTAAAGTGCTCACGGTGTTCATAAGAGTGATTTCGAATTTCATACTTAAATGTAGCCTGTGTACTACACCTGCAACAAAATACAGCCCGATATCTCAATTAGTCTCTCTTTTATTTAAATACAGAATTGTTATGTAACTATTGATAAACCCTTTATGTATGTGTGTTCAACGGTAACTGTAACTGAGAAGTCAAACGCTGAAGAAATACAGTAAATCTAAATTCTGATAAACTAATATTACTAAGCATGTAGTTATTTTTCGAAGCAATTACACACACACAGACACATAATCTAGGAAACTACTTATTTTCTTGTTGTTGGTCGACGTTTTTCTTTGAACCATAGAATGGAAAAACCCTTAAATTTCAACACAAGCATAATTTTTTGCGATAATTTTTTAAAATAAATTGAAGAAAATTTAAAAACTAAAATAATTTTCCAAATTAAACATAAAAAACAAACAAAATTTACAAAAAGTATAGCAGAAAACATTTTTCAAATTAATACTTACACAAACAAAAAACTGATTACATACAAAAACGCTGCCTTAAGAAAAATTTCTAAACGTTATTGTCCTGAGTAAGTAGTTGAAAAGAAAATATCAACATAATACGAGGTGTGATAAAAAAATAACCGATATTTCGTGAGTTACGTATGTTCGATTTTCGCATTTTTTTTTTCTGTTATGTTGGTATACATGTCTGTTATATATGTTGGCAATACCAACCATTTTGGATTGTCAATTTGTTTTTGACAGATAAAAAGGTTAGTCGTGTTTTGGTGTGCTCTTCGATTTTTTTACTATTCGAAAAAATGGATCAAAGAAACTGTATTCAGTTTTGTGTAAAAAATGAAATTAACTGCGCAAGGACATTTGAAATGTTGACTGTGGCCTTTGGCGAGTCTACTATGAGCAGAACACAAGTTCAATTGTGGTATAACCGGTTTAAGGAAGGCCGAGAAGATGTCAATGACGATGCTCGTCCTGGTCGCCCGAGCACGTCAACAACCGATGAAAACATTGACGCAGTGAAGAAAATGATTTTGGATAATCGTTGAATCACTATCAGAGAGGTTGCTGATGATGTTGGCATATCGTTCGGATCATGCCAAGCAATTTTTACGGATGTTTTAGGCATGAAACGTGCGGCAGCGAAGATTGTTCCAAAATTGCTAAATTTTGAGCAAAAACAACGTCGCTTGTGCGTAAGTTTTTGGACAAAAACAAAACCGTTATCATGCCCTAACCACCGTATTCACCGGACTTCACCGGCCCCCGCTGACTTTTTCCTCTTCCCAAAACTGAAGACACCGATGAAAGGAAAGCGTTTTGCTACGATTGATGAGATAAACGAAAAATCGAAACAGGAGCTGTTGGCGATACCAAAAAGCGCGTTTCAGAAGTGTTTCGATTAGGGCAAGAACTGCGTTCGGAAACACAAACACGACACACGCTGATCCAAACCAAAGGCATCATCCACAATTCGTCATGTCACGTCAGCATAGTGTGCACATCATGCCAACCAATGTTTCATACGAAATATCAATGCTGATGCTTTTTGATTTTCGTCCGGCGAATTATATTGCGTGTCGTCAGCCAAGTGTGTATCCACCTTTATGGTGTGGCCTACGGAACGGAGAGTCAGCACCTACAGCTAACATATCAACACTCCGAAAGGCCTTTTGGAGTGATTTTCTTCCCGTTGGTGGGTGGTTATATACATTACTTTTTACTTTTAATGGCACAACAGCCCATGGAGGGCCTAGGCCGAGCTTTTCGCATCCACTCATGTTGTGCATATTATATTTTTACATGAATTGACCTACAGTTTAATGCCGAATTCGAACGGCAAAGTGAAAAGCTTTTCATAGGTATTTTTACCCTTGTAGGTTTGCCATTGCCACCTCCATTGCAAAGAGGTGGTGCCGTGTAGAAAAATTATTTCTTCTACTTTTTGATTTTTTGATTTTGCCTGTGCCGAGATTCGAACCCCAGACACTCTGCGTAGCAGTCCAATGCACTACCACTACGCCACAGCGACCAATACGTTATATAAGAACATACCATCATCAAAGTGCTTATGAAAAATTTGACACATTGAATTTCGTGGCATAAAACTTATACCATAATTTTCGAAACATAAGTATAAGTAGTACCTAATATAGGTATAAGTATGTACATATGTATGAATGCGTGTGTGTAATTGTATGCATGTATGTAAGTATGTGTGCAATTGGAGTTTAATATTATCAGCACGGATTCAAGTGCTTTTAATTCAACCTATGCACTCGTATATTAATTAATTTAATTAGAAAATAAACACCATTTCCATTAAATCACTATCAAAATCACTAGACCTGTGAATTTTCTTTTCGTTCGGTAAGACTAATGTTGCATCACATAGATAAAAAGAATAATTAAAATAGAACACACAGGTAAATGTAGAAATACTATATACATACATGAGAACAATAAATCAATTAAAAACAAAAACAAACTTTTTATTTTCTTTTGCCTTTTCCCATAAGTAAAAAGTGAAATTATATTGATATTCCAGAGCTTTTAATAAAATGGAAAACTAAACACATGAAATCGTTCAATCACTTGATCGTTTTGCTGAAGTAAAGTAAAACCGCTAGTATATGGTAATGTCTTTAAGGTCAAGTACCAAGGCCACAAATCGATTATCACCGCTTCTAAGGTACCGACATTTTTTATTGTGTGCGTATTTCGGTTGTGGTGATCCCGGTGACAATATTATTATTATTATTTTTGGGCTTGTGCTCTAGGACCTTTAAAATCTATTGTGCTCCTTCGTGGAGTTATAGTTTACAAAAGTGCAGCCTTTGATATACATTGAAATTAGCATCTGGTACATATTTATGTACCAGATATTTATGTGGTCGCTGTGGCGTAGTGGTAGTGCGTTGGACTGCTACGCAGTGTGTCCGGGGTTCGAATCTCGGCACAGGCAAAATCAAAAAAAAAAAGAAGAAAAAATAATTTTTCTACACGGCACCACCTCTTGTCAGGCAATGGCAAACCTACAAGAGTAAAAATTGCTATGAAAAGCTTTTCCTTCGCCGTTCGGATTCGGCTTTAAACTGTAGGTCCCTTCCATTCATGTACAAATATAACACGCACAACATGAGTGGATGCGAAAAGCTCGGCCTAGGCCCTCCATGGGCTGTTGTGCCATCAAAAGTAAGTAAAGTAAGTACATATTTATTGGTCACACAGATTCCTTTTACAAATATACTACTTATATGTAAGTGCGGGACACTGTTCTAAGATGTAATTCCCAGTTTTGTTAGGTGATATTTCAACCAGAAATGTTACAATTCCTCTAATGATTCTAAGATTATTCTTTTAAGCGTTTAAGGATATAAGTTCCTACTAGTGCTTTTGAATGCTCTAATCCTGGTATGAGTCCACACTATAACTGTCTTCGATTTTCTTCTTCTTTTCGAATTACTTAATAGAGAGAAGCTTTCTTTTCACATTCTGCAGAATGATTCTGGACCTAAGAAAGTAGTTGATGCCCCTTTTCTTTTCTAGTGTGTCTGCAGCTTCATGCCCTTCATTACCAATATAACCCGGATTCCAAAGGATCAAAACTTGATTATGTAAACCAAGCGTATTTCATTTATTAAGACACTTCATCATCAGTTTCGAGGTGATCTTGTTACCGGTAAGGGTAGCAATATTGACAATAGCTTGTGCGTTCTATTGCTTGGAGACAACAAAACACAGAACTTCTACAATTCCAATTCATTCATATTTTGAATTCTTCTTCTATCTTTTAATCGCACAACAGCCCATGAAGTGTCTAGGCCGAGCTTTTTCGCATCCACTCATCTCGTGTTTGTTATATTTTTGTACTTGAAAGGAAGGGACCTACAGTTTTATGCCGAAGCCGAACGGCGAAGTTAAAAGCTTTTTCCGGGCAATTTTTACACGTGTGGGTTTGCCATTGCCTGCCAATATGTGGTGTCGTGTAGAAAAATATTTTGTTTTTACTTTTTGATTTTGCCAGTGTCGAGATTTGAATGCCGGACACTCTGCGTAGCAGTCCAACGCACTACCAACTGTGCCACGGCGACCACTATATTATATTTTAATTATGGTAGGTAGGTGAAAGTTTGTATTTAGGCTTCGTACAACTCAAATGTATACAAAAATAATCTAATCCATTGATTTTTAAAATTTTATTAAATAATATTAAAAACGTAAGGCTAAAGATTTATCGTATTTCAAATGGAATTTAGTTTACTGTGGGATTATTTAGGTAACTACTTATGTAAATAAGTAATAGAAAAAAATTAATGTCACTAATGGCACAAACTACAAGCAATTCTCTCTATCGATTTCTTAGTAGCATACTGAAAGTTTTACTATTTTTTACGTGTTTCATGTTCAAAAAAATTATAGTAAAAAGAAGAAAGAACAAAAATCACACGAAATCATATACAAAAAAGTAAACGATGCGGTCATTGTACTTCAACTACATATTAAAGTGTAAAGCTTGTGTAGCATGGCATTATTTTCACAAGGACTTATGTTGGTGCCTACAATTACAATGTCTGGACATGCTCTTGGCATGTTACAAGTGCCAACATGTACATATGTATGTGTGGTGTATATATGTGAGTACGTTGTGTACATAAATAGTATGTTTATTGTAATGTTAGACACGCAAAATTTGAGGTTTTTCTTGAATGCTCCATTAAAGTTATTTGTTCTACCTACACATAATACTAAAAGCATACATTATTCTTCTTCTTTTAATGGCACAACAGCCCATGTAAGGCCCAGGTCGAGCTCTTCGCATAAGAGCATACAAACATACATATATAAAATATTATGTATATGTGTGTATAAGAAATGTTATCTTTTGCGTAACAAAGGATTTATTTTTCTTCTGGTCTGTGTTTCTTCTAGGTAGTTTACTTGTTTTTGTTTTTATTCCAAGAATCGAAATTTGGTAATTAAAATATGTAAGGTTTCTTCAATTTGCGAAGGTGGTCATAAGCAAAATTATAAATTTGAATAAGTAACATTGTACAATTGTTCAGCAGCAACAGAAATCTTAAGATGGAATGTAAAAATAATGAAGAAAATAATATTCGCAGAAGTTACGAGGAAGAGATATGACACTGTTCGACAGCACTTCTGACACATAAATACGTGAACATATGACATATATACGTGAAAGTATATGTAAAATATAGTTGGTATACCTATAAATGTAAAGTCCGTTTATTTTTTAGCTAATTCGAAGCTCATTTGCCAGAGCCTTAAAGTTTGCAATACTAAATAGCTAAGTTTTTAAACACTAATTTAAATGTTTTATTGAAAATCATTGAAGGATACTTATAGCAAATGAAAGAGATTATTTCATATTTTTTAAAATAAAGAGATTATCAAAACTATTTCTAAGAAAAAAAAAAAGAATAGCAAAATGTTAATTTTAAATTATAATATAATATTATAAAGGGCAGATATCCTAAAATTTTACATAAGAAAGTTGTAATTTGGAACACTACCAAAATGGAATGCGAATCATTGAATAACTTGAAAAACAAACAACAGATTTCCATATATGAGGCAATTTTATTTAATTTGTTCCTTTACAATTTATTTAGTTTAGTTTTGAATGCAACATCTATCAAGTGGCCACTGTTATTGACCAAAGTAAACGTGCACTTTTTGCTGCATTTTCCATCACTTTTTCGAGCATCTCGGGCGGTATAGCGATGATTTCGGCACGAATGTTTGCCTTGAGCTCGTCAATGGTCTGAGGCTTGCTGGCGTACTCCTTTCACATCAAATAACCCCACCAAAAGAAGTCCGGAGGGGTCAAATGTGGAGATCTGGGTGGCCTGTCAATGTCTCCATTTTTTGGCAGGGAACTTTCGTTGCAGAAACTGCATTTTTTTTTATTTGCAGTGTGGCATGGCGTACCCAGTCTTGTTAAACCCAGTAACAGTCCAGACCTTTTTCACACGTTTGTGGGCAGACATAATGAGCCAACATCCACTGATATCGTTTCCCATCGAGTGTTTCGCCTTCTCTGAAGGAAAATGGCCGAATGATGGTTTTGGCGCAAACGCCGGCCCAAGCAGTCACTTTTTGGTCATGCAATTCTCGTGTGGATTCTCCTTCCCAACTGTTTGGCCATATTCCAAGCGACATGGATGGTCTGTCGGCAATATTATTTGAGTCAATTGCACTTTATACGCAATCAAATGCAAATCATCCTTCAAAATGCGCCTTAAGGTGGTTCCACTGAAGCCAAAATGCGGAGCGCAGTGACGATATGACACATGTGGGTTCTCGGCGACACTCTCTCTTACCGCTTCAACCAGTTCAATCGAACGTCTTGGGCTTGTCGACGATCTCCTACTGTCCCGTGTTCAGAAAAATTCGACTCCAAATGACGAATAGTGTTGTCAGACGGTGCTTGTTGGCCACGATATCTCCGATGATATGCGCATTGAGTTTAAATTGTATTGAATTGACATTTCAAAAACATCTTTACTCAAGTCAATCGGTTGATAAATATTAAAATTATTCAATGTTTACATACCGACATAAAAGATAGCGCACCCTCTACTTTTTGGGTATTTAAGGATATAATTCATTCGATGGTTAAAATCGATATAGTGGCACTTCGATTTATTCAGCAACAATGTATGCAAATACTTAGTACAACAAAAACTAAGGCTTGCTAGCATAGACATAAATAAACAAAATAAAAATATGGAAAGCGTTAAACAAATAATAAATAATTACGGGAAATATCGCAAACTGGTAGCATTGTTATTTTTCCTTAAGGCTTAACGATACACCCACATACACACACACATGTGCTTCTCCAACTTTTCCCCATTCAATGGGCATTATTTGCTCAGTGAAACAAATCTACATAAATACTGAATATTATTTTCACATTTGCCATGCTAGTTTATTTGGATGCATAAAGTAAGTAATTATTGGAAAAATCTAAACTTATTATTTCTGCATTATTTACATACAGGGAAATTTCAAACAGCTTTTTCGTTGAGTATGAAATTAGAGGAGCTGTGCTTCAAATTTTATCACAATTGTAAATCCATAAATATTCCACTCAAAATTTATGAAGTCCAGACTTAGGTATGCCCTCTAAACAATTTTTGCAATGCTACTTGAAAGTATAACTTTTCAATATACATAATAGTACTTACATACATAGGTTTGCTATTTATTTAATATTTATTTTAGTCTTACTGTCACATTATTTACAAATTAAGTTGGAAGTAGCTACTACGCTTCATTTTTTGTTTCTTCTATAATATTTGTTTGTCGGTCTAAGGTTGGTGCTAGAATAAAACATACCTTTTACTAGAATTTTTTCCATTTCCCTTACATTTTTCATCATTTGTTGTTACAAGTCCTTTCGTTTTCTCTTTTCGCCCATAGCATAAAACATTTGCCGTTTCACATCATGGCAAGAGCGGTGGGCTAACGTTAGACTGGCAAACTGGCTTCTCGCTGGCAGAAGGCGCTGATTCAGCCATCGTTTGGCAATACAAATTCTCACAATTGCGCGGTTCGAGCGACGATGGAAAATCCAAATTAAAACTACATTTTCAGGATCATGAAACGCGTGCTATTGAAACAAAAGTAAGTAGCGATGCAATGCATATGGCGACGATGACGGCCCGGGGGCAATGCGTTGTCAGTAGTGGAAGAATTTTTTTAAAAGGTACGCGAAAAAAAAACAGTTTGTTTAGTGCTTGACAATCCAATGAAAAAGTCATTTGGAGTGCAAAAAAACAAAACAAAACCGTAAATAAAAAACGGAAAAGGACGGAAAACCGAAAGTATGTACTCTAGTACTTGGGGTTTTTGTTTTGTTCCACTTTTTAACCACTACCTTTCATCTTCCATTACTTTCTTCGCTGATACTTTACGCGCTGCTTTTCTTGTTTATGCTCTTTTCTTTAATGCTTTTCAAATTGCATTGAAGCAAAGAAAAAAAAAAATAAAGAAAATAATAATTTCTGATTTTTGAGGTTTTGTTTTAAACGCAGTTTGTTTTTGCAAGTTTCCTTACCCTTACTGCTCTAAATAAAGTTTTTCTTCAAAATGTAGTTTAGTAACATTTTTTGTCGTTTAATAATTCTGGCGAATACGTATTGAAAATTATAAAACATTAATGCATTGTATTTAGATTTTTGGGTCTTGGCTCTTTTATTCGATGTATTGAAATTGTTTGAACAATTTTTTTTTTAAATGCCATAAAGACTTCTTTCTGCTTTTAAATTGAAACAATGGAAGTTTTAGAGAACACTGAAGGATTCTTGCTAGCCAATATAGCTTGTTGTTATTGTTTATATGAAAATATTTAATTTGCGAATATAAGCAGGTTGCTTGAATTATTATGACTGTGTTTTTTTACTGCGACCAGGAGGTATATTGTACGCTCAGAGATTGCCAAACATCCAGCAGGCCAATCTCGCTGAAGAATCTCTGTAAGGCTGTCGGTGTTATAATTATGATGACGCAATTATTTGGCCAACAGTGCCATATAAATAAATTTCTCCTCTGCCTCGATGTCCTCCCACGTTTCTTCATGATAAAAGTGACAGGAACTGTCTTGTCTAAGCCTAGATTTTTCATGTGTGCTCCCAGTTTACAATGACCTGAAAGGAAGTCTTTAATGACTATGAGTTTGTTTTCGCTTATTTAAAACAGAGAAGAGCTCTTTTTGAGCTAAAGTCCCCAATTAGTAACTTTGACTCTCTATGCTTAGGGATTTGAAACAGTAGTCCCACTAATTGTTTCATCTCTTCTTGGTTCATCTTTAATAGTTTTATTCTATACCTAGAGACGGTTCAGGTCCAATGTAATTCTTCGCTGTTGCCCTCCTTGCCATACAATCAGCCATCTAGTTTCCATATATTGCTGTATGCCCAGAAACAGAGGATAAGATCACTTTGCTTATTTTACCTATTTTATTTAGTAGCTCAAGGCAATTTCACACTATCTTTCAAGTTATCTCACAGGAGTATAGTGCTCTGATTATAGTTTGACTATTTGCGAAATATAGTTTGACTACTTGGTCGCTGTGGCGTAGTGGTAGTGCATTGGACTGCTACGCAGACTGTCCGGGGTTCGAATCTCGGCACAGGCAAAATCAAAAAGTAGAGAAAATTATTTTTCTACACGGCACCACCTCTTGTCAGGCAATGGCAAACCTACAAGAGTAAAAATTGCTATGAAAAGCTTTTCACTTCGCCGTTCGGATTCGGCTTTAAACTGTAGGTCCCTTCCATTCATGTACAAATATAACACGCACAACATGAGTGGATGCGAAAAGCGAAAAGCTCGGCCATGGCCTGTTGTGCCATCAAAAGTAAAGTAATTTGGGAAAATTGCAATAACTTGGCTTCTACACTTCCGTTTGAGGTTGAATTGTGCACCTAGCTTTATGTCAAGAATCTCCGCCTGAAAAATGCTAGGAATCTTTTCCATCGACTCAGAGTGTTTGGTTTAAGGTCCATAGACTCCTGTTACTAATTCTGTTTTCGATCTATTTGTGGACCATCTATTAAAAGAGATTTCCAACATATCTCTTATTTGCAGATTATAACGTTGAAGTGTTTCCCAAAGTTATATTTTATTCTTATGTAATCCCTGGAAAGCCTGGTTACAGATATTACAGTAAAAATGACTTCCAGCACTCTGTCATTAAGTATTTTCCCTCGGCGAGTGCCCTTACTTTTTAAACCTACATATTAGTGTCCTTTTGGCTGCCGTGTCTATTACTAGATGTAGAGACGTATGTAACAATGTTTATAAAGTTGCAGTGGGACATGTTATCATAGATTGCTTGCAGTATCTAGAGTATTTCTTATGAAGTAGAATACAATTTTTCTCAACCTAGTAAAAACTCATAATAGGAGAGAACTTACAATGAAGAATTGAAAATCCTGAACTGGCACACGAAAAGTCTGTCAGAAAACTCAGTTTATAACAAATTAGTTTTATTGATTAACAAAAAAAAAAAAAGTATCAGTTCAAGCTCTTCACAAAAATTATAATTAAAATTAACCGAAATGATTGCGACAAGTCCCCGTAAAAATGGCTTCATTGTATCATTTATTTCACACTTAGCTGCTTTTTATTTACAACTCCTTATATTTTCATCTTCTTCTTCTTGGCCTTCTATGAATAAGAAGCTATACTGTAAATAGGAAAACTTCTGAACCACAACAGCCTGTTGTTCTACTAATATTAGTTACCATACAGTACTTTTATTTTATTTACAATTCATAGAGATAGATCGAATAATATAACCAAGCGCACTTCAGTAAACCCTAGTTAAGTACCTCTCACTTAAGTGCCTTTCCCGCTTAAGTGACTGTAATGTGCTACCTTTTTCTGCAAATACCCATAGAAATGTCTCCTTTGAAGTGCCTTCACTTCTTAAGTACCTCAAAAACCTGACATCTTCAGTTGAGGTACTAAACCGAGGTTTACTATATACATATGCATATGTCATTAGTTTACACATAATAGTACAAAGGTTGCGACATATCTTTTTCAACGTAAAATGTCGTGCTAAATACAAATCCAGCTTCAGTTTGTTTCCTGCAAGATTTTTAGATATTGATTAAAACGTAAAAACTTTAAGTTGAAATAGAATTGAATATTATTTTGAAACAAATTAGGAACGTTAAGATTCTATATGTAAATAAATATACAAGTTTTAAGGTTTGCAAAGATGCTATGGTTTTGAAAGCTTCAGAATAAATTCCCTCGGAATAAATCGTATTTCTTAAATATTTCCTATTTGTTGCAACTTTAATAAGACGTAGAGCAAAATAGTGTTGTTCAAACAAACAAGTTGAGCCACTTATCCTGTAGGAAAATCAATTTCCTATTTATTAAAGGATCTACCGTTGTAATCAGATTTATTTTACTTGAGGCGGTTAATATTTTGAGACAATTCAAAATTATTTTCTTCGTTATTTCATATAAATTTCAATTTTACAGTTTTGTCCAAAAGTATGCAATACATTTCGAGTTAGCTTGTGTAGAGTGAAATTTGTATGAAATGCACTTTGACCTGTTTCACAAATAACCGATTTACCGGTTCACTTTTTTTTACAGGATAAACGATCTGTAGAAACTATTTTTCTCTTACTTTACTTTACTTTTAATGGCACAACAGGCCATGAAGGCCGAGCTTTTCGCATCCACTCATGTTGTGCCTGTTATATTTGTTCATGAATGGAAGGGACCTACAGTTTAATGCCGAATCCGAACGGCGAAGTGAAAAGCTTTTCATAGCAATTTTTACTTTTGTAGGTTTGCCATTGCCTGCCAAGAGGTGGTGCCGTGTAGAAAAATTATTTTTTATACTTTTTTTTTTTTTATTTTGCCTGTGCCGAGATTCGAACCCGGAACACTCTGCGTAGCAGTCCAACGCACTACCACTACGCCACAGCGACCACTACTTTTGTAGGTTTGCCATTGCCTGCCAAGAGGTGGTGCCGTGTAGAAAAATTATTTTTCAACTTTTTTTTTTTTTGATTTTGCCTGTGCTGAAATTTGAACCCCGGACACTCTGCGTAGCAGTCCAACGCATTACTCCTACGCCACAGCGAAAACAATTTTTCTCTACACTAGAAAAAATAAGAAACTCTGATTTTTTTCGACGGAATTTATGCTGTAAATATTTTCGCCAGGGTCTCTAGTTTCATATTTAGTATTGTAGCGTTTCGGTGAAACGTTTTGTTTTTACTGATCGTAAAGTTATACTATGTATGTCATTTCATGACTTTATGTCATTCAATGACTTTCAAACTTTTTTGTGAATATCTCAATATCAAAAACTGGAAATCTTGCTATGGAAGAACTGAAGGTAGATTAGAAATTCGTACATAACTTTTTACTAGGTATGTCAGAATCTTTGAACAACAAATTTTTAAAAAAATCTTAAAATATTTTAAAGTTTCCTCCATTGTTTATGTGCCTAATACTTTTTTAAATATTTAATTACATACTTTAAACGTTTTCATTCTTTTCATGAAATATTTCCGCCTTTTTCTCTAATTAAATCGTTATTTTGTTTTTCAAATACAGGAACTAGAATGTCAAGTGCTGCAAAGTTTGCTCTTTTGTATGCATGCATTTTTGACCGCCAAAGTTGCTTCAGTCGATCCGGCATTTTTGAGTTCAATACAACAGACTTAAAAGATATATATTCGTAGTCTGGTACATTTCAAAAACAGAACAAAATCAACTTTAACTGAAAACTAAATTTTTGAACAATTTCAATTATTAAATTGCAACACAAGTAGGTAAATTAAATTATATCAATTACAAAAAAATGAAATTTACTTTAGTATTAGCTTCAAAATTTATAGATATATTACAACAACAAAAAATATATATATATATACATACAATTATAAGAACTCTGATATAATATATATGTACATATATAGATATATATTGAGAATGAAAAATCGTTCGGTGCAAAAGCACAAAATAAGCCACTGTTTGATGCAAAAGCACAAAATACGTCACTGTTTCAATTATATCATTTTTGAAATACGGTAAAAGCTATAGCTAAATTATTTTCTTGTGTATTTCTCTAAAATTAAAATGATCTATTTAATTTTTAATCATTGCTTAGTTTTTCATGTATGTACATATTGAAGAAATTAATGCATTTTGAAAAACCTGACTTGATCCGGTACGCTCGTTTAAATTGTTAACCTTAGAAGTGTCTACTTCAAAAAATATATATATGTAATTATTCTAATAATGGCTTGTTAGAAATCATAATGTATGTAATTATGTTGGATATGGCATCGCTGCTTTTAAATATTGTCTTTAAATTAGTATACTAGTAATTACAATATGTATGTATTTGATGTTTTGAGTGCAAAAAATGAGTAAAACTTATTTTAATTTGTTTTATTGTTTGTTTGGCTGTAAGTGATACTAACTGTTTACTATTTATTTACTATATACACACATACATATATACATGCATATATATTTTCTATTAAATGTCATGCAATAAATATAAAGTTATATTGTTAATTAATAAGTACCCACTATATTAAAATCAATTCACAATCGTACAAACTGTAGAAAAATCATAATTTTAACCGAGCTGATTTGTAACTACTTATATAAAAAGGTAAAACTGATATTTCCAGTGTAAATACTTATACATATTTAAAATTTTCCAACGAAAAGTTTGAGCAATTACTTTAAGGTCACTGTAGCGTAGTTGATAGTGCGCTGGTCTGCTACGCAGAGTATACGGGGTTCAAATCTCGGCACAGGTAAAATCAAAAAGTAGAAAAACAATTTTTCTTTACGGTGCAACCTCTTGGCCAACAATGGCAAACCTTCAAGAGTAAAAATTGCCTATGGAAAGCTTTTCACTTCGCCGTTCGAATTGGACATAAAACTGTAGGTCCATTCATGAACAAATATAATACTTACGCACAACATGAGTGGTTGCGAAAAGCTCGGTCTAGCCCCTTCATGGGCTGTTGTGCCATTAAAAGAAGAAAATAAGACTTTATATCTTTATTAAAGTTTAGTATGAGGAATATGGGGGATGCAAAAGCCTTCCATCCACACAAAAATTGTTCTCCTTTCAATTGCCTAATTTGTAGCATAACATTTTTATTTAATCATTTACAAAAGGCAAATGATGGCATTCCCTTCTCTCATTCTCCCTCTTTCTTCCTCCCACCTACCAATCTTCCTTCCATTCAACACAATGCTCTGCATTCATAGGGGCACCATTCTATGCCACACTACGTATGACCGACACGAAATCGTACTGTTTGAAGACCTGGCTTCCTGAAGGAAAGTGAGCCTCTTGTGGGTGAGACCGTCTCAACAAATGAATTGATATCATGAGCACACATTTTCATCTAACTTTAGTATTCCTTGGATACGGACACTCCCATAGAGAATAACTCTCTCCTATTATGAATCCAGAGTGGAAACAAAACTATTTGCTCAACATCAGAAGAGCCTACAGACAAAGTGAGCTCCTCTTTTATGGCTTCAGACACAAACACAGTGCCCTAGCGTCTTGTGATTATTACCACTTTCGAGATATGGCCAGAACAAAGTTCAGACTCTTTAATTTTTGCTGCAAGAACTAAAATAATATTTCCTTTCTACCGCAACGAAAGCATTTTTAATACTTCATTAAGCAATGGTAGTCTTTTTTATTTAATAGATGCTATTGACACTGGCGCGAGCCTGGAAGACTGTTCGAGAGAGACAGGTAGGAAAGTAAGGTAATAAGAAAAAGATAGAAAGAAGTCTTACATATTTCTCTTACTACGTTACTTTTGTACCAGTTTCTCTCGCACAGTCTTTCATGCTTGCACAAAGTAGTTAATATTGCGTAGTCAATATTTGGAGAGGGTTCTCCACTCTCAAAACTTTGGATATACATAGTACATATACATATTTCCACTTATATTATAGCTTATTAAAGCAGAAAATCGATTAAACAACGATTAGACCAGCTCGATTGAATTCATATTGATTGTATTTCCCAGTGAAAATCAGTATTTTAAAATTCTTAAGCTAATTAATTTTTATTTTTCTTTAAAGGTATTAAACAGATTTTAAGTATTTTACATTGAAATTAATTTTATATGTACTCACAGTGAGTCAATTTGAAATTGTGTCCTTTTGAAACAAGATTTAAATAGTATTTAATAATAAACACAAAAAAGATATATAAATTTATAAACTTAAACTTAACCTTAACCTTACCTTAAATACCAGCAAAAATTCATATAAACCACCACCAAAAATAAATATAATGAAAAGCAAAAATTAAATGCTGCTTCAATACGAGAAACACCAAAAATATATACTTAATTAGTACATCCATACAAACATACATACCCGTGCATACACACATACATGCATACATGCATACATATATACTTACAAAAAATACTTACAATATATGAAATCGAATTACTTTAAAATGCCAGTCAACTAAATATTTAACGCATGCAATACCAGCAAAGTCACATGAACTTTTACACGAAGCATAAATCAAGGTCAATATGTAATTTTGACGCCATACAAAACAGTCGCAACGCAACTCATCAACAAAACCATATCAATTACATAGAAACGAACATGGAAATGAAATCAAATTACTTACAAACTAAATAAAATAAATATAAAATATTATAAACACATACATATTTACATATACATACATACGAACAAAATCTTTAATAAAAAATGTAGTAATTACCGAAAACAAACAAAGAGAACAAATAAAATAAAAATCAAATTCATATTAATGCATACCCTTTTATTTACCATACTTATAGCATATAGATGTCGACATTATTACATACAAACATAAATGAATAGATACATTTTATACTAACAGGCATACATACCTACAATACATACAACATCCTGCATGCTGTATATACAGAGTGCGCCATCTTTTATGTCGGTATGTAAACATTGAATAACTTTAACATTTATCAACCGATTGACTTGAGTAAACATGTTTTTGAAACGTTAATTCATTACAATTTTAACCATGAAACATCCCGAAATAGTGACGCTGTACATTGAAAATAGTTCAGTTGTGTTAACTCAACGTGCATATCATCGAAAATATCGTGGCCAACAAGCACCGTCTGGCCACACTATTCGTCGTTTGTGGGATATTATCAACAAGCTGTTCATCAACGCCCAAGACGTTCCAATGTACAGGTTGAAGCGGTAACAGAGAGTGTTGAGGAGAATCCACATTGAACCCAATTTTTGGAAGTAAATTTTGATAACCGACGAGACCCATTTCACACTCTGTGGGCGCCGTTAACAAGCAAAATTGCCACATTTTGGTAAGGAGAATCCACATGAGATCCATGAAATAGCATGACCAAAAAGTGACTGCTTGGGCCGGCGTTTGCGCCAAAACCATCATTCGGCCATTTTCCTTCAGAGAAGGCGAAACAGTCGATGAAAATCGATATCAGTGGATGTTGGCTCATTATGTCTGCCCACAAATGTGTGAAAAAGGTCTGGACTGTTACTGGGTTCAACAAGACTGGGTGCGCCATGCCACACTGCAAATCAAACAATGCAGTTTCTGCAACGAAAATTCCCTGGACGTGTGGTGTTAAAAAATGGCGACGTTGACTGGTCACCCAGATTTGAACCCTACGGACTTGTTTTTGTGGGGTTATTTGACATTGGTGAAATCATCGCTATTCGGCTCTAGATGCTCGAAAAAGTCATAGAAAACGCAGCGCATTTCGCTTTGGTCAATAACGGCGGCTATTTTATTGATGTTGTATTCAAAAACTATTCCAAATAAATTGTAAAGGACCAAATTAAATAAAAATACCTCATATATAGAAATCGGTTGTTTTTTGTTTTTAAGTTAATCAATATTCACATATCGACATAAAAGATGGTGGCGCAACCTGTACATACATGCATACATACATACTTATGAGCACACATATATACATACATATACATACATAAAATGAACCACAAATGAACATAATTTTTAGAACATTTATTGAAGAAAATAACAAAATAAACAAAAATAGAAAGCAAACATTTAATATGAAAACCATAAAATCATTTCAAACGTCAAATATTTATGAGTAACCGCATACGAGTATGTGCATACATTGTACATGCATATGTATTTGTGTATGTACATACATATGTATGGTACATACAGTTATTAATTTCATATGCCTATTATTATATTTAAAAATTATGAAAATGAAAGAAAATGCACATGCAAATGACCAAATACGAAATTGCACCTTTAAAATTAAATTTACTTACTTTTCTATTTCCGTAAACTGAATGCAAGAAAGCAAAAAAATATATCAAAAAAAAAAAAAAAGAATAAATCTTTAAAAATGAAATACCTACTGCACCCAATAAAAAAATGGATTACGATTGATACAAAAAAGTATTTTTCAAAACTATGTACAATAATTTTGCGATTATTTCATAAAAAAGATAAGATAGCCGAAACGAAACGAAAAAAGAAAAAGACAGTATCTATAAAACCTAAAACCTGCTACAAGGTTACAAAGTACGGCCAGGAATATTTTGAAAGCTCTACTTGGCTGCTTCTAGAACTGTTCTGTTAGTCGTCGCGCTTATGGACGGAATATTTTGTCATCAAAAACGCTGCCTGTCAGTTGCCGGCAGGTTAGGTTAGCTTCCTGCATGAAAACGCACCTAAGCACAATTAATGACTCATTGCGATACCACAGTACGTCACGACTCCCTCATTTACGCAGTGGACAACCATGAGGATTCACTAATGAATGTGCCATTGCCCTTAATACTTATGAATGATAGCTCGGTATGTCCAAATATCCAGTATAAGTGGACCTGTGACAACATACTAAGAGAAGATTGACAGTCAAGAACAAGCTTTTATGTATTGTAGTAAAAACACAGTTACCGTCAGTTACGTTCAGGCAAAAATATCGGGTCATTTAAAAAGCATCCACGGTATTTGGTGTTGGTATCCACAAATCTGGCAAAACTAATCCGATCATGTCAAACGAACACATTTTTGAAAGGGGTGGCAAGTGAAGCTACATTTTATGTGAAGGCATTTGTGTAATTCGTCGTTAGTGTGAAAAGTTATATTGATTTGGAAATTAGTGAAATATCTGAAGAAATACGCTATGTGATGCTTTATTGCTATAGAAAAGTTAAAATTGCTGCAAAAACACGCCGGACCCAGGAGTGGTTTGCTTGATTCCGTTCAGAAAATTTCGATATCAAAGATGCTCTGAAAGCCACTGAAAAAGCCGATGAAGTTTTGCAATTGGTGGGGCAAGATCGACACGGAGATTGCGGAGGCATTAAACAACAACCACATGACAGATTTGTGGGTACCAACTGCGGATACTGTTTTTATTTATTACCCAATATACTATAATTCTGTACGAATCTCATTAATGCAAGATAATTCAAAATGCTACCAAATCTGAGTTCTGATCCTACAAATAATATAATGCAAGAGTAATTACAACAATTGGGCTTCGAGGAGACGGTTTCGGTAAATATAAGTACATTGAAAAAGATGACATACTTGACTAGGCTTTTCACATAGAAAGTCTACTCTTTTCCATACAACCCCAATGGACAATATGGTGTTTTCCGAGCTTTTTTGATAATGTGGAGGGGGCGCGGGGACATACTTTTCTGTACATTTCGCCCTCAGACACTAAAAATGAAACGCGCCGTCTTGCGGCTCAAACTTGCGGTTACTTGAAACGAAAACTATATAATATTGGGTTGGTTGGAACTAAGTAACGTCGTTAAAACCTAAGGACTGTCAAATTTTCCTGATTTTGTTTCACAGTGTAATTGTTTCTTTTCAAATTTAATCCATTTAATTATTCTTTATTGAGTGCACATGTTTTTAATTAAAATCCTAAAACTGTTAAACTGTATAAAAATGGAAAGATATCTCCCAAATAATGTTGCTGAAATAAAATCAAAAACAAAAATTCTTTAAATGTTCTCTGTCATGTGCATACCCAAAAAAAAGTCACTTGCTTTTAA
Organism: Palloptera scutellata; assembly: GCA_958295655.1. Classification (NCBI taxonomy): domain Eukaryota; kingdom Metazoa; phylum Arthropoda; class Insecta; order Diptera; family Pallopteridae; genus Palloptera; species Palloptera scutellata. Next base: position 60,543,363 of record OY282451.1, on the reverse strand, counting down.
ATCATTGTTTCAAACCAAATTTCGAATACAACGTAGCAATGTAAGAAGGAAATAAAAAAGAGATTTTAGAAAGGTGCTACTGTTACTACATTATATATTGATTATATATTGGTATTAGTTTCATTCATATAGTGATTTTAAAGTATATATTGAGATAAAGTATATATTATTAAACTTAAATTTTAAAAACTATTAAACAATTACAATAACTTGATAATTCACAACTCGTAGTTTTCCAATGCAATAAGTACAACAAATGTTATCAACTGTTTTTTTAAATTTTTTTTTTTTTATGTATACATAAGTAATTATTTAATTGGTAATGTCATTCATTAATATAAACAAGTATCACATACATAATCGTATATACTTACATAAATAAATACATACCTTCATTGCAGTACTTTATTTAGGCTAATTATAAATTTATAATTGCTTATTAATTTATGATTTTCTATTTTGTAATCAAATATTTGGGAAAGGAATGAAATTATAGAATTATTAGAAAGAAAACCAATAAAATAATTGCTATTAATACAAATTGTGTTTTAATCATTTATATAATTTGTATGAAAAAGAAATTGGAGCCATTTTTGCCTTTTGGACCCTTCTTGTATCGATATCTATATAATAATTTACAATCAGCAGTGTTAAAGTGTTTCTAAATTAGCAATTATTGCCATTATTTGAAGGCATTTCGATACTTTCATTTAAGTGCCCTATAAAATTCACTGCCATTCCATAGTTAAATAAAAATTTTAATGATGCTAATTGGCTGACATGCACTCATCACTTTAAATGAAACGAATATTGTATTAGAAATGGAACCAGCTACATACTTTCAGATGTGTGTTGACGAAATTTTACAATTTCAGTATATCCAATTAAAAAATCATACCATGCCAGCATACCTTACATATGACCATGCCCCATGTAAGTACATACATACATACATTAAAATTTAGTAAATTTAAGTTTTCATTACATATTTAAATATATGTGTATTGAAGTATATATTTTAAAAAGCATGCATACAGAAACTTATATATCCATGAGAAGCTCTATAATGAATATACATACAAAGTACCAGTGCATTTAAATACATACCTACATACATGCTATCTATTTACATGAACGCTTGAATTGTGCACGTACTTACTTTAATGAATTATAAATGTTGACATATAAAATTAATTACAAATTTCATCCATTCATTGTATTTTTTTCAGGAATCACTGTTATAAATCTAACGTAGCTAATACGCAACAAGCGTATTTTATTACTTACACGAATTCATCATATACGCCTAAAATTATGCTGTTAATTATTATGATTACAAAACTATGTTAAAATTAACTAACTTAATACTTCCGAATCCAAGCAACATACGTAAAAATATTAATGGTTAATTACTTTTTAATATAATTGCAAACACATATTTGAAATAGCAGAATTTATCAAACTTTAAATACCTACAAAAAATACTTGTATGCACATGTAGTATAGTATGAATACTCTGATATATGTACAAAACACATTTATTCTACTATTTGGTATATGTATGTATATTTAACTTTCTTGAAATGACCAACTTATAAAATCTTTTCTTTTTTTTTCTGTATACAATATCAAAAACAAAAAGAAACTATCACAAGACTTGAATAAATACACGCCACTTACCTTTGTCTCTTCCTGCGCTATAATTCACTTTTCTCTGTGTGATGGAAAATAATTCAAGTTTAATTAAATCAAGCATACATACTCTATAAGTATGTAGTTTTCACTTCAATTGTAGTATGTACGAGGGTAGATCAATAAGATCACACCGTGTGTGAAGACAGGTGGCATTGCTGAAGGAAGTTGACATTACCGTCGTGTACTGCCATCTGTCACACGATACCACACTAAATCAAACTTCAAACTGAGTCATAGGTTAGTTTTTATTTGGCAGCCATTAGTATCACACGTGTCTTGTGTTTCACGATAAAATGGAAAAAGAACAATATCGATCCGTAATTCGCTTTTTATTTTTAGATGGAAAAACATGCGAAACATGAGAAATAAAAGCGAAGTTGGATGCTGTCTATGGGGACCCTTCACCATCTATGACAACCGTAAAATATTGGTTCAACGAATTTAAACGTGGTCGTACATCTGTTTTCGATTAGGAGCTCCCAGGCCGCGCGGCAGACGTGGTTACCGGGGAAATCGTTGTAAAGGTCCACGACATGATTCTCGCTGATCGCCGAACGAAAGTGCGCGAAGTAGCAGAGGCCGTAGGAGTGTCGTACGGAACGGTATTTAATATTGCACATGATAGGCCAAGCATGAGTAAAGTGTCGGCCCGATGGGTGCCGCGATTGATTACGGTGGACAACAAGCTGATACGGAAAAAAATTCAGCTCAAACGAGAAGGTTATTGTCGAGACAGAAGCGTATTTGGAAGAGTTTCACAAATCCTATTTTTTGGAGGGGTTAAAGAAATGGCAGAAACGTTGAGAAAAGTGAAAGGAGTGAAATCGATAAAATCGGATAACTTTGAAGGACCACTGCTTTGAAACTCTTCATCTGAATGAAAAAATTCAAACAGTAAGCTTTGCGTTGGAGAAATTCTGATGAAATACAATCACATGTTTTTTGCCTTGTGAACTTTCAGTTGAGTCATGACATTGGAATTGGACATTGAAAAGACGCGATTTATTTGTTGAATTATTTCGAGAAAATCCGCAGTGGAGCCAGAAAACCATTGCAAATAAGGCGAAAGTTGCACAAAACACTGTCTCGATGATTCTTAAAAAATTTAATACAGACTTAACAGTTGCTAGAAGGCGAAGAAAGTCGTTGCTCTCTTAGAGAAGAATCCAGCGTTGTCTAATCGAAAGTTGGCGGAAAAAGCGAGTTGCAGTGAGTTTTTAGTTCGTAAAATTAAAAAAGAAGCGAGCCTTAAAACATACAAAGTGCAGTCGGTATCCGACAGGAACACTACTAAGAACTTGGTAGCCCAGAGCCGAGCTAAAAAGTTGAAGACAGATTTTTTCCAAAAATTCGATGACGATGGACGATGAAACATACGTGTTGTCTAAATTTTCTCAATTGCCTGGTCAAAGAGTTTTGCACCGCAAAGGAACGAGGAGGAGTTGAGGAAAGATTAAGGACAAACCAAAAGTGCAAGTTCCCGAAGAAGTTTCTGGTATGGCAAGCGATTTGTAGTTGTGGGCTAAGGAGTAAAAGTTTCTCAACAAGTGGCACTGTTAACGCTGAAATTTATGTGAAAGAGTGCCTCTTTCCAGAAGAGATTGCTGCCCTTCATTAGAAAGCACTATGTATCTACTTTCTTTTGGCCTGATCTAGCCTCCTGCCACTACAGTAAAGTAACCCTTAAATGGTTCGAAGACCAAAACATCAAATTGGTACCAAAAATCGCCAACCCACCAAATTGCCCAGAACTTCGGCCTATCGAGAGATATTTGGCGCTAGTGAAAAGAACATTAAAGGCAACAAACAAAGAAGCTAAATCCATGAACGATTTTAGAATAATTGGAATGCTGCCGCCAAGAGAGTCTCAGAAATGACAGTAAAGGCGCTAATGGCAGGCATACCGGAAAAGCTGTCCGAATTCTGTAAAAAAAACAACAAACAAATTAGTTTTATTGTTCACTTTATCAGAAATTAAATTTTCTTTTCAAAATTGTTTAAATTTTTTTATTTGCCCTTTTATATAAGGGATTTCAATGCTAGGACAATTTAAAGTTATCCGATTTTTTAGATCTCACTCCTTATTGTACTAAAAGGAGATTACGTTGAAAAGTAGAAAAAGTATTTGTGAAAAACTTGCCTCTTCATTCCTAACACGGGTACTTATTGATCTACCCTCGTACTGCATAAAGTAAAATAAATAATATTACGCTGTTGAATGCTGTCATGTCAAACCAGTACTTTAATTTGAATCCTTTTATTATAAATGTTCAAAAAATGCAATTACTACTCTCTGTATTTATTTATGTATAAGTATATAAGTATGTATGGAAACTTAAGTACCTTCATACTATTTAAATTGCATTTCAAAACATAAAAAAAATAAAAAATTGCAAATTTGCATTTAAGTGCTTTACTACATAAATAAATATAATTAATTTCTTAAAATAATAAAATATTGAACAATGCTAGAAATCATTTGTTTTAATTTTTAAAATGTAAAAACCTCAAGTAACAAAACTTAAGTAATAAGCACCTAATATTCTTTTATATCGATTACCCATTTGTTATGGGAATGCGCTCCTAGTTTAGTTAGAACAGATTTTGTCACATTGGGATGAAAAGGAACATTAGATTGATTAGGCAGGCATGGAAGTTTAGCCCAGAAAGGAGGAAGAATAAATAAATATACGATTCTATAAAGCTTTCAAAGTTCTAAGCAGTAGAAAACCAATGCTGTCAAGTAAACAATCTATTCTAGCGAATTAAAGAAGCTTAATGGTAAAAGTTTTACATATTATTAGCAGAAAAGTTTTAGAAGGGAGCTAGTTGCACAACCATATTCTATTAAGGTTTAAGTCTGTGCTTTTAATTGTTTATATAAAAAAAACTTTCAATAAAGCTTTTTATTCTATTCAAAATGTGTAAGCTCGTTTGTTAGTTCATCTATAACAAACAATCGCTATGCCCTTTTTCAAACGATTTCCATCGAACGAATGAATCGAAGATAAAATCAGCAGAAAATTGCTTCTTTCAAAATATATTACATAGAAACGTATAATTGGAACATTGGTCAGCATTCGATTTAGCCATGGCATCTATCATCTGATCAATATATTTTTTTCGGCCACTTCAGTGAAGAAGGTGTGCAGTCGTGTTGGCATGAGCTTTCTAATAAGGGTTCGAATAGTGTGATTCGTTAACTTGTCACTTACAAAAGTGCATTCGGCATTATGGCATCCGTGGAAACGTATTGTAATTTGGTATGATGTATTCAGTGAACGTAAATTTTCAATTAACATCAAACGTAACGCTGTATTTACACCGTATTTAGTTTAGCGTTGATCAAACGTAAAAAAAATAATTTTTCTACACGGCACCACCTCTTGTCAGGCAATGGCAAACCTACAAGAGTAAAAATTGCTATGAAAAGCTTTTCACTTCGCCGTTCGGATTCGGCTTTAAACTGTAGGTCCCTTCCATTCATGTATAAATATAACACGCACAACATGAGTGGATGCGAAAAGCTCGGCCTAGGCCCTCCATGGGCTGTTGTGCCATCAAAAGTAAAGTAAAAGTAAAGTAAAGTTGATCAAACGAACAATGTTCAGGCAGTGTAAATGGTTTACATACTCCAAACGAATGAAAGAATCTTCATTCGGGATGATCGGACTGAGTTGGATCTTTTTTCTTGCCAATCCAGTATTGCTGTGTTGTGTAATTATTGTGGAAATGAAGTAAAAAGGAAAAGCAACTGGGAAAGAAGTAAAACGTAGTTGACGTATAGTGCAATTCAATACTGACAACATGTGCATTGTATTAAAAAATGTTAAGTAATGCTTGGGAACAGTATAATTTGCCATCTACACCGGGCAAGCGAACAAGATGGCTTCTGATGTTTGTTAGAAATTTATGTTCGGCCGATGTAAACAATTGCAGCGTAAGCGTGGTCGCCGTAGCGTAGTTTGTAGTGCCTGCCACCTCTTAGCAGGCAATGGCAAACCTACAAGAGCAAAATAAGAAAAGCTTCTCACATCGCCGTTCGGATTCGGCATTAAAGTGTAGATCGCTTCCATTCATGTACAAATGTAACACGCACACCGTCCATTGATGCGAAATGCTTGACCTAGGCCCTCCATGAGCTGTATTGCCATTAAAAGAAGAAGAAAAAAATAAAGGAAATATACAATATTATAAAAAAAAGTAAATATATTTTAAAGACCAACGTAAATATGTTAAACAAAGTCCATGTTGTGTTGGAATATAATATAGTACATGAGCACGTACAGAGCGCAGGGTAAAGCCACATCAAATAGATTTTATGAAGAGTTGGTAAGTAGGCTGAATAAAAGATCAACTAAAAAACCAAGAAATATGAAAAAATGTCATCATGAAAATCGAAGTGGAATGGCCGATGTCGTTATACCGAATATGTTCCCCATGCAAAATGAAAAAACGTAAGATCAACATTGAGAGTGTAATTTTGACGAAAGACTTCCACACGTTCAAGAGAGCATAACACATTTTCTACTGCGTCAACTGTTGCCAGTGTAATATGGGCCGATGCGACTATCCCATTCTGACCGTTCGCATGACGGATAATGTAATTATATTTCGTGCTAATGCAGTTCCGTTCACGATTTAGACAATTGCTGAATTACGATTCTCCAGCAAGTCATACGAAACAGCCAGCATGACATTTGCGTGTAGTACAGCCATTTAATGGTGGTATAATAAAGACATTCGTGATTTAAATGAGTTTGAGAACACCGTAAATCTCTTTATAATAAAAATTCAATACAATTTTGAACTGAAGAAAACTTTATTTTAAAAAAAAAACTATTACAAACATATCAAATAAATAACAAATACTTACATATGAATTACTATCAAATATTGCACAAATGACCTACAACAAAGCTCCATTAATTGAGCCATCAAATGGCTGTATTGAAAGCTCAACTTTTGGACAGATTACAAAAATTGCAAAGAAGATACCATACTACATTTACACAAAAAATTGATATGCAAATGTTGCAAAACTTATGGCTGCAAATTTTGCAACATTTCACTAAATGAAAAATAATGCTAAAACTATTCAAAGTATGTGCGAATATTTGACAAAACAAATGTTTACTTACAAAAATTGTGAATAAAAATTGTTTTATATCTTAAATACTATAAATATAGCGAAGAAAACCTCAAGTTGTGGCAAGTAAGTACAATTTACATGGCTGAGTAGTACCAATTTTACAATAATGACCACCATTTGAATGATTTGAAGCATTTCTTTTGCAATTAGGTACAATATATTCTATTTATGTACATATATGGTATACATTTTTTGGTGTTTGCGATGAATTATTTTTAAATTAAGAATACCGTTTGGTACTCAAAATATTAAAGCTTCAACTGTGCTCTTTTTATGTACAAAATTAAGTTGAATTTCCTTTTATTTTGGCCTCAAAATTGTTTGACACGATAGTTTAAATTCCATTAGCATTTGGCATATGCATGACATTTAGCAAGCATTTTGTTTTTTGGTTTGGTTTTTTGTTTTTCACAATGTCACAGTAATAATAGGAATTACCTATATTTTTGTTTTTCGGATTTTGCTAATGTTTGTTTGTATCTCAATCTAATATTATCTACACAGCATTTTAAAATATTTAATTCTTGTTTAAATTATACAAATATTTGTTTTCTAAGTTATTAATTAACTACTAAATTACGAACAGTTTATTGGTATTTAATAAGCTACAGTTTACATTGCCTACTTTATGCGCTCAACAGCTATGTACGTACATACTTACATAATTTCATTAAATTTTTTTTTTATTTACTTTATCTGTTTCAGCGCGAAACCTAAGTACGTTGTATATGAAATTTGCAATGTTTTGTGTAAGTGTACAAAAGTTTTTATATTTTCTCTCATTATATTCTTACTTATATACCTACAATCTAATTCCCTAAATTCACAATTACTCATATATAGTATAAATTTAAAGTCATATTTAGTAAATACAAATAATTATACATAGTAAATTTGAAATCGGGCAACTGGTCGATCTCAAACCTCGGCGCTTGCTTTAGTATCCGTTAAACGCACCTGAGTCGCATCTGCTGTTACTCCATTTACTGAGACCTGCTGATCGCGCCACGGTGTAGTTAGTATGCGTAATCGCTAGTTGAGATAAAATAAAAACAAAATTAGTTACTTAAATTGAAATATAAAGTAATCTTGATCCTAGGACAAAGAGGCCAAGTCTGAAAGTAAATTTTAATTATAGGACTGTATGTACTTAGATATCATGGCAAATGAAGTCCAAAAGCATTTGGCTTTGACAAACTCTGCTGAAGATAAGCTAAGCTACAGACATCACTCACTTACATAATTGTAGTAATTCGCTATGATAGTGTCCGGTGAAGGAGAAGACTAGACATAGTTATTCAAATAGGAGTTACCTACTTACTTTTAATGGCACAATAGACCATGGAGGTCCTAGGCTGAGCTTTTCGCATCCACTCATGTTGTGCGTGTCATATTTGTACGTGAATGGAAGGGACCTACAGTTTAATGCCGAATCCGAATGGCGAAGTGAAAAGCTTTTCATAGCAATTTTTACTCTTGTAGGTTTGCCATTGCCACCTCCATTGCAAAGAGGTGGTGCCGTGTAGAAAAATTATTTTTTCTACTATTTTTTTGTTTTGTTTTGATTTTGCCTGTGCCGAGATTTGAACCCCGGACACTGTGCGTAGCAGTCCATACGCCACAGCGACCACCATATAGGAGTTAGTTTAGCTAAATAGTTTCTTTGATTTCGCCCTGGTACGAGATTGTTGATTAATTGTTGAAGGAATGTATAATGAAATTTCTTTTGTAGTACCAAGATGCTTTTGTACAACATTATGTGTAATATATCTACATAAATATCTATATATAAAGTAAGTAGTAACTCTAGTAACCAGGTAGTATTTTCAGCCATTCGTTCAGACTACCCTTATAAGATATTCCGTAAGTTAAGTAAGTCAAAATATGAGTTACCAACATTGCTGTGTGTGTGAGACACGGTTAGACTATGTGTGCTATCTAATATGGTAATATTAGTTTATACCGGCAAAAGCAAAAACCACTTACCTTCTTAAGACTACCCGGCGTTGTTAACAGCATATAAATAGCCACCGCTGGTATCATTATTACCGATGAACCTGCTATACACCAACCCAATGCATTTGCCCAAGTTGGATATGTATAGTCTTGATATTTCAATGGTTCGTAACCAATCAGTCCGTAAACTGTAATGAAAAGTAAAAATAATGGTGCCAAAAAACGCCAACATACACGCCAATATCTCCCAGGCGGAAAACCGATCATATCGCGAATGTCATCACAAAAACGGTCAGTGCCTAAAAATAGAATTTCCGGAAATATATATTTGTGTTCCATTTCATATATAAGTATATAACTATTAGATTACCATAAATCCACGACACTGCAATAGCTTCAAAAAATACTGCTATCAATATTGAATAGCCAGCGGCATAACGATCCAGTAAATGGAAAAAATAGAAACCGCCTTGCGTGCAACTGCCCAAGCCGACAATAAAATACAACGAAAATAATGCTGCAACAAATATTTCACGATTTTTTCCAATTTTTGGAAATTCATCACTTAGTGCGGTTATAATTGCTTCCGAACCGCCAAACTGTACAAACAAAATAATTTATAATTATTTAACGTTAATTGAAATTGAATGAAAATCAGAAAGCCGTCGTAAACTATACATCTTCCCTTGAGATTAACACAAGGGGTTCTTCGTCGTTCTTTTAATTATACTACAAAAGAGGTTCCTATTTAATAATATGTACATAATTGAGATCACCTAAAACAGTATCCCTAGACTTTTAATTTTTAATTTGGTAAATTATTTTTCAGAATTTGCCAAATTTATCGTGTGAGTGTATTAAAATAATGCCTATTTTCTCCTTCCAAAAAAAAACAAACAACCTTTTCTTTTTCTCGAGATTTTCCTTCTTCGCCAAATGAATTCTTCTCAGAGCGAGCTCAGCTCTCCACTTGCAAATCCTTCCGCATTCGAACTCCTCTACCTTCGAACTCCCCCATCTTTGAACTCTTCCATCTTCGAACTCCTCCACCATCGAACTCCTCCATCTTAGAATAACTCCACCTAGAACTCTTGCCTCTTCGATCACCTCCTCTTCCTCACTACCTCATTTTTCCTACCTACTCTCTCTCTCTCTTACCGTCCTCACTACCTCATTTTTCCTACCTACTCTCTCTCTCTCTTACCGTCACTCTTTTCTTATCCTCCGACCATATTTTCCTCCCCTCCTCATAGTTATATAAAACATATAAAATGAAATCTCACCGAACTATCCAATCCAAGTGTTAATAGCATCATAAAGAATATCAATGCCCAAAATGTGCTGCCAGGCATAGTTGCAATAGCGGCCGGATACACCACAAACACTAAACCAGGACCTTCAGTAGCGACATCTTCAATATTTCGACCAGATTTGTGTGCCATATAACCAAGTACCGAAAATATCACAAAACCAGCGATGAAACTAGTCGCTGAATTTATGCAGCTGGTGAGTAATGCATCTCTAAAATTCCCGCGGAAAACAAATTTTCTGTTAAAATGCTCTATTTTTACAATAATACTAGATGCGTTGTATTCGCCACTCTCTGTCTTCTTAAAGTCATTTTTCTTGTTTCAATTATTTACGAATTTGAGAATAAGCGACTTTAAGCGCGCAAAGGTTTTGAATCATGCTTGAAACGCTTCTCATTAAATTAAACACACATACTTATAAACATTATTATGATATTTATTGTAGGAAGCATATGCCAGTAGTACACCAAACCCGGGACCCAATGAAAAGAACACTTGGGTTGCTGCATCCACCCATACTTCGGCATCAAAGATAGCATCAAAATTCGGATTCAGATAGTATTTGATACCCATTGCTGAACCGGGCAGTGTTATGCCACGTATGAGCAAAATAAGCAGTACGGCATAGGGAAAGAGTGCAGTGAACCACACAACCTTACCCGATGTGCTGATGCCCTTCCATAATGAAAAATAACAAATCAAATAAACTATTAGTAAGCATAAAGCCATATCCCATTTGATGGCGCCCAGATCGTGTAGACCAGCACTTTGATTCAATTCGAGAATATAACGGCTGAAATTAGAGATTTCAAATGTAAAATTTTATAACTTAATCAAGCAGTTACGAATTTCTGAGCATCTCAATCACTCACTTGAAATATTCTGATGCCGCTGAACGAAACCGTTCCGGCGACAATGTCGTCACGGCCAAACTTGTCGTTGCATTTTCCATTGTTTCGTTGGTATAAAATAAAGTTTGATTGTTAATAATATAAAAATCAGAAGCGTTTCCAATCAATGTCCTAGCAGCGTTTTGTACTTCAAACTAAAAGCAAATATTGTAAAACACATAAGTATCATTCTATAAGGTAAGTTCATTTATGTTGCAATTGCATACTATACCGGTTTACAATCTTCTGTGTTCCAAAAATTTGTACATGATGTCCATGGCAGATTGCTTGTGAATGAGGCAAAGAAAAATCGCAGGCACCATGCAATAATAACATTATAGTAGAAATCAACATAGAATGCAATTAGCACCACAGCGTAACCGATTCCTAAAATCAAATATATAAAAAGACACATACATAGGAGAATTTTTACATAATACCTAATTTGAAAATTACCTTTAAACAACGGAACCAGACGCCCCCAACAAGTTATTGCACCTTTACGATTATGCTGGCCCAAAGCCAATTCCATATAAAATAGCGGTATGCCGCCAACTAACAACATAATGCAATATGGTACGAGAAAAGCGCCTGGAAAAATTATTACGATTTTAATGAATTGTACCTTCATTTCATTCCTAAATGTGGGAACTACTAAAAAGAATATTTCAAGGTTATACCATAAGAGTGATTATTTAAGAGCTTGGTTTTTGAGAATTCAAAAAAACATAGAAATTTTACAAAAGTGAATGAAAATTTTATTTGGATCAATCAAATATCAATTCCTGCCATTTACTTTTTAAAGATAATTTCACTTAAATGTTGCCCGCGGCTACGCTTTAAGTAGCCCATTCTGAAGGTCCAATTTTGGCACACTTTTTCACACATTTAAGCCAGAATCTCACCAATGACGCGTTCAATGTTGTCAGCAATGCGTTCAAAGCAGCAATCGTGTTTGGCTTGTCCCTACAGACTAGAGACTTGACATAGTCCCACAAAAAATAGTCTAACGGGGTCAAATCAAACGATCTTGGTGGCCAATTGACTGCACCAAAACGTGAGATTAACTGCTCACCAAATTCGACTCTCAATTGATGTACGGTTTCGGATGTATGGCAGTGTGGGCCAAGTGCAATTCTTGAATTTTCATCAAAAAAAAACAGTTTGTTATCATCGAACGGTACCTTTCTCCATTGACCGTAAACGTTGCGGTCTTCATCGTCTTTGAAGAAGTACGGCCCAATGATGCCGCCTGCCCACCAAACAGTGCATTTTTCGGGATGTATTGGTAGCTACTACTGAATTGCGTCTGGCTGCTCTTCACTCCAAATACGGCAATTCTGCTTATTCACATATCCATTGAGCAAAAATGAGCCTCGTCACTAAAGACAACTTTGCGATAAACACATTTTTCACAGAGCACGAATTTTGATAATAAATTTCAATAATCTTCAAACGTTGTTCAGGCGTAAGTCTATTCATGATGAAATGGCAAACCAAACTGAGCAATATTTACTTTGACAAAGGTCAAGAATCACGCGTGAACTGTCAGGAATATAAACGTCAAAAACCAAGTAGAAAAAAATTAACCTTTATATCTCTTAATTTCTGATTGTATATGATTCAAAATAAAGGCTTTCGTGTGTCCATTATACATTGTAAACTTTAAATTCTTCAACTCTTCGCTTGTTTTCTTGACAGCAATTAGCACTCACTACGAGAAGGTGTCTATACTTTGTCTTCAAGCAACAATAGATGCATGTGATATAGTTTGATAAACTCGCTGTGGCTGGAAATATTTTGGCCAGTTTTTCTTAGATTTAAATTCTGTGCTAAAATACCAAAATTTGGCTTTAATTCACAAAATAATTCCAATCTGAAACCAAACAAAAATTTTGTTCTGTTTTATATACTTATGTAGGTAGTATGCATAAAAAAGAGTCACTCAGCGCTGTAATCAAGCTGAAATCGAAAATAGTTTAGAGCTTGTAGAAAAATTGTTCTCGTAATATTTTACTATAACTCATCATTGTCCCAAAATTTGTATGTCTCTTTTATGAAAGTATGAGCGTATGAACTTTTTACTCTTAATAAACTTAATCAAATCACACAAATCACATTTACTTTGACGGTTAATGACACTTTGAATACGAGTATTTTTCATGTTCTTTCTTCGAACTCTTCTCGAAATCACACCCCACAATTCTTTACAAGAGTGAAAGGAATAGATTGTTACACCAGACAAGGTAATGTTTAGCGTACTTTACGAGAATATGTATTTGCAAAGTTATTGCATGTACATAAATATTTATATATTTATGTACATACAGATTTACATATTTATGTACCTCTGTACTTATCAATATGTATTTATGCATACCTACTTATTTTATTACAAAGTGTTCTTAGCATATTGGCTAGCTGGCTATCACTGATAATGTTATTAGCATGCTTTTTGTTCTTGTAATTGTAATAAATATCCCTCAAGAAAATGAGTGGAGGCTTCCGATGGAAGGTTTGACGAAGGTTGAACAAAACGATTAAGTGAAAAATATTGTAAAAATGTTTGTTATAAATTTTATTTCCGAATTAAAGAATATTTTGGGATTCTTCTTCTTCTTCTTGGATTAAAACAAAGGATTCGATTTGTTTACCTTCCAAAGGTAGCCACGCAGAAGGCTTCGACTAATCCTTCCTCCTAACTGCTTGGCATAGCTGTAAGTAAGCTTTACTCTCAATGACATCATGTGCTAAAAAAGATATGGAGTGCGATACGAAGACTGTGGCTACCATGCTGCTTTGGAAGCATTCCATTTGAGCTGCTTTAGAAGCATTCCATTTTCTTGAGGGATCCTTCTTACAATCACTTGTAAAGCAATGTATCTATAGCGTACATACTATACATTTACATACCATAATATTGTATAAGATTGCTTGGTCTGATTGGGTCAATATTTTGCATGCCATTCATATCAATAACAATGTGATGGTAAAGTTGTAAAAGGGATGAATGAACGACGATGATGAGATGAAATTGATTATTAATAGAGTGTTAAGTCCCAATAAATTGTTGCAACTATGTACATATTTAGGAGTATAAGAATAGATTAAGGTGATTCAAAAACAAAATTTCTTAGATTTCCCTTGATGTTAGTTTGTTTCAGTCAAAATAAGACATTTGCCACAATATGAGCTTTGTGGCTTATGGTGAAAGGTCCAAACATTCATTTTTGTGAACAATTAGAATTTCACGATCGTTGCATACTTTATTTTTGGTACAATATTACCACACAAAAACGTAACATAGATCACGAAATATAGATTTTTACTTTGTAGGTTATGTAGAAGTGCTTTCCGCATCCAAAAAGTGCTTTTCGCGAAAAGTTCGACCTTGGCCGTCCATGGGCTGTTGTGCCATTAAAAGAAAGAAAAAGTTATGTAATAAAAAAAAACAAATTATGTCCAATACAATTCTGCATAACCCACAAAGTAATAATCTTTTAGATATTTATTTATTTGTTGTAGTCCAAAATAGCTTTCTGAGGAATAATAACTACTAAATCTTATATCGTTCTCAAAGAGTACAAGAACTGATTTTTGAAAGAACTGTTTTTTAGGGAAAGACTAAGAAAAATAGTGAAAAACACATTTTTAATCACCCCAATATTTGAAACATATTTACACATGTACAGAAATATGAACAAATATATGTAGATGCATTATATAGGTAGAGTAGTTTAGTAATTGAGTGTCAAATTGAGATTTTAATGATAATGAAAGTTTGGCTGACGGTCATCACCACAACATGAACATTTCAGTGAATACTTGCAATGATGATGGTTTTTAAGCTAATGTATTGAATATTTTACTAAAGGATGGGCGTATATATGCACATAAAAGTCGAAAGGATATTTTATAATACAATAGCAGGGGAGATTACTATTCTTCGGGTGATAAAATTTTAAGGTAGTATAGATTCCAATTAATTAGTGGTACATTTTGCTTTGTGTGCGGAATCAAATTTCTGGTGCCGAAACGTTCAGAATGTTGCAAAAGGCCTTCGGTGATAATTGTATGTCGCGAGCAAGTGTTTTTGATTGGTACAAATTGTTCAAAGATGGTCGAGAACGCGTTGACGACGAACCACGTCCAGGACGGCCATGAACATCAACTGATGATCAACACGTCAATAAAATCAAGGAATTGGTGCCGATTAACATTCAGAGACCTTACTGGCATCGTTGAAATATCGGAAGGATCAGTGAAAACCATTTTAAAACATCATTTGGGCCTAAGAAGAGTGAATGCACGATTGGTTCCAAAATCACTGCATTGGTTTTACTAGACCATTTTACCAAAAATTCGACTGATATCGTTCCGCAACCACCCTATTCGCCTGACTTAGCACCGTGTGACTTTTGGCTATTTTCTAAACTCAAAAAACCGCTTCGTGGACACCGTTTTGAGTCAATTGAAGACATTAAACATGAATCGCTAAGCGCATTGAAGGCTATTCCGGAAATTGACTTTAACAACTGTTTCGAGAATTGGAAAAAACGTTGGCACAAGTGTATTGTGGCCGGGAGGGGGGAGGGGGGGGGATTACTTTGAAGGGGACGAAATAGATTTGGAAGAATGAATATAAAAATTTGAAATTATGAACAAAGTCTTACTAACTTTTGCCCACAGTAGTACTTAATAAATATAACACAATCATCGCGTGATTTTAAAAAGGTTTGCAGTCGTTAATTACTTCGGAAGAGACGAACAGTAGGATCCCCGCCTTGGTATGCTGCATAAATCAAACGGCGTTATTCAGAGCCAATGGCATACCCTGTTTAAGTATACACTTAGCGAATAGTCACATTCGTGGTCAATGACCTCAAAACGACAACTAAATGTCATAGAACACATCCTACCACAATGGTAATATGTATGACAAGAATTCATTTTACGAAAAATTAAAAGTTTAACCCTGAAATCCATTATTCGAAGTCAACGAAGGATGATGATATGACTTTTTGAAACTAAATATTTCTTCCTAACGTTCTCTACTGTCAGGCTATTTCCGTCAAAATATGTTATTTCCCACGTCAAATCATCCGGAAATTCAGAAAAAAAATTCTTTCTAAACTATCATATCTCGAAAGTTAAACCGAAAATCAAAAATTACCACTTAATATTTTCAACTGATTTCCGTCCAAATACACTGTATCCACCAACAAATTTTATCGCCTCAAAAAACGTAATCTTGCCGCTCATAAAAATTAAAAATTATTTATAACTCGAAAACTAAGGTATATATGCTATTCCATACTTAGGAATTGAATTAGTTCAATGAGTATGAGGAGGATTCGCTGTTGATAATGCAACACTAACACGATTTTTCACATTTCATTTTATTCTTCCTTTTATTGTCCTAAAATTACAACCTAATTATTTTCAATTTATTTCAGTTCAGTCCAAATACATATGATAAGTATTTCAACCGTCAAATCTTCTCGCCTTGGGAACTGTAATCTGGTGTAAATGGTTTTGCATTACAACAACCAATATGTTCTCATTTCAATTCATATTCAACTAAATTGATTAATATTGAAGATAAATATATATCTATTATCTATTGTATACCATATGTATCTATGTATCTATTTAAAATTAGTTTAAATATTTAATGAGATTCAATGAAATGTTTGAACTTTAAGTTTTCATAAATATTCAAAAATGAGTACATACATAGAACCTCTACCCGAATTCCATTAACATCACCTTCTTCCACTTTGCTTCATGCCACACACACCACCCACACATGTACACAATGTCTCTCTACCTATGTATCTTTGTATGTAAGATACATTACACCGAACAATATTGTTTTAAGAGGAAATTTGATTATGTGACGTCATTATATTAGTGTATCCACTTGAAAAACACTATGACACCAACAACGAGCAACCAACCGACTTGCCCGCCAACAAATTTCCTGAGCTTCCTCTACTCTAGCTCGTAGTAAATGTGTATGGTATTGATGTTTGATGCTAGGAGCATGTGATTGTCATTGAAACACTTCATTTTTATTGAAGGAGGAACAAAGTGAATTGATGATGATGCTTTGTGAAGTACAATATTTTGTTTTAAAATTAGATTTAAATGTGCATTAATATTGGCCTTTAACAAATATACCATGCAATTTTATTGTTGTTAGCTGTATGTGCGCGTGATTGTGTGTGTGTGTGTGTGTGCGCGTGTTTGTGTGTTTGTGTGTGTGTGTGTGTGTGTGTGTGTGTGTATCTGTAGGGTGATGATAGACGGAAACAGGAAATGAGAGTTTCTCCACTCATAGAGTGAAATGTTAAATATATGGAAACAAAAAATGTTAACGAACAAAGTGAGGTAAAGTTTTGATGTGATTTTATAGTCAATTGGCATCATCTTTGAAGTAGGTATGCCGTTTAAAAAATATTGTTGAATATTTTCCTTATAATTTTTCTCTCCAATTACACTCATAATAATCCAATTACACGCCTTGAATAAAACATTCCCAAGCAATAATAATGTATTTAAATCTTAATTTTGACTTCGTTTAATAGCAAGTCAATATCCTTATTGCGCCTTGGGAAGAAGAAATTTTTAACAAAATTCTATGCGATACGCGTATGTACGGACCAAAAGCTGATGATGTTCTCATAAATTTAGTTCAAACTTTCTTCAAATTGTCTTCTTTCTTCTTTTAATGGCACATGGCACAACAGCCCATGGATGGCTTAAGCTGAGCTTTTCGCATCCACCCATGTTGCGCGTGCTATATTTGTACATGAATGGAAGGGACATACAGTTTTATGCCGAATCCGAACGGTGAATTGAAAAGCTTTTCATACGCATCTTTTACTCTTGTAGGTTTGCCATTGCCTCTTGGCATCCCATGTAGAAAAATTACTTTTTCTACTTTTTATTTTGCCTTTCCAAGATTTGAAGCCCGGACACTCTGCGCAGCAGCCCACGCACTAACAACTACACCACAGCGACCATTTATTATTAACAATTTGAAAGGATTGACATAAAATTCCACAACTTAAAATAAAGTACATACACTCAAGTGATGTGTCACAAGCACACTGGACTCACAGATGCAGAACCAGAACCAGAAATAATTCATGAGAAAAATGGCGGGCAAATTTCATATGAAAATATGCAACAAGTTATGAAATGAAAGCAAATCAGCAAAAGAAAAGCTTTTAAGACCTTTTTGTGAAAAAGGCACTAAAAAAGGAGCAACATATCAAATTATAACATTAGGCAAGCGAACGACAGAACGAAGAGGATGGAACATATTCAACACAAGTACAAAAATACTTAAGCTGGCATTATAAGGTAATAATCATGAGATCTTATTTTTTGTTTGCTGCTTTACTTACCTATCCACGCTCCATCATGTCTGACTTCATGAGCAATGAGCGAACAGGAAAGTGCTTTAGCAGTAAATTTATGATAAGTTGTCATGGACTTTTAAGCTTAGCAATTTCAAAGGTTGATTAAATTCAATGGAGTGTACAATTTTATTTTACTTTTTCTTGTTGGTTTCACGTTTTTTACATTTTTATTTTTTTACTATTCTAGTATATGTATAAACTGAAGGATATAATGATTTCAACGAACAAAAACCAAATCAGTAATACAATAAAATGATAAATATCAATTTTGCACTTTGGCGTTGAAAGCTAAACGTGTGCAGCACATGAATGCGAGACAATTGTTATATGTACATAGTACGCTACTGTTCTTGTATAGAAGCACACAAAAATCCTTTTTCTCTCGCATTGCTCCTTATTTTCTCTTGCTACTTTATTTCATCTTCATGCCACACTCACACCCTGACACCCCATCAACAATGCCAAATGCGATTATTACTGCTAGATTTCGTTGTCATACAAAAGCACTTAACTTTGAAATTGTTTTGAATGATGGCGAGCGTGAGCATTCAAAGCTGCAGCAGCACACACACACACATGCACAACACACACACACACACACACACACACACACTCATAACCGTACGCACATACATAAGTACAAACAAGTACATACATCTGTATGAATGTATGCATGTATACAATGAAAGGCATTCAAACAGAACGCAGTAATTTTCTGAAGGAAGTGTGCCTTAAGAATCAGATTTAATGGTGGCACTTCACTTTCACGCTACCGCAAAAAAAAAGTGCCTACCGAAAAGTGTTAGAAAAGGGGAAACGTTTTTTTTTCTTTTTTTGTTTTGTTTTTGTTTTATTTCATTTCTTTTGCATAGCCCTAAGGAATCAGAAGCATTTTGAAGGTAATTCAGTCACATATATAACCAACATATTTACTTACTCATGTATTTGAATATTATGTGTGTATATATGTATGTAGTACAACGTATGTATGTATGTATGAATGTATATATCAACAGTTAATTAGCCACTTTCAATAAAGTATCCTTTATATTTGGTATTTACCGTAGTTCTTCTATATTCTTCTACGTAGTTATACATAATGTACTTACCACCTCCATTTTTGTAACACAAATAGGGAAATCTCCAAACGTTTGCTAAATCTACTGCGAATCCAATAACCGATAATAAAAAATCGACCTTGCCGCTCCATGTTTCTCGCTGTTCTGAATTATTATCGGCGTCGTCGCGATCACGTGGCGTTGGTGTTTTAGCAATCTGTCCGGTAGGTGACATCGCCAGTGACAAGGCGATGTCGTTTTCTTCGTCGACGACGCACTCTAAATCTACAATAACATAGATGAAGAAAAAATTACATAGTGCAACAAAGATATTCCCAAGTGGTTAAAGAAAATGATATTATAAGTAAGTACATAATTTCAAATGGAATTGATCAGACCAAACCAAAATTCGACGGCATATGAATAAAGCAAAAGCATTAAAGTGATCCGCTTCATGAAATTCATGGAAATTTTATTATTTAATATTATATTTTCTATTGGTAATTTTTGTATCAATGATATGAGTCCGATCGATTGAGCAGCATCGGCTTAAATAATATCAGCAACCATTTGGCCAAAAACTATCACTGATTACGAATTCAATGTTAAACTTGTAGAAAAGTTTTAATTAACTCTTAAACCTTGTACTTTAAAATGAATATCATAAAAATCAATTACAGAATTTCGTGTTTCGTTTCAATCTAACACAATTTTTACGAATTCCCACCTAACAAAAAATACTAAAAAAATTGGCTTAAGAATGTTTTGAATATAAAAACTAGTTGGAATCCAACTTGATGCATATAAGTTACTCAAAATTTTTGCAGATCTTTATTTCATAAAAATAATGGGCTCTGAGAGGAACAATCTAAACCTTTGTAAGCCTAAAATTTTTCTACACGGCACCACCTTTTGACATGCAATGGCAAACCTACAACATGCCCAAAAATATAATACGCATAACATGAGTGGTTGCGAAAAGATCGCTCTAGGCCCTCAACGGGCTGTTGTGCCATTAAAGTAAGAAAGAAGAAGTAGTTTTTGCAACTTTTGAAATACAGCATTATCCTGATAATAATTAACATGAGTTAAGCTGATGCGAAATCAACAGATAATTACAAACACACACAACATTTAGTGCAAGTAAAAACATATTTTGCTCTCTGATATCTAATTTTGTCGTATTTCTAAATTATACCATATCAAATCAAATTTGTAAAGAAATTCAAATGTAATGCATGTGAATGAACTTGCTATATATAAGTATGTACGTGCCTACAATTAAAATTTGCATCAATTTGTGACGGGTACCAGTTCGTGAGTTCCCCCACAAACAAGAATTAATGGAACTTCAACTTAATTGTTTAATTGATGTCTGAGCGACACTTTGACTAAATTTAAATTGTGAGCATTTACGCTCAATGCATAAATCTTAAGTAGCTGACAGTACATCGCATATACAGGGTGTTTTTCTTAGAAGTGTGGTTTTCAAGAAGAAATAAAACGCTTATAATTTAATGTTATGGCCAAGAATTTAGCTTTATTATAAAGATAAGAATCTTCCAATATGTCTTAAAAACGATTTCGGCAAGTGGCTGGTTCGAATAAATTCCAGCCGAGAGGCCCAATTTTCGACCACTTTTTGCAGCAATTGGGACCGTATGTCAGTAATAACGCGCCGAATATTCTATTCTAAGGCGTCAATCGGCTCGGGCTTATCTTCGTGGACAAGCGACTTCACATAACCCCGTAACCCCACAAAAAATAGTCCAGCGATGTTAAATCGCACGATCTTGGAGGCCACGCCGCAGGCCCACGACGCAAGATAATGCGCTCACCAAAAGTTTCCTTCAATAAATTGATAGTTTCGTTGGATTGTATGGCATGTAGCGCTGTCTCGTTGGAACCAAAGGTCGTTCACATCAACATCCTCCCATTCAGGCACGCAAAAGTCATTAATTATGGCTCTACTTCTAGCGTTCCCCACTGTAACTGACTGTAACATTATGACCGGCTTCATATTTGAAGAAATATGGACCTCTGCCCATAGAGCACACCAAACAATGACTTTTTGAGGATATAACGGCGTCTCAATAATGGCTTGTGGATTATGATCACTCCAAATGCGATAATTTTGCTTATGAACGTACCCATTCAAACAAAAGTGAGCTTCATCGCTGAACAAAATTTTCTTGTGAAAATCGGGATCGGTGGCCATCTAGTTTTGGGCCCATTCACCGAACGTGCGACGCGCTTGATGGTCGTTCGGCTTCAATTCTTGCACGAGTTGGATTTTGTAAGATCGTAAACCAAGATCCTTCCACAAAATCTTCCATAAAGCGGATGGGCACAGCACCAATTTTTGCGCGAGATGGCGGATGGCGGATTCGGGTCTTCTTCGATACTCTGCTCCACAGCAGCAATAGCGTCTTCGGTGCGCACTGTAAGGCGTCTCGGAGGATGCGCATTATCCACTAGCGTAAACGTGGTGCGAAACCGATCTATGGTTGCTAGAATTACCGACTCTGCTGGGCGATTATGTCGACGTAATATTTGATGCAACCGAACCATTATTTTGGTAATAAATTTGCACGACTTGCAAACTTTGTTCAGGAGTAAGTCTATTCATTATGAAATGGCAAACCAAACTGAGCATAAATCAAGTGACAGCTATCAAAAGATCAGCTCCGAAAAAAGTATTGCCAGATTTAAATCCACGCTTTTAAAAAAAACACCCTTTACAATATTATAAAGAGATGGTGTTCTAAAGTCATACAAAATTTCATCACTCAAATACCACGGTTTTTGGAATAAATAATTGTTGCTTTTTATCTTAGAAATGCGATGATTTTAATTGTAGTTATTTATAATTTCTAGAGCTTTACAATTAACAAACAATTAACAAATTTACATATGAACATACTCGTACATATTTGTATGATTTTAAAATGGGTTTGACAGTTGTATAGAATTTGCCGCTATAAGCTATAAAATTTTCTAAAAATATAATTTCAGAAGAAACAAAAAGTAGGTAAATCGAAAAAAAAAAATTCAACAAAAAAATTCCTCTACGCCCTTAAACAATTCATCGGTTTTCTAAGTGGCAGTGTTACGTCGATTTTGGTCAAAACTCATTTAACCACTTTTTCCTCCCAATCTCACCTGCAGCGCTCACACATGTACGCACACACACACACACACACACACATACGTATATACATACGATTTTGTACACATTCATATATTGGCAATTGAACAGTTCGAGGGCCGCACTGACAACACCGTAACCGAATGAATGAATTGACTTTTACAAAACCAACATGCAAATGACTTTGAAAGCTTGTCAAGTTGTTGTTGTCGCTGTTGTAAGAGTGTGGCTGTTTCAGAGTATTATTTTCAAGTGTATATTTCAGTTTGGTTTTTACTCTTTTATAAACAGCACTTTTTTCTATATGCATTTCAGTTGTTTGTTGTATTTGTACATATTAGCTTACGACATTCCGCAACTTTTTATGGTCATAAATATTTGAAATATTATTTATTTATTGCTTATTCTATTAATAAACTGAGATTATTTTGCATTACTTCGTTACCTGCGTAAGTACTTTGGAAATGATAGATTCAGAGCTGATTCTCTTCTCTTAGGCATCCCCTTTTCAAGAGACTTTTACTGAAGTAGATCGAGCTCTTCTTGCTGTTTAAAGGAATAATCTATATATTTGATTGTTATGGGAGCACAAAATAAATAAATCAGTAATTTCTATTTTTCTTTTATTGGCACAACTGCCCTTGAAGGGCCAAGGCAGGGCTTTTCGATTGTTACAATAAGTACATTTTTCAGGAAGAAAATCTGTTTCATTGTAGAATGAGTATTTAAATGTTTTTGTTGGCATAAATTCAAGCATATAGAAATTATCACCGAAAATTGAATTTACAAATTTAGCATATGTGGTGTTTTTGCAAGTATTGTCTTAGGTTTAGTAAAAAAGAATCCCAAATATGAATTCACAAGTGTGTATTTTTATTGTCTAAAATTAAAAAGAAAATAATGTGGAACAAAAGCATCAGTAGTTCACTCCTTAATATCTATGTTCTTGCTGATTCATAGTGCACATGTGAGGTTTTTCAATGGTCTCAAATATGATAATCCTTTTTTGAGCATTTAGAAAACATCGAAATCTGTTCATAGTGATCATTTCTGGGACAGTTGAAAATTGTAAAATTGTTAACAACTCAATAACCCATACAAATGTTAGATGTGGTGTTTTAGAAATGACTGATTCAGATATTGTAGCTGCCTCAGTGGTTATCTTAAGCACTTTGTAATTTTATTAGTATTTTATATTAAAATACAAAAATTTGTATAAAAAAAAGACTTTAACTAAGTTTACGGAACAATTACGAAACAATCACGTTTAAATCATTTTACAACTAAGAATCTTACAACAAGAATCATCGGAATAAAAAATTTTATTCCGATTGGAATAGTATTTTTTTAATCCATAAATCATATTTCTATTCTGAGAACTTTACCGAAAAAAACCTAACTTTATTTATCCCTTCTTAAAAGCGTTTTCTTTTCATATTTCTAGAAAGATGGTAGTTTGCTTAGTTTAACCTGTAAGGAACGATTATAACTGATAAAATTTCGAACGAAAAATACATTTTTGAATCATAATTGCCTATGCTCCAAATAAAACGGTAATCTCGGAACTATAATCTTTTTTCACGTAATTTTACAAGGGAAGAATTTTTCAATAACTATGATCAATTGACGTGTCAATTTCGATGGAAATTACACCTATACTTTAATTAAAAATTACTTGCAATTAGTAAAATTAAAATGTGGGTGTTTCCCATTGTCTCAAATCCACATTTAATTACCTGATGTAGCATTAACACTGGCATATGAACAATCTGACATTTTGTGTGATTTATAAATACAAAAGTATTTTATTTTATATTAAGTAAAACGTAAAACAATTATTATTTCAGTTTATTCAATCAATCATTTAAATTAAATATTGTACAATCCAGACTTTACTTATTATTTTTGTGGAATTAAATATGTGAAAAAAAAGAATGTCCACGATTTAGTCACAACGAAATCTTAGTGATTTGTTGCTCATTTTGTTGTCGAAATCACACAACTTTTCACTTATAACTTTTCATTCAATGACATCGCGACTGCATCAACGTTCAGCGTTCTACAATCAAAACTCAACTGATTTATAAAAGTAGCAGCCACAAGTGAAAAACCTTCTTAAGTTTATACCGTTTACGTTGAACATGCACGAGTACAAACTCGAACATATACATACATACATGCATATCTACACATGTACATATGTATGTACATAAGCAAATATTCATTTACAAAGACTTCAAAGATTGCTGGACCACGTTACCGCCGCGGCGACATATTACCATACATACTTAGTATGAAACATGCAAAATCCCACAACACAATTGCCAGCATTATTTACGACAACAATCAAAGTTATAATTATATGTTTTGATTAATTATTTTCAAAAATTTGGTAAACACATAATTAAATATTAATAAGTGAAGATTTTAAATGTTTAGTTATAAATTTTAAAAATTAGCTTAATTCTTCCAGCATGTCTACGTTATTCATATGAACTAAATATGTGTACTATATTTAGAATTCCATACTTATATTTAAAAATATCTTGGTTCAGCTCAACAATGTCAAAGTTTGAGGTTTTAAAACTCCTCAAAATTTCAAAGCGATTGTGAATCATATCTCAAAACGTGACTGCGACTCCAAACGAAACAAATTTTAATATGTACATACATATGTCCAAAATGAGTGGGCACATAACTAAATGAAAAGTGGTATAGAAAAACGTTCAAATTTCTAAATTTCAAGTGATGAGGTTTATAACGTGAAACTTGTCACACAAAACTTCACTCAATTGAACGATGTAAATGGTACGATTATCGTTCCCAAGGCACAACAGCCCATGGAGCTTTTAAGCTAAGCTTTTCGCATCCAATCATGTTGTGCGTTTGTATCCAAATCCGAACGGCGAAGTGAAAAGCTTCTCATAGAAATTTTTACTCTTCAATGTTTGCGACTGCCTGCCAAGAGATGTTGCCGTGTAGAAAAACTACTTTATACTTGGACGCTTGTTTCGTTGGCTGTATGGCATTTAGCGCTGTCTTGTTGGAACCAAAGGTCGTCCACATCAACATCCTCCAATTCACAATTCAGGCACGAAAAAGTCATTAATCATGGCTCTATAGCATTCCCCATTGACTGTAACATTATGACCGACTTCATCTTTGAAGAAATATGGACCAAAGATTCCCTCTGCCCATAGAGCACACCAAAAAGTGACTTTCTGAGGATGTAACGGCGTGTCAACAATGGCTTGTGGATTTTGATCACTCCAAATGCGACAATTTTGCTTATTAACGTACCCATTCAACATAAAAGTGAGCTTCATCGCTGAACAAAATTTTCTTGTGAAAATCGGGATCGGTGGCCATCTCGTTTTGGTCCCATTCACTGAACGTGCGACGTGCTTGATGGTCGTTCGGCTTCAATTCTTGCACGAGTTGGATTTTGTAAGATCGCAAACCAAGATCCTTTCCGCAAAAGTGGATGGGCACAGCACTAATTGTTGCGAGCGATGGTGGATGGACTCTTTTGGGTCTTCTTCGATACTCTGCTCCACAACAGCAATAGCGTCTTCGGTGCGCACTGTACGGCGTCTCTGAGGATGCGCATTATCCACTAGAGTAAACGTGGTGCGAAACCGATCCATGGTTGCTCGAATTACCGACTCTGCTGGGCGATTATGTCGACCGAATATTGGACGCATTGGACCAACCATTATTTTGGTAATAAATTTGCACGATTTGCAAACGTTGTTCAGGAGTAAGTCTATTCATTATGAAATGGCAAACCAAACTGAACATAAATCAAGTGACAGCTGTCAAAAAGACCAACTCCGAAAAAAGTATTGCCAGATTGAAAATCACACTTCTGAAAAAAACACCCTTTATTACAGTAACAGACCAAACTGAGAAAATAAAATACATTACTGCATCTCTGAAATAAAATATTTTATTGCATTCAATGGTGGGTTTAAATTTGTATGGTTTTTTCCATAAAATCATTTTTTTTATTAGCCTTACGCATTATAGTGGTCGCTGTGGCGTAGTGGTACTGCGTTAGACTGCTAGGCAGAGTGTCCGGGGTTCGAATCTCGGCACAGACAAAATCAAAAAGTAGCAGCATAAAACTGTAGGGACCTACAGTTTTGTGCCGAATCCGAACGGCGAAGTCAAAAGCTTTTCTTAGGCAATTTTTATTCTTGTAGGTTTGCCATTGCCTGCCAAGAGGTGGTGCTGCGTAGAAAAAATGTTTTCTTTTACTTTTTGATTTTGCCTGTGCCGAGATTCGAACCCCTGACACTCTGCGTAACAGTCCAACGCACTACCACTACGCCACAGCGACCACGAATTAAATATAACTGATAAAAATTAAATTTCATGCAAAATATTAATTAAAATTTAACCTAACTTTGAACACAAAAAGGAATTTTATTTCAGAAAGTGTAAATTTCGACTACGCCTGAACCTAGCTTTCCGACTAGTTTTTCTACTATGTTAAGTTTTCACTTTTTCTATCACTTCATTTCAAATAGAATGTTTTATTGTCTCATTCAAATTGATCGAAAAATAATCTCAGTTTTTATTTAAAAATTAATTAATGCAAACCACCACAAACCACATGCCGGCGGTAATTTGAATAAATATTATTGAGTATGTCTGTAGTACCAATATACCTACATAAAGGAAAGAACTTTCAGTATTTTTCGTACTTAAATTGTAAGTACTTGCTCATGTGAAGGCAATTATTTAAAGATATAATGTTTATTGCCAATAATAGGTATATTGTAAATTCACAAAAGTAATTATTAGCATGATTGTTTTAATATTAGATGAGCTAAAATAAAACTTATAAAATAATATGAACTTTTGGTAAAACATTGAATTTATTATATCATCGACTACTCTTTGTTAAATACT
The DNA here is from genome assembly GCA_958295655.1 of Palloptera scutellata. Taxonomy (NCBI): domain Eukaryota; kingdom Metazoa; phylum Arthropoda; class Insecta; order Diptera; family Pallopteridae; genus Palloptera; species Palloptera scutellata. Next base: position 60,515,807 of record OY282451.1, on the reverse strand, counting down.
ACTTTTTGTTATATGCTACAAAAGGGATCATTAAGAAATGTTCTTGTAAAAATTCGACGTGATGCTAAACAAACATAAAGTCAGGGCTGTGATCTTCAAATCTACATCTGCATCACGATAATACTATCCGAAACTTTTATGAAAGTGGAATTGGATGTTTTCTATACGTGTTTTTGAGACATGAAAAGCACTTCACAGACCTCAAATATTTACATTATAAAAATAATTTCAGTTCGTATGTTACATACGATGAAAACTTTTAATGCAAAAGCAAATTTATTTAACACATTAACAAAAATTTTAATATTTTTAATAAATAATTGTTATAAATAAACAATAATAGTTTAAAATAACGGAACTTACCTTGAGAAAAGAGTTTCAAATTCAAGCACTAATCTCGACTCATATTTAAAAACATCCGACAAAAAAATTCCGATTAATTTTAAAAACTCATAATCAAATAATTCACTGATGTGTTGGCTTTTGGAAAATGTATAAAGTTCATAAATATCTTAAAATAGTAAACATTGAGAAATTATGTATATAATTAATGTTAACCGTTAGACACTTTCAAAAACTCCACAAATTCAAATAAATAGACTAAAACTCGCAATTAACTTCCAAGAGATGTTAACACACTAACGGTAACATTTAAACGAATGCATGAAAAATCATCGTAGCAACGGCTTTTATATCCTTGCACGAGACTCACACATGCACATACACATGCACAAACACACACATACAGAAAAATCGCAATGGAGTATATCCCAATTACTGTACTACAAATCTTTAAACACACCATTATATGAACATGTATACATGTATACATGAGAATATGCATGATATGAAACGGAGAATCGGCGCATGCGCACCCACCCTGTTTTCCTTCTATATTACAGCGTTACATACACACATACATACACCGGAAATCTACGATGAAGTGTCTGCAAAGTTAGAGGTACACAGATATTAATTGTTTTCGTTAGTCAGTGCTGGCGAATCAAAATATGTAGCTTGTTGTGAATACGAATGCCACAGGCAAGCAAAAGCTTCTTTCTGTATAATGCTTCGCCCATGTAGAAATTTGTCGCGAACTTTTGTGGCTCAACAGCCACACGGAAATGAAATTGCTGAACTGTAAAATTGCTTACATTTCCGTTAAAAAAGCTCTTCTTTCTCTATGATATTTAAACATGTTGTCTCCGTGGAAAGTGGTGGAAAAAAAATTACTTTTAAGTGATTATAAAACAACAGAAAGAAACATTTTTATTTATTCCCTATTTGAAATAATCAATTATCAGTTTAAGGCACACTTACGTAATTCAAAGTTTATTTACAAAATCAATACCGAGAATGTTAAGAATAACAAAAAATTAAAAGTGTTTACTGAATGTATTTACATACATGTCAAGCTATTGAAATAATAAGCTCACACAATTACACGAGAACATGTCAGATAATCTTTAATCGCTGAATCATTCTCCTCACATTTTTTCGTACATGCCTCCCCTCATAGTGAAAGAAAGGTGTCTGGCACTGCGTCTGCCACACGGAAAGCGACAAAAACAACATCAAAATAAAGCAAAATATTTATTTGGCTGCAATAAACTAAGAATTTTCCCAAGAAAATCGTTTACACTCTACGAGTAAAATTGTCTTAAACTATGTGAAATGTTTTTGTATCTAGCCGCTATTCTCTCAATTGTGATCGGTCGACGAAAAAAACCAATGTTGCCAAGCTGCACGATTCTAATGCAAACATTGTGAAAACCATTGATGATAATTTGGTCGAACGTAAGAATTATGTTATTTATTTCTAAATGTATGTGCGAGTATCTTCTCCACCCTCACATTTACTATGTTGCTATACACATCACCTTGTGTAAAACCGATATATGGTAATTGAGATATTTATCTTTGAATTTTATATAGACATGGTAAGCTTCGTATGTCTACATGAACTATAAAAGAGAATAATTTCGAAAAAAAAGTCTCACATATGCATGTTATGTTCCGCTCAGTTTTCGAAAAATCGGTATAAACAACTTTACAAAAATAGATCAAACTTCCTTCATCAACGAATTCCAATTTCGCGATTGCAACAACGAGGAGCGCACACATCGATAGCGAGCGAGCCAAGAGCGAGCCACCGAACTAAGTAGTCTACAATGGGTTTTCCTCGCAATCGGTATAAAGAAAATTATGTACTGAACTCAACGCGTACGTTCGCATTAAATCGTCTATATAAAAATAGAAACTTGTTCATTTTAATATAAAAGTGAAGCAAAGAATAAAAGTATTTTGTGATAGTTACAATATACAGAGTAAAATATTCAATATTTCAATATAAAAATGCAAAAAGGTTAATCAAATTTCAACTAAAAATTAACAAAATCCAAAAGAATATTCATAAAATTTTATGTAAGCGCCTCGAAGGAAGAAAAATTGTGAATGCTTGTGAGTGACAATCGAGAGTGCAGGGTGTTTAATAATTAGCAATACAATAATTTGCGTTGCAATGTATCGCTCAAACAAGAAATGGAATCTCAATGAAATTTACTACAACAAAAAGAAAATATTAGATGCGCTGAACTAAAATATTATTACATACTTATATTATTAAATAATCTTCTTTCTTTATTTTAATGGCACAACAGCCCCTAGAGTGTGGCCTAAGCCGAACTTTCCGCATCCACCCATGTTGTGTGTGTTATATTTGAAGAAGAATGGAAGAGAGCTACAGTTTTATGCCGAATCCGAACGTTGAAGTGAACAGCTTCTCATAAGCAATTTTTACTCTTGTAGGTTTGCCATTGCCTGCCAAGAGGGTGTGCTGTGTAGAAAAATTGTTTTTCTACTTTTTGATTTTGCCTGCTTCGAGATTCGAACCCCGGACACCCTGCGTAACAGCTACAGCGACCAGCTATTAGTTATTACTGCTCCAGCAAATAAGCGCTAGTCATATATACTCATACAGAAAGACGCATCTGGTATTTGAAGTGTTTATAGCGGTTTTTTTACAATTTATTGTTTGTGTGCACTGTATTTTTATAGAGGCAGACAGTCAGTCAGGCAAATATTTAGTCTGTCTTAAAGGGACGCCGCAGCCGCCATTTTCATGTGTCAGTCATGCTAAATTTTCGAAATTCGAAATTGGCAACAATATCTGAATTTTATTGAATTGAAATGAACATGTTAATGTTTTTTATGTACCTACTTATGTACAAATATTTTATTTACATACATATGTACATACTTAGCTACTTTCAGAATACAATTTAGCGTTATTTTAATGCACAATTAAATTCTGTACAGATTCAAACTCATTCAACCTAATATACGTTCGTATTACATTTACATATGTATAGACTTTACTTTTTATGAATGTTAATTTATGAAAAAAATTGTAGTTTTGTCTAATATACGCAGTAAATACTTAGTTGTTGCTTACGGATATCGATCATAAAGCCAGCAACGTTTTCAAACAGTTAAAACAAGTACCGAAATAAATGTGTACTAATCTTTCAATATTAAACTTTATTTAAACTAACGCATGAAGTGGAAAGATGAATCAGTTCTGGATGATACCGCAACTGATTGATATTGATTCAACAATGTACATACATATCGCAATTGAACGCCTGAACGTTTGATTATGAAATTAAAAACTGGTTCACAGGTCAATGCCATTGACACTGGGATCGATTTAAAATTGTATTTCTTTTTATTTTACAGTCAACACACAGGGTGTACCCCTATGAATGCAAAGCATTGTGTTGATTGGAAGGAAGATTGATAGCGGGGAGGAAGAAGGAGGGAGAATGAGAGAGGGAATGCAATTACAGGACACCGATACCCCAATGAACTTCAGTTTATGAAGAAATTTTCTGAACTTAATCGAACACATTTTCCTAAATGTGTTAATAATGGCATAATCATGAGAGAACACGAGAGAATATACAAAAATTTAGAAGCTACGAGACAAGGTACAACAAAAACTCTGAATTTAACTATGTATATGTAAGATATATTACAAAAATATTAGAGACGGAGATGGAATATGGTTATCTACATCTTGTCTTCTTCTTCAACATCATCATTCATGTTATGCGCGTTATATTTGTACATGAATTGAAGAGACCTCCAGTTTTATTCCGAAGCCGAAGTGAAAAGCTTTTCCTAGGCAATTTTTCCTCTTGAAGTTTTGCCATTGCTTGCCAAGAGGTGATCCCGTTTTAAAAAAAAGGATTTTTTTTAAATTTTTCTATTTTTGACTGTGCCGAGATTTGAACCCGGGCACTCTGCGTCGCAATCCAGCACACCACCAACAACGCTCAATTCGATCAATCAAAAAAAAAAAAGCCTTACATCAAATGTCTCAAAACCGAGTTTCTAATGGATTATAAATATTGCATCGCCGCCTAAATATTGTATAAAATGCAATATTTTGAAAACAATAATGAATATATTAAAGTTTCAATTAAAATGCTTTTTCCTTGAAAAATTAAAACAAAACAGAATTTACAAAAAAACTGATTTTGTTGAAGGCGCTGTTCAGGGACACACTTAGGCCCACGGAACTATTTCAGTGACGTAAGACAGAGACACAGAGCGAAAAATTACATGTATTTTCAAAGCCCGTTGTAATCTTTTAGAACTCTATGCAACGATTTAGATCTATATTCATTGTGTAATTTGAATGAAGAAGAAAATTTAACCTATTTTTTTTAACTTATGTCCAATTTTAAAAGAATATATAAATAGATATATATATATTTTAACAAATCAAAATAAACGGAGATCGAATTACTTAGAATTCTCAATGAAGAAGAATTAGCTGAAAAACAGTAGTTTATTTTATTGTCAATTCTCTAGATCACAAAAAAATCTTTAAGTAGTCATAAAATTTCGTAGTCGTATGTTATTTACAAAAATATTTTTCTCTCTACTTAATTCCAATACTCCTAGTGGAGGATGTTTAACTTCCTACAAGACCAAAAAACCTTCGACTCAATTTCAATGTTTGTTGTAATCAATTCGTCCTCAAGTTTTTACTCAAGACACAGAGAGTTTTACATTTGCAGTACCTACCTTTCCTCAGTATTTTTTTTTTTTTTTTACTGCAGCCAGGTATTTTAACAGAATAATTTTGAGTTAAGTATATAGAAATAACAGTTATTTAGTGTTTTATTTTGTGTAAGCAAAAATCATAATTGTATCTTATGAACTCTTCACGTGAGAAGATTTTTTGTCGTTATCATTTGTATCGATTGAAACTTAAATTGAAAAGTTTAAATGCATTTTTCTCAGAATTTATGTTTTTTGAGTTATGACAGTCTTGCAGCAAAAAAGCGATATGTAAATACTTATGCATAATGTTTGCAGATTTTCTCGTTTATTTCAGTTTATATTTATAAATTTTTAATCGCTTAACATATCAGGAATTGGAACTATTTTAACTTCAGTATATTGTGTTTTTTTTAAGAAGTACTTTGTTTCTTTTTTTTCAAAAATAATTTCGCCTGTTTAATAAAATACATAATAAAAGATGTAAAACAAATACATTTTTGGAATAAAAAGTAAATTATGTTGCTCTTGTGATTATAATATCACTCGTTTTTCTCTGAAATCCGAAAACCTCCTGAATTTTTAACTTACTTGTATTATCCATTTCTGTGCATTTGTTAAAAATAGTTAACAATTATTTAATTCCAAGTACCTGCGCATATTAAAAGTGTCCACAAAATTTTTCTTAAAAAAAAGTCATTGTATGAGTTCTTTTTATTTTAGTCAATAATCCCCAAACTCAAAGGCATTATACCATAAGTTTAATTTGTTTCAATGATAAAGAAAATAATGTAAATAAATAATACAAATCAGCAGAAGATTCTTATTAAAAACATAAAGAACAACGCTTTCCAGGAAGAATAGCAAATTCGTCATCACAAGCGAAGCGAAACACTTACACACAACATTTAAAATTTTTTTAAATATAAGTGAATTTATATCTCGCTTGGTCGCTGTAGCGTAGCTAGTAGTGCGCTGGCCAGCTACATAGGGTGTCGGGGGTTCAAAACTCGACACAAGCGAAATCAGAAACTAGAAAAAAAAAATTTTACACGGCATCACCTCTTCGAGTTCTACATAAAACTGTAGGTCCCTTTCATTCATGCACAAATATCACACGTACAACATGAGTGGATGCGAAAAGCTCGGCCTAGGCCCTCCATGGGCTGTTGTGCCATTAAAAAAAAGAAAATTTTATATCTACAGTAACTCCCGATTTATTGCGTAGGCAGAAACGCTAAATTTGGTTCAGTTAGCCGATAAATTTTTAATAAAAGGTGATTTTTTAAGAGCTTGGTTTTTGACAATTCAAAAAAACACAGAAATTGTGAATGAAATTTTTATTGGGATTGATAAACCAATTCTTGCCATTTACTTTTTAAATATAGTTTCACTTAAATGTTGCCCGCGGCTACGCTTCAAGTGGTCCATTCTGAAGGTCCAATTTTGGCACACTTTTTCACACATTTCGGCCGGAGTCTCACAAATGACGCGTTAAATGTTGGCTTCCAAAGCAGTAATTGTGTTTGACTGGTCCCTATAGACGAGAGACTTAACATAGCTCCACAAAAAATTATCTAACAGGGTCAAATCACACGATATTGGTGGCCAATTGACTGCACCAAAATGTGAGATTAACTGCTTACCAAATTTGCCTCTCAATTGATGCATGGTTTCGCATGCAGTGTGGCATGTGGCATCGTACTGTTGGAACCACATTTTTCCACATTTATCATAAAGCACGAATTTTAATAATAATAATTTTAAATAATTTGCAAACTTTGTTCAGGCGTGAGTCTATTCATGATGAAATGGCAAACCAAACTGAGCATTTTTTACTTTGACACATGTCAAGAATCATGCGTGAACTGTCAGAAATATAAACGTCAAAATCCACGTAGCAAAAAAATCACCCTTTACATCTTGAACTAAAACGCAATTAAGCATGGGTCAATTAACGGGGTAATACTGCATATCTGAATATAAAGGAGCAGCAAAAGGCAATATTCATATTCTCCCTGTGAAAATCTGTGATAAACTGCAGTGCATAAAGAGATGGGAGAGTAGTAGAAGAAGGAAAACATTTTACAAATACTTACTGCAGTAGCAGCAATTGGCTGCTAAAAATAAACGCATTTTTATTGTTGTTAACAAATGAGTTGCATGTGCATTTTCCTACTCATCCCAGTTCGGTTCGCTCGTTTGTAAGTACATATACATATGTATATAAGTACTATACATATATTGTATGTGCAAGCAATAAATCCGGCATTTATAGACATACAAAAAACAAATTATTATTAGCAAGCTCACAACGAATGTTGCAATGCTATGAAAAGTTTACTTTACTTTACTTTCAATGGCACAACAGCCCATGGAGGGCCTAGACCGAGCTTTTCGCATCCACTCATGTTGTGCGTGTTATATTTGTACATGGATGGAAGGGACCTACAGTTTAATGCCGTATCCGAACGACGAAGTGAAAAGCTTTTCATAGCAATTTTTACTCTAGTAGGTTTGCCATTGCCTGCCAAGAGGTGGTGCCGTGTAGAAAATTTTTTTTCTAATTTCTTTTTTTTTTTTTGACTTTGCCTGTACCGAGATTCGAACCTCGGACACTCTGCGTAGCAGTCCAACGCATTACCACTACGCCACAGCGACCGCTCTATGAAAAGTTTAATAATAAATAAATATTATAAAAAATAATACAACATAAAAAAAAACTGTTTCACTGTTCACCATGCCAATGCAGAGCACCCTGCAGTTGCAATAAATAAGTATTTAAATAGTGTAGAAGATATCAAAGTTAGTACACTGAGAGAAAGCAACAAACAAGAATATAATAAATATTTGTGTGTGTGTGATAAAAATGTGATGTGGTTAGCAATGCTTACTAAAATCAGGTCATGGCCTTTTAAGTTATTTTAGTAATTTAGAAATTGTCACTGTATAAAATAAACAAACATTTTCTTTCAAAGCTATAAAAAGAGGAAATATTTATACTATGTAGCTTCATATTCCCGATTACACACAACAACAAAATATATCTATTGTGAATATATCTATGTACGTACATATATAATTCTTCATTTAGAATTAATTAAAAATATACAATGTTTTAAAATTTGTTAAAGAAAAACATTTTGTACATTCTCATAAAATTAAATGTTCATGTTAAAGTGCAGTGAATAAGCAAACTAAAATTTACATACAGTTTTTTCAACTGTGTACACAGAAATAAATACATGAGACTTTCCAGCTGATAGATAGCAAAATGTCTAAAAAGCCACGAGGGAATATTCACAAAATTCGAGAATTCGAATTGGAAAAGGTGAGTTATAACTAACTAATAGACCAATATGAAATCAACAGAATATTATACTATTTCTATGCAAAAATAATAAGTATAAATAAGTATAAATAAAATGTATTACAAATTTTGTCTACATTAATTTTGTAACTTTAAAAAATAAATAGTTTTAACATACTAAGTTTCTACCAAAAGATAGTAAGTATTTAATAACCAGGAATGCAACCCGATTTTGAACTAAACCATTTTTAACAGAACCATCCTCAGTTTGAGTTTCTTTAACGGAACCATGAACTAAACTGTTTTGGGTTTTTTTTTTGCACTTGAACCAAATCAAAACCCAACCAAACCGTTGTTGTTCGAAAAAATGGTTTCGTTCAATTCACAAAGTAATCCCATTTTTACTCTTTGTAAGTAATTTTTCTGTTATCTACCTATGTTTTGCATACCGTAAAACTGTATTTCATCACGTGAATCTTTAAACTCTAAAAGTGGTGGCCAGAATGAAGATCAAACGCTTTTAAAACAAATTGAAGGAAATGCGTCAGTTGCAACAAAAAGTAGGTGTGACATATTAATTCATTCGATGGAAATGTTGAGATGTAAACTTAAAATTGTACTTAGAATTTATTCAACCATTTATTCAAGTTATTTATGTCTGGCAATACTATTTATTGCTACTTATGACTTTGTACTTATTTTTTACTTGTCTCTTTTCATTCATTCCTTTGTAATATCCTCTGAAATAGCAACGTGTTTTTCCACAAAAATAATATTAACAGGAATAAATCAAATTATCATCTAAGTAATACTGACATTTTCAAATACTACCAAAACTATCAAATAAACCAACCTCAAAATTTAGTACTAATAATTTCTACTGTTCCTAGGGCGCAAATTTCGGTTGAAAGAATTTTCTACACTTAAATTTGTATTATCTGACTGATTTGCATACAAATATGGAAAAAAGTCATTTAGAAGGTACAACATTTTATTACATAATTAATTTCAATAAACTACGACCCGCGAGCTTCACCAATCCGGCCTGGGCTAGTTGAATTCGATTGGTTAAATTGGCAATACAAGTAATTCATACAAAATAAATTGTTAGGACAATCAATAGATTCCATTGAAACTTTTCCAACGAGCACTCTTTTAAACGAATCAGATGGAAAAGTCTCTGATATGCAAACGATTGTACTAATGAATACTAAAGTTAATTTCACCCTAAAAATCATATATATAATTTTCGAATGATGCAGTTAATATTTATTTGTTGATGCTCTTTCATTTGAAACAAACTTTCAAAGGGGTAAACCCAACCAATAAAAAATAGTTCTTTACTATTTTTTTAATTTTTTTAAACCATCCAGATCACGAGGTGAAACGGTTTATGGCGCGGCGCTAGACTCTTAATGTAACAATCGCGAAATCATAAACCCTTTTTTTCGTTCACTTTAATATAAATAATTAGTAGTAATAATAATAATTTTTTTGTTTACATTTTGCATTATTTCTACACTATAGCCTCTGATACTTCAACATGCTCTAGCTCTAATATTCGCAACATGTTGGCGTTGTATCAAAGATTTTATATACATATATGTATATATTATTACGATATTTGGTTGTATTCTTCGACTAATCAAGCGTAATTCCGCTCTCCCCACCTCACAATGTGGCGATGTATGGTACCTGTAGCTAAGTGGAGAAGTTAGTATGGCCCTTAGGCTAAACACTTTGGAGACTCACGGTGTAAAACATTTATATCGTGACCTTAATTTAGAAAGCCCGTTGTATAGGCTAAATCATCATGAACGCTTGTTTATAAAATCGTGAATATAACTAGGAATTTTTGGTCTATGGCTCTCAAGAGTTAATTAGATATAAGGATGGGCATGTTTTATTATAATCCATTAAAAACTCGATTTGAAAAGTGTCAACCCGATATAATGGTGTTGCAGATTTTTGAATCAAAACATTTTTGAACCGAACCGTGCGGAGGACTGCTTTTTGAACCGTGGTTCCGTGACCGTGAACCGCTGAACCGAACCATACCGCTCAAACAATCTAAGGTTTATATAAATTTCCGAAATGCATGACCACTACTTTATGGCTTTTAAAATCTTATAACTTATATACTATGTATTTGGGTATGTAGAAATAGGGTGAAACGATCTCTGTATGTCTGATCTGGTTTGGTTCAAGAACCCCCCAAAAATTATTATTTTGTAAATTTTTGTTTGGGTAGATTTGTGGACAAGCGTTTGCTTTGTTCTATCGCTATGTTTGTTTTGTTCTATTGTTGATACTGACCCATTTCCTTCAATTACGTTTGAAACTGACCCATTTCCCCCAATTGGTTTTGAAACTGACCTATTTCCCTCAATTTGTTTTAACAGCACTTCTTCTTCATCCTTACCAACACTGGAATGAAATGGAGTTTTCATTGATGAAAAACATAACAAAGATAAAATATTTTACAAAATTTTGTGCTGCAAAGAGTAAGTAATAATGGGAATATATTTTGGATTGAATCAAATCATTTTTTCGATCAAAATTGGTTTGATTTTGGTTTGGTTCAAATCAAATAAAAACAAAAACGGTTTGCTTCATGGTCCGGTTCAAAAAAGCGTTGTTTCAAAACCTGTTTGCATACCTTGTTACAATGTCATTACCTGATAAAGTATTACTTAATATAAAATTTCGAAAAGCTATCATCACTCGATAGACCTCAGTGCATCACTTACACTGTAAAATATTCCTTGTTTCCAACGCTAGGATTAGCTATAAAAATTGCACGATATTTCCCTACCAAAGTGAAGCATGGTGCTTAAGACGGCCGCCAATTGCAATAAAAGGTCCAACAAATTATTTACTTTACTTTTTTCCTTCACTTTATTTATGTTTTTATTAATTAGCAATAGAAAATTAATTACCTGGCAATAAAATATCGAATACAGGTGGTCAATAGCTCAGTCTATCAGACTCGTAATTGTGTAAATACGAAACACCGCAATTCATCAAAGTTTCAGACACACAACGAATGCTTTCAAAATAATCATTTCGCAAATCATGATATTTGGTCTTTCGCGCCTCACCGCTGGTTGCATCACATTGTTTGGTTATCGAACGAATTATGATTTTCAACAAATTTCATCTAGGAAAACAAATCTTCTTCTTTCGGATAATATCGAAATATGTTCTGACACAAATTTTGGCATTAGTCCAAAATTATTCACATTTCCATGGCATGTGGTAAAAAAAAATCATCGAATAAAAGCGCTAGCTTGTGTTGGCTTTTTATTCTATATACTCGTATGCAGTTGGTCTTGTTGAATAATTGTATTTTTGTATTAGTTATTTCTGGTGAATTAGTTCGATTTGTATGCGGGACCCTTTTTTATTTTAATATTGCACACACTAGCATTTAATGAAAATTTTTTTTTTTTTGCCATTATAGATCAATTTAGTCGATGAATTCGATATACTGCAAATTGTTGGTGAAGGATGGTTTGGCAAAATTCTACTAGTCGAGCATCGAGCCTCGCAAACGGAAATGGTATTAAAAGCGGTGCCCAAGCCCTATGTTTCACTGCGTGACTTTTATCGAGAATTCCATTATGGCCTTCATCTTGGCATACATCGAAATATTGTGACGACATACGATGTTGCATTCGAGACTGCTGGATTTTATATATTCACACAGGAGTATGCGCCATTAGGTGAGCCTTGGTCTTGGAATATTTCAAACGAAATTTCACTAAGTAAAAGTTTTATTAGGTGATCTTACATCGAATGTCACTGATACTGGTGTTGGTGAAGCCTACAGCAAACGAGTGGCCAAGCAGATTGCGTCCGCTTTAGATTATATGCATTCAAAGTGAGACAAAAATATTTGATTACATGAAGCAAAATGTGCAAGTAATTTAAAATCTTCTCCACCCAGAGACATTGTGCATCGCGACGTCAAATTGGATAATGTGCTCATTTATCGTCCAGATTTCTCCCGTGTCAAGTTATGTGACTTTGGCGAATCTTTTCAAACGGGCACCGTTGTTGAAAGACGTAACGAATGGTTGCCCTACAGTCCTCCAGAAGTATTAGATATCAAACCAGAAGGAACGTACAAGTGAGAGAATTAATTCACACATCTACGAGTATTAAAAACTATATAAATACTGATATATTTTCTTAGAGCTGATCCCAATCATGATGTGTGGCAGTTTGGCATCGTCATCTTTGTATGTCTGACGGGGTGTTTGCCTTGGCAAAAAGCTGCTTCCGATGATCCACGCTTTATGCGTTATCTTGCCTGGCAGGGTTCTATGATTTTACCCATCCGGCGTACACCAAAATTATTTAAGCTACTATCATCGCGGGCACAACGAATGTTTCGTCGATTTCTAGAGCCCAAACCCGATCGTCGTCCAAATAATTTAACAGACTTGACAAAGTTTTTGGATGATCGTTGGTTAGCCAAAACCGCTGAAAAAGAAATGGCCGAATATGAGACCGACGTTTTGTGCCCATCAATGTATTCCTTTCACAGCAGTCCTGATGAGAAACACCGGCTTTTATATACTCTGGCGGATTGTGGCATTGAGACGAACGTGGATCGTCAGACGAAAAAGAATCGTATTAAGGATTGGATTGAATCGTCAGTGATAACAGAAGAAGATGAGGTAGGTGTATTAAATACTTATGTACATATTTTTGTATAATCTTTGCCAATCGATACATAAAAAGTAGATGTGGTAGCTGATATGGGTTTTCTGAATGAACCGAAAACAATTGTAGTTAAACTAACTACTTATTATCCTTTCTGTAACACACAAATTAGCAACACTTAACAATTGCCGCGATCAGATAAGCCAACACTTCAAGCTATTTCAAATACACTTACATCATAATCTTAAATTAACTTACTCGTATTAAAATAAAAAAATGAGACCAGTATGACCACTCTGTGATTAATGACCATAATTCATTTGCAGGAGGAGATAGACGAAAACAATTCCGCTTCTCCGTCGTCGTCTATTTCACGAGAACCAATGCCCGGGCACATCTCGTCCATACGTGCCGTCGCTCAACCCAAAGAAATCAAAACTACCCTCAAAGATGCTACACAAAAACACTTTGATCCACGAACGGGGGCGCTGCAGCAAGGTCCCAGCGAAATGGGCACGACACTGCCGCCCCATCACAATCATCATCAAAAATCCGCTAGCCCCTCGATTAGCAATATATCAACATTGAACAATGGAGACAGCTTGTGCAGCAGCCTCTTAACACTGGGTTCGCGACAGGATTTGATTGCTAGCAATTTGCAGATGTATAATTCCGATACGGATCTAAATCGTTTAGGTGAGCTAAACAAACACTTCGACGGGAATGAACGCTATATAAACCAATCGCTTAGCAGTGGCAATTTACTAACTTCCGCTGCCGATAAATCATTGCCGCCTTTTCTTAATCCGATTAATAATTATAATGGTGGCACTATAAAACTCCCCGGTGGAATCTTGCGTTCATCGGATGGTGCTGGCGGCCGTAATAGCGGCAATAAAAGTATACTGCAACGCTCTAAATCAGATTCGGTAAAGGCGGTCATGCACGCTAGTTCGCCTACAATTGATAATTCCCATGCTTATGCTAGCACTCAAGCTTACACAACTAATCGGCAACAATTGGGAGGTGGCAGTGGCAATGCTCCAAATGGCAGCTCATTTTTTGTGAATGAGGCTGGCAAGCCAAATGTCGCCATGCCTCAAACAAATGGTAATTTGAATGCGATTAATAATAGAATTAATAGTAAGTCTGTAACTTTTTCTGGCCTCACTAATGCCTTTCAATCACTTGCGCATATCTCATTGCCAGCACATGCTTCCAACATGCACCAGCAATTACAATATCAAGCTCAATCTGTACCAACTTATTTTAATCGTGAAAAAAATGATTCTCAAGTTAAGGATAGCGCATACGGATCGACTGAGGTGAGCGAAAAATCCGCCAAGCATACAGTAACATTTGCTTCCAGTAATGGCAACATCGAAAAAATGAGACCGCTGCAACAGCAACCATATCAGAGTCAACATAGCCCCATGGTTAATAATCGTATTCAGAGTTCGGACGAACATCGTCGGGAACCACAACGTTCGTATAGAGGTGCTCTGACGACCAATAGTATGAAGGACACGGCATACGATCGCGTCGTTCCAGAGAATAATGCCAAAAAGAGAAGATGATATCTTAGGGTTTGATTAATATTTTTTGCGTACACAGTTTACGATGTCTTTACTCGTACACTATCCGGATATTTTAAATATGTATTGGCGAATGCCTTTTTACTTATTGTAACATTTCTATGCATATCTAATTTTAATTAATTGTGAGCTTAAAATAAACTATTCTAATTTTTTCCTATACTCATATGCTAAAGGTGTGTTTTTTTTTTTTTTTTTGTAAGTATTAAAGTTTTTATATACTTATGTATTATACACATACAGTGTCGGACAATCAAATAAGAACACCTTGCACTATAAAACTTCCATTGATTTTTTTTTATTGGACTGGCAAAATTTTTATAGAGAAGAAAATGGTATGGTATATACTTTATAAATTTCATTTTTTTTTTTAATTGAAAAGTTCTTATTGATTTGTCCTTTTGAAATGTGTTTTTATGTATAACTTTTAAATTTCTTTTTTTACACTGAATTGATTTTGATTTTGTTTTAAGCAAAAATTAAACTTATGGAATAAATGAATAAAAGTAATTACCTTTTTAATTTATCATAAGCCTAGAGATTTTTTTAATGTTTTTGGTTTCAGAACAAGGTGTTCTTATTTAATTGTCCGACACCGTATGTAATTTTTCAACCTTTCGACTTTATAGTTTAGCTTACGCACGTCAGTTATCCTAGAATTTTGAAGAACAAAAGAAGATTGGTTATCTCCAAAGAATATTTAGACAGTAGCCCTCTAAACACTACAATTAGCCTTACACTGCCCAAACAATATGGGTAGTGTAAGGGCTAGAAAATATATCACCATACTGCAATATTCACAATGGCCAGATATTTACATTTTTAACTGCTATTGGGGTTGACAAATTTCAATATATGATTCCTGAGTGCCTAACTTGAGTAGCAGTAGGGCACAGTATTGATTACACTATGTTGTAGGGTAATAGGGTATTTCGCAAGTTATGCAAGAGCCTTTTTGCATTATTTTGACACATTTTTCAAGTTGTTTTTAGCCAAGATCGAAATGGAGATTCCATATTTATATATTACTGGCGGACCCCATGCACGGCACGTTTCACTGTGCATAATTAAAAAAGTATTTCAAAGCAGTTTAAATTTAAAGTTTAAGTCAAATTACCGTCAGTGGAGCCGCCTCCAGAACCATTACGCTCATTGGTTTTAGGTGTGCACCTGAATCAAAGCATTTTTTGGCGCAAACATTCAATCTTACAATTCATGTTTCCAAATGACTTCATTGGGTTCAACGAATATTATTCGTGACAATTTTGTGACCACATTCAGGGTAATTTGCATGAGCAACATGCTATTGGTCTCGAAATGAAAATGATTTTCACAACAACGTTTTTTCCGCTTCTGATTGGTTTTTTCCCCCAGATCCAAGGACAAATATATCACAGCTTGAGATCTTTATTGCCCTTTTCTGATATAGAGTATCAGTTTTTACAAATTTATTTCCTTGGTAATTCTGATCAGCAAGTTGATCGTCGATGTTCAATTAGTTCAAATTTGGAGCGAGATGTTATTGAACGAATCCAAACTTTCCTTCAAGAGAATGATGAATTGGTTCGACTTTTCCGTACTGCTCTCGACCAAATGCCTACAGATAATCACAAAATTGTAATAAAGGCCGATAAAGTACCATGTGGAGATCATGCCAGAAGATTTAATGCTCCAACAATGGATGAAGTTGCAATAGTAATAGTTGGTGCTGAATTTAATTCTCGAGATATTGTGCTGCATCGAAGAGATAATGGTTCAGGAGATGGCTCCAATTCCGGTAATTTGAATTTTACATTAGCACAACATAAACCTGGTGGCTCATTTTTGAATTTGTACGCTTTGCAATGATTACATACGTCATCCATAGCACCAATAACTACAGTTCGATGTAAAGTGTAATCAATCGTCGAATCATAATTGAACGCAGCTCGATTAAGTGAATGCGTTAAGGGGTTCAAAAATTGTAGGCATTGTAGGCAGTGGGTGAATAAATAGCCTATGTCCGTCAGAAAAGCATGTACTTTTGAGGTCTGACATTTGCCGTGCGACGAATAGTGATGCTGAACCACCTGTGTAAGCAATATCACTCGATAACTAATTCAGTTCCAAACTTTATAACGATTAACAAATTGTGCTTGGAAATCATGTTTTTTAATGAATTTATTACTTTTCATAGTTGTGGGAAGAAGAGATATTTAAAAGATGAGATTGGCACATATGATACAGCCAAAATTTAAATAATTCACTTTGTACGTAAATTCAACAAGTTCGACAATGTTGCAAGTTTAACATTCAAGTAAAACGTCACTTTTGGATATTTTTCACAAAGATAAGCACCTGAAAAACGTTTCCATGATATCCATACTGCCTTGATTCACTTCGTTTATTCCTATTCACACGCAATTATTTTCACAATAAAAAAAAACTTGATTTGTTTGTTGAAATCTTAAAAAAAAAATTTACTTCATTTTATTGTTGTGATAAAATTCCAAGAAACGACACAACGCGCTATGCATTCTTATTGCATACACACAAATTCGATGACTTTACTTAAGTGGAATAAATCTAGAACTGTGGGTAGCACCAATACCGGGTCTACCGTGCTTAACAGGTTTGTATGATAAAGCAAATTCACCCAAGTAGTGTCCAATCATTTCAGGTTTGATTTCAACCTGTGAAGAAATAAATAAGACACAGTAATAAGTTACCATTACAACAAATCCAAATGTGTTTGTTTATACCTGTCCAAAATCTTTGCCATTGTAGACACCAATAATTGAGCCGGTCATCTCGGGTACAATGATCATGTTTCTCAAGTGAGTTTTAACTATTTCAGGTTTCTCATTTGGTGGTGCTTCTTTCTTGGCTTTACGCAACTTCTTGATCAGAGCCATTGGCTTGCGCTTCAATCCACGGGAGAAACGCCTGCGTGCGCGGCTATGCATCAATTCAACCAATTGGTTGCTAGAGAACGAGTAGAAGAAAAAGTAAGGTTAGTTTGATGGGCATCAACGAACTACACAAATTTTACTACTTACTTGGGCATATCCAACAATTGATCCAAAT
This sequence comes from Palloptera scutellata, assembly GCA_958295655.1. Lineage (NCBI taxonomy): Eukaryota > Metazoa > Arthropoda > Insecta > Diptera > Pallopteridae > Palloptera > Palloptera scutellata. The sequence goes on along the minus strand of OY282451.1, from coordinate 60,498,095 downwards.
CCACACCGCGGTAGGTGAATTTCTTGAAGGTACGCTTCTTCTTAAGAGTTTCATCGACTTGCTGTTGAAATAATAACAAAACGAAAACAAAGTATTAGAATTCTACGTTGACAATATTTCCATATTCGTTCACATAAAATGATCAAATTCTGGGCAGATTAGCACAGAAATTTTACTTTGTATTAAGCCACAAATGAATTTGTCACATATTTATTAAATAATTTTCACATTTTGTTTATAGATGTTGTACGTTTTTAAAGATTTTTAATGCACAATTTACCTCAGCCATATTTACGCTTCAAAATTACAGAACGGAAAGAAATACGGAACACCGCAGCGTTACCAGCCCCAACGAATTATACTAGTTTATGGTATAACGAAGTTGGCGGCAATGACGAAATGAGAAAGAAACGGAGATGATTAATAAGCTGTTCGTAAATTATTTGTAATCGAAATAAACGTATAAACAAAAACTAAGTTGAATTATTTTCTTTTTCACAACAAAATTTGATAGTTTAAAGTTTAAAGGTAATAAAACAGATGGCAAAATATCGTTGCCGCGTTGCCATTGTGTTTGTACCTTTAAGGTAAGAAAACTATAATCTCTAATAGAAATTAACATAAGCTAGCAAATTGCATTTTTTTGCTTTAATTTTTTGTTTTTTTTTCATTTTCCTGTATGACAAAATGGAAATAGATTGTTTTAGAACATAGCAGCAATTTGTACATTGGCGCAATGATGTAGGTCGCGGCTATTATGTTCGTCTTCATAAGCATTTAAGTGTTGACAGATGGTGCAATGTCGTAACCGTGGCCATTGTGTTCGTCTCAATTCCCAAAATTTATGTTATAACATTTACATCTTGGCGTTGCCAACTAAATATTGCCAAATATTTGTTATTAAGATGTTGGCTGCGTGCACAACTGACAACCAAATTAAAAAGCCGCAGATATGGTATTTACCAAATAAACATTATTATAAACCAGGTCGCCAAGCCCAAAATAGTTTTTTCACAGCAACGGTGCAATGTTAAAAAATAATTATAGTGAGAATTTCAGAACTCGTGGGGGAAGTGAAACTTTGTTTGTAATTTATGTTCCAAAACCGTATTAAATTAAAATAGCTAGAACAGATTAACTTTGTTTTATCTATTCAAAACATTGTATAAAAGGTAGTTCACTTTGGGACAAGCTTCTACCTCATTGAATTGCCTGTTATATCTACATCGTTAGGCTGTGGTTATAATCAAATTTTACTCGGCGAATACCATGCAATTGTTGTTGCCCGAACACGAACACATATGCTGGGTGAAATTTACACCGAACACGCCGAGTATTCAGGGTGTCACTGAGTTATTCTACAAAAAAAGAAAAAAAAAATGTATGTAAAATTGAAGGAAAACATGCGAAACCTGTACATCCTTATTTTCATATGCAGAAAAGCGAAGTTGCGAATGTTTTTAGTTTTTGAAAGTGAATATTAAATATATTATTCATAAAACTATTGAAGAAAAATCATATTATTTTCATAATTTTTCAATTATATTATTAAAATCACTCTACATATTGATAAAATCGTTTAAAGTTTTTTGGAATACCAATTAGTGTTGCCATTGCGAAAAAAAAGTATTAAAAAATATTTGATTTTCGACCAAAAGCAACTCTGTAATGAATACCAATGTAACCACTACACCCAGTATGAGAGTAAAAATGATGTGTTCATCGAACAGCGAACACCAGTATAACCAGCACCTTAGGGATATGACTTACCCTTTGCATCTAAAGAGAAACGTCGGAATTAAAATATCAGTTCTTTATCATTTCTCCTTAAGCTTTCTTTAATATTTATTTTACTCTCTGTTAAAAGTACTGTAGCTACAGTAGGTCGTATACTACAGTTAAAATGTACTGAAAATATTGGTAATATGTTCTTTTTTGGTTTCTTTTAATGGCACAAAAGCCTCTAAATCCCAAGGTCGAGCTTTTCGCTCTAACAGAAAATGTAGCGGCTGCAGAAGCCTCAAAACTTGATTCAACTTTAACTTTTGAGCATTGACAAGCAAAAATGGAGGAAAAACAAATTTAAAATTCGACTAAGTCTACTGATAAAAACTAAACAAAATGTTTATAATTCAAGCTATTCAATTTTTAAAAATATTACGGAGAAAAGACCTGTGCATGGAAATACATTTTTAAAATGTACAAAATTTTGTTGAACAGCTGTTTCGTTGCTATAGCTCTTGTAGCTGTGGCATCGCATCCTGTTCAGCCCTTTATTATTAATGCTTTAGCTCCGAAAAGTTTATAAGGATAGAAACAATTTATACGCGAAACAGTCTTGCTTTCGTCATTTATTTAATTTTCACTGTGATTTTCTGTGCATATCAGTCCCACGTACAAAAACAGCTCGGCCTAGGTCCTCCGTGGTATGTTGAGCTAATAAACGAAAAACGAGAGAAAAGAATTTGTTCGTACTTTCTTAGACCGTTATGAAATTGAAAATTTTGATCATCAAACACTTTGTGCTCGGCCTGCAAAACACCCACCATATCGTGTTCGGTGCAACAACAATTTTATGGTGTTCGACGAGTAAAACTTTCAATGTAACCGGCTTTACTAGAAATTTATATTTCTTTCTCACAATCAATCATGCTTTGTTAGATTTATCCTTGAATTGAACCTGTATTTGATTATCGATTATATGTACATTATATAACAATGATTTTTCCAAGAGCAAGAACAGCAATCATTTGCGCTATTACTTTATTCGCTGGCATAATTCAATGATCTTCTTATTGGTCATGTATAAGTAATGCATTGATCTCACAGAAGACCAGTATATGATTTTTATTCAACTTTTTCTCCCCCTCTGATACATTTTTTACATATTATATATTTACATATATTTAAAGAGTTGGCAACCCTCTAATTGAATCTATTTCAATTAGTAATGTCACTCAATTAATTTGTTAATTAGAGTAGGGCTAATTAGAGTATTTTTTTAATATTAATCGAGAGTAGACATGTCTGCTGTGAAACAATTTACTCGATTAAAAATAAATCACATACTTAGTTTTAATGAGATTTTATTAAAATATTGAAACATATGTAATTAAGGCGAAATATTAAAAAATGGCCAAGAAGCAGTTTTTCGCGTGTTTCTACTGTAATTTAAAATTCAAAAATTACACTATCTTAATATAAGTATAGTTAAATTTAGTCGATCGGTATTCCGAGGATGGAAAGAACGAGCTTATTTAGATTTAAATGCCAAAAGAGGTGCCATTTTTTTTATTAAATTATTATTATAAAGCTAAAAAAAACTTATTAAAAAACCTTCACTTTCAGTTCAGGAAAATTAAAGCACTCTTTTAAAACAAAAATGCAATAAGCCCAAAAAATAGATCTGCTGTTTTAACTTCAAAGTACTTGATATGAAGTGTTGCACAAAATGAATTTCTGCATAATTTAAAATGTTTGCCAGGAAAATTATGAATCATTTACAAGTGCAGTTTTGGAACATAGTACCAGTTTAAAAAACATTGTACCAGTTAAAGGAAAAAGGGGCCAAATATGCACGTTTTGTGCCAATATGGCAGCACTGAGTACAATTTTGTTTGCTTTAATCGATTGTAATTCAGTAAAACACTACTCGAGTCTCATCACTAATTGCAATCATTATTATTTTGATTTATTTTGCTTGCGTGGATTTGATGCTTTTTGTTTACACTTGGTTTACTCTTTAAAGACAACAAGAATCAAAAATAACGTAAAAATGGTAAAAATTTGATAAGCACTCATAAAAGTGCTAAAATAAAGAAGAATTTTAAATGTGTACTTGCCACCCACGAATGCAAAACAAATCGCTGATACACCGATTTTTTGCACTGATTTTATATATCTTATCTAAATTATTGTGATAGTTACGGGTGAGTAATAATATTAACGTTTTAATTACAGAATAAAGCAAATTCCGTCTTTTCACAGAGAAAAAAAAACAAAAAATCAAATTTAATTGGTTTTGAGTACAATTTTCCCACAACCCACTACATTACAACATCATCATCATCATTATTATAGCCTACGTAGCGAAGCGAAAGTTTTTGTTCACAAAGAAACTAATATAAACTTTTTGCTGGCTATTATCGCTTAACGACACAAAAGTTTTGAGTGCGACGCATCGTCGTTTGACCCAGTATCCAAAACTGCAGTCGTGTACTTTGTCTCATAATCATGTTTTCACATTCGGGGCATGTTATGACATTGGCCAACAGCATCATTGGTGTTGGCATATTGGCGATGCCATTTTGTTTTCAAAAGGTATGGTATAAACATTTTTTATGGATTTCATTGTTTATTAAATTTTAATTACGCTTAGGCAAAGTTGTTGACATACAAATTTCAAGGTTTTTAAACAAAAATTTTAAATGTTTGCATATAGTTATATATGGCAGTATATTCATACACCTTTTAAAGTTCGATTACATCTCAGAAGAGAAATAAATAGCTTCGCCTTTAAATTGAGTAATCTAAGAAATCATGAAAAGTGGTATAAGTAAAGGGTGATTTTTTTAGAAGTGTGGTTTTCAATCTGGCAATACCTTTTTCGGAGTTGGTCTTTTTGACGGCTGTCACTTGATTTATGCTCAATTTGGTTTGCAATTTAGTAATGAATAGACTTACTCCTGAACAACGTTTGCAAATCGTGCAAATTTATTATCAAAATAATGGTTCGTCCAATGCGTCCAATATTCGGTCGACATAATCGCCCAGCAGAGTCGGTAATTCGAGCAACCATGGATCGGTTTCGCACCACGTTTACTCTAGTGGATAATGCGCATCCTCAGAGACGCATCCTCTTACAAAATCCAACTCGTGCAAGAATTGAAGCCGAACGACCATCAAGCGCGTCGCACGTTCGGTGAATGGGGCCAAAACGAGATGGTCACCGATCCCGATTTTCACAAGAATATTTTGTTCAGCGATGAAGCTCACTTTTATGTTGAATGGGTACGTTAATAAGCAAAATTGTCGCATTTGGAGTGATCATAATCCACAAGCGATTGTTGAGACGCCGTTACATCCTCAAGTCACTGTTTGGTGTGCTCTATGGGCAGAGGGAATCATTGGTCCATATTTCTTCAAAGATGAAGCCGGTCATAATGTTACAGTCAATGGGGAACGCCATGATTAATGACTTTTTCGTGCCTGAATTGTGAATTGGAGGATGTTGATGTGGACGACCTTTGATTCCAACAAGACGGCGCTACATGCCATACAGGAAACTTTTGGTGAACGTATTATCTCGCGTCGTGGGCCTGTGGCGTGGCCTCCAACATCGTGCGATTTAACACCGCTGGACTATTTTTTGTGGGGTTATGGGGTTATGTGAAGTCGCTTGTCTACGCAGATAAGCCCGAGACGATTGACGCCTTGGAAGAGAATATTAGGCGCATTATTTAGACATACGGCCCCAATTGCTGCAAAAAGTGGTCGAAAATTGGAGCTCTCTGCTGGAATTTATTCGAACCAGCCGCGGCGGCCACTTGCCTTATCTTTATAATAAAGCTAAATTCTTGGCCATAACATTAAATTATATGCGTTTTATTTCTTCTTGAAAACCACACTTCTAAAAAAAAACCCTGTATGTATAAATTAACTAATTATGTAGTGTTAAAATTTTCAACAAAAATAAGTGTAAATTTTAGTTTTTAACGAATTTCAATGCGATCGGCTAAATTCTATATAATAAATAAATAATAACTGTTAAAAGGAAGAGAGAAGCAGTGTCGTACAAGATATAAATAACAGAAGAACAATCATATTTAGTTAGTTAGTTTAAATGGCTAACCAGGGACACACGGAGGCCAGAAAAGTCTATTATGATACCATATGATTGGATGATTGGGACCAGAGCCAATAGTCGGGACCAGTTTGGCAGGTGCTATGCATTGGATAAAATCTTATGCTAATGATTTACGTAAGAGACGCTTCTTAAATTACGAAGGAAGGACCTTCGCCGGATGGTGGGACTCATCATAGGGCATAATCCATGGGGCCAATATATAACCACTATCGGCAACACCGAGGACCCGACCTGCACATCTCATCTTGTCTGGAGGAAGTGGACAGCACAGAAAATTTTCTCTGCACATGTCCCGCCTTTGCCAGAACGAGATAGCGCATTTTGGGTTTCGATGTCACAGGAATGGATAAAGTTTGTGAGATTTATAACCCCTTTTTCAACTTTTTCCCTCTTTTTCTCTAAACTCTTACTTACTGTCACCCCTTCTTCTTTTCCTAGGCCTTAAGTACAATGGGCTGCATAGCCTGAGTGCCTGAGGAACTGTCCTGCACTCGTAGGTCAGGTTCTCGGCCTTCTTCACATCCATCCATCCATCATATGATTGGACATACAGTATAATTCCCGTTCCGAATAGCTGGACGGCAATTTGTTACCACTTGCCAACACTTACTTACAATTCTCACTAACTTCATAATGGTAGGGATTTAAGAAAGCTATGATATTTAACTACCAGACCAAGACGGGAAACGAAACCGCAACCTCCAGAATGAAAATCTAGTGCTCTACCCACTAGAAAGTAAATTATTTTTCATATTTATGTGCTTAGAAGTGCTCTTTATTATAGTTAACTTAAAAATATAGCGTTTATAGAATTTTTCGTTATTGTTCACTTAACTCCCTAAGAAATACATATTTTTGTGGAAAAAAAACTCTAAATTGTATTTTTCTATTTCAGTGTGGCATTATACTCTCAGTTGTTCTTCTCATTATCAGCAATTGGTCTACACGTATTTGCTGTCATTATCTTATCAAATCTTCACTATTAACGCGAAGGAAAAGTTTCGAATTTTTAGGTATAATGTTTAACTTATAACCAGTATTCCTGCAAACTACATAAATTTATAAATTACAGGCTTTCATGCATTTGGTTCCCCTGGTAAATTGCTGGTTGAACTCTGCATTATTGGTTATTTGCTTGGCACATGTATTACATACTTTGTCGTCGTCGGCGATTTGGGCCCACAAATAATCACGAAAATATTCTCACTTGAGACAGGACATCATGTACATCTACGCACTATAATTATGATTGTAGTTACGGTGGTATGTATTTTACCGCTCGGGATGCTCAAAAATGTTGATAGCTTAACTACAGTATGCACTGCATCCATTGGCTTCTACGTTTGCTTGGTTATTAAAATTATACTGGAATCCGAAGAGCGTATTATAGCTAATGATTGGACGGAAAAAGTGGTGTATTGGGAACCAGCAGGCGTACTACAATGTTTGCCCATATTTAGCATGGCCTTATCATGTCAAATGTGTGTGTGAATATAAAGCGAATGGATGAGACTTGTAACAATGTAAATTCATTGAATATTTAATTTTTACAGGCAACTTTTCGAAGTGCTTAGCAGTGTGAACAATCAAAGCGTGGAAAAATTGAATGGCATTGTTAGATATGCTACATGGATTTGTACCTTTGTTTATATTGCTACCGGATTCTTTGGCTATGTAGCTTTTTGTAGGCAACCTTTCTCTGGTTGGTGAATAAGTAATGACGGTATTAGACAAGAAGATATCATTTTTGCTTCCCTATTTAAAGCGGTCCATCATGTCCACGTTGACTTGAGAATTAGGTATAAATATTTCAGAAGCGAAAAGGTTTTGGCAATGAATACAAAAGTTGATATCTTTTTGATCTATACAGTAAAGCAACTATATTTTGATTTATGAAAGAAAATCCAAACCGTAATGTAAATTTTTTCTCAAAGTTTACCTGAAATCATTAATCCTTAGGTAATATTTTGATGAACTTCTCACCATCCTTTGGCAGCGATGTTATTAAAATTGGTTTCATTCTATCGGTGGCGTTCAGTTTTCCGCTCGTCGTATTCCCATGCAGGGCTAGCATATATTCGCTATTGTATCGAAAGGTATGTTTATTTAATGTCGTAAAAGTATTTATATTTTTTATTTCTGTCTAATCTAATTCTTTATTACAATGTTAAGGGGCACACGGATGCAACCGCTTACATACCCGAAACACGCTTCAAAATAATTACCGTTTTTATTGTAAGTTTTGCGCTCTGCATAGCTTTGATGATACCATCCGTCGAACTGGTTATTGGTTTGATTGGCTCTACCATTGGTGTTGCTATTTGCATTATGTTTCCAGCAGCATGTTTTCGTAAAATTGTGAAAAAAGTATCAACTGAACGCACTTTTGCACAATTTATTATCATTAGTGGATTTTGTTTAATGATTTTAGGCACATATGCCAATTTAAGCGCCATTGATGAAAAACGTTCGGGTGCTCATTTGGAGGAGTTACCCAGCCTTGAAGAGAAGTTATTAAGGACCACAAAAATTCCAAAGACTTTGGGCGCAGATAGTTTAAAACATTTGAAAGATGAGCATAAGCATGCGTTAGATGATAACAAAATAACATTGGATTTAAACGTTCAGAAAGACAGTTCAAAACCGAATGATTTAAGTAATAAAAATATGAAAAATATTAATTTAGAAAAACCTAAAGACGAACCACAGCCACCGATAATAAAAATGGGTACTCCACCGCCATCAGCAATAAAATCTAGTGGACCTCCACCACTACCAGTCGATGAAATACATGATGTAGAGCAGCAACAATTGCTTTTGAAAAATAGCGTAAATGTAGAAAAGTCTGTAGATAAATTACAGGCAATATTACCTGTACCGGAAGAAGAGCGGAAAGAGATCAAGACGCTCGTTGTCAATAAAACAGATTTTAAAGAAATACCCAAACCAATGGCACCAGCTGCTCCAGTACACGTAGTTGATAAACCCACTCCCAAAAAGGGAGAATTAAAAAAAGTCACTCTACAACAAAATATCGATAAAGATGCCATTAAAAATGATGAAGAAATTGCCGCTGAAGAATCAAAAAATATTAAACTAGAAATGAAAAGCAACGATGATGAACTCAAGAAAACACAAAACGAGCTGAAGAAAACGAAAGAATTATTGGAGCGTACCGTCGACGAGTTGAAAGAAGAATTTGCTAAACAAAATAAAGAAACACAAAATTTGATGGTTGAAAAATTGGACGAGGTAGTACAAAAAGTTGGACAAATAGAAAGAAAAGTGCAGCAACAAGAACCAGCGCAACAGCGTCAACCACAGCTGCCACAATTACAACCTGAAAGACAACCCCAACTACTACCACCTCAAAAACCTCAATCATTATCCGCCGGAATAGTAACTAATGCTGCAGATGCACAATTATCCGAAAAATTTGAAGACGTACAACCCATCAACAAAGGTTCTCTTTTAAGCATACTATCTGATAATCAAGTTTATGAACCGCTCTCCTACAAAACAGGAGAACTAATTGAACAAGTGAATAATGGCACTAAATTGGACCAACGTTTACCTCTGCCATTGGTTTTGCTCATAAATGCATCGCAAATAAAAATGAATGATAGCAATGCAGTAATGCAAACGAAAGATACCAAGAAACAACTTGCAGCGAATCTCAACAAAGGTTATGAAAATTCTTCACCGAAAATGAGTGGAAAAAAAGTAGAAAACGAAAATGAGAAACTGAAAAAAGTAGCGCTGAATAAAGGAAACATTGAGGCAATACGTCGCGATATTTTGCAAGTAAACTCTAAACAAAATGATATCACCACTGTGTCACCAACCGCGGTAGCAGCAGCAATTCAGCATCGATTTAAGCGTGATGTGGATACTCCACATCTTATAACCAATGACAATTGTCTGACAAATGGTTGCCTAACAGAGCCCAAAGTTGAAATTATGATGGCTCCAGGCTCAAGTTCTTCTATCGATTTTAAAATGCAAGGCATCGGACGTAATCTTAAAGCGTTAAACGAGCCAGAGCATGATTAAACTTATTGCATAAACTGAACACATTGCTACAGTATACTGTGAAAACATTGCTTCAGTACAATATAAACGTCCACTGAATATATTATTTATTTGTTAAATGTAAATAATTGATGTACTATTTAAATTTATTTAATGCAAAACAAAAAATCAGAGCTTTATAAATCTAGTATTTACTTAAGTATATAAATACATACATAGCATTTACCATTTTGTAAGAAATAGTCTTTAAGTTTGCTAAGCAACTTATTAAATTGGAAACTGTAAATAATAATAATATTAATATTAAATAAAATATTTACCATATAGTATTCACACATTCACTCCACACATTGAATAACTGAATATTGGGTTTAGTTTTTTGAGCTTCCTGCACTTTAACGCCATCGACGGAGTATAATTACCAGATTCAAGTTTCAAATATAAGGCGGAAACCGACAAATTTAATTCGGAAGGTGTAGATCTAGATTCATCTAATAGCTGTGCACCTATAATTATATGAAATTGCTTTTAAGAAACTGCCATGGTTCCAAACTGCGTCCTTGCTTTTTGTTCATGTACTAGTTTGGAAAAATTCTTTAGTATCGCTGGTAAATGCTTTAGTTTCCATCTAATTTACTGACATGGAAGCAAAATTTATTCTGAAAATGGTTCGCCACGAGTCAATATTCTCACAAAACCTTTTTGTGAATTAGAGTAGGGTTAGGCTTTACCGAGGAAAAGGTGTAGAGATTTATTTGGCTCGATTTCTTATCTTATTTATCCTATACAATCTGTTTCCCCGATATTTAAAACGTATTTTTATTATTTTCGTAAACTTTTCATTTTTATAATTACACAAATTAATATTTTAGTTTTGCTCAACGAAAAAAATGTCACGTAAAACAAAAATTCAAAATTATTTTCCAGTTGAAAAATATTCAAAATTTTTTCTCTCGCTATTTTTCGATTTTTGCCAAAAGATGTTTCCCTCAAAAGTAAGTTCTTGAATATACTATAAAAAACTGCATAATGTCGCTACAACAATCTAACTTCTAAATTTACAGTTATTTAGTAACGATTCGCTACCAACTTTTAATTCAATTTCTTCACGAAATTCTGTACTAACGGTAAGTTTTTCAAACGAAACTGAAATGCTTTCATTCACCATCATGATTTCAATTATCAACAGAATACTTTTGGGCCCACTACACACATGGAACTCTATCCACGTAGACGGCGAACGGAATTCTATTATGAACCACAGCCTAATGAAGAATATCAGAGTAAAATGTGCGAGCATTCACAGGATAAATTGGAGAAAGTGCGAACCTCCTCCACGATCCAAGGAGAAATACTAAAGTTACGCATTAACCCGCCGAGAAACTCTGATATGCGCATGTTTAGAGATAGCTACTTTTCATGATGTGATTTGGAATGGATAGGCAGTTCTACGACAGAGTGTCGATAAGGACAATTTTTGTTGAGGAAAACATTTCATTAACTATGTGCTATCAATTTCTTTTAAATAAACATTGTATTTTGTTCGCTAAAAGTAAATTGTTTATTTTTATTTTTGATAGGTAAAAATCATCATAATTGGACAAACTATAACAATTTTGCGAAAATAATTAATGCTAATAATGGTAATGCTAAAATATGCAACTCATTAAAAATACAAATATGCAACTTGAAACATACAGCTAAGAACGTGAAACTACATTTAACGAGTGAGAGTTTGTAAACATTTAATTAACCAACTTTTAGGTAGTAAAATATTTCGTGAGATATTTCTAAAGTAGAGGTGGCATTTTTTTGATAATTGAATTTGAACATGATGTCGTTCAAATATCACCACCAATAGCGTGTAAATCGTATAGGACCTGAAAATTGTTAGAAAAAAATATCAGTTAGATATCAGTTGATATTTATGCGGCGCGCTGTATCTTTAAAGTATCTCAATTAAGGTAATAATACAACTAAAACGTATTGATCAATCGAAAGGATTGCCCGAAAAAGGTGGATAGAAATAATAAACTGCAACTGTTGACGATAAATCAACTCAATTTTTTTTTTTTTTTTTGTAATTAACTATACCTCCATGATTGTGCCAATACTCCATGCTTGCGTGCGACATGAATCATTGCAATACGAGCCCTTGTCATTTGTTAATTCAGGCAAACCACGCCAATGTGAGGTTTGCACTTCTTTCAAGTGTGCACGCAGAATAGACCTAAAATTTAAAGAGTTATGAATTACATTTGATAACAATTTGTTCTTCCCTTTATTCTCTGTTACCATGTTTCTGCAATGGTCTCATCTAAGTAACCGCATTTCTTTGCAAATATTAGACGTGCTCGTAGATAATACCCAATTGGCCATACCCACTCCGGGCCCTGATGGTAGTTTGCGCCATGTGCCACTGTACAATCGGCCGAATCATTTGCGTTATCATAGTTAGCGCGATAATTCCAATCGTCAGGATCCAGTGTCTTCATGCCGAGTGGACCTAAGAGATATTCACGTGCTTTTTCTAATGCCTCCCAAGCGTTTTGTGGGTTGAAGAGCTCGGGTGCTACGACCATCGATATGGGGAAATTACAACGTAACTGGAAATCGGTCCAGCCTTGTGATGCGCCATAGCAATCTTTATAGATTTGTTTCTTATTAGCTAAGGGACCTTTTTCGGTTTCCGTCACAAAGAAGTGTTTCTCGAAATTGGCTTTAATGCGATCGGCCCATTCTTTGTAGGTCCATGAAGTCTCTTGACCTACAATAGAGTATAAAATAAATTTACAATTATTTGAGAGTAGAGCTTTGAATTCTTTAAATTTGAATTAATCCCGTTGCGGAAAAGAAGGTATATTTTCGCCTGAGTGTTGCTAAATTAATGTCAACAGCTTCCGGTAGATCTGAGTACTTTTCACGTCTATGCTATTATTTATGTAATATTCTAGACGCACCATTTGGTCCTTTCCGGTTCACAGACTTATATGCAATAGTTCCCTTTTCACTAAGCGACTGCATGAAGCGCAACACCGACATTTGCAATCCCACTAACTCCACGGCAGAACCATCTCTTGGCGTTGATGGTCGTCCACGATTTCCAGCTTTTTCCGACGATCCCATTTTATCCATCCATGTACCACAATTGGCATTATTGCCACCAAACACGAATCCTGTTTCAGGATGCACACCAATATTATTGTTGAAACCATTGTCAGTCATATGTGCATCAATCTCATGCCCGGCGTTACGTTCACGATATTGCAAGCCCTGGAAGTGTACTTGCAAGGCCTCTTGCATTACATCTATCAGGGGTTGATCGAATTTGCCATGTCCATGTGGTTCACTATCATCGTATGGGAATATACGTGAAACCATATCTTTTAATATTTCTTTACCATGCGGAGCTTCGGTGACATATTGCTTTATACTGTTCAACCACCACCAAACGGCATCACGACAATTATAACGTGGCTTGGTGCCGTTATCCAAGAGATTCGGTATAAGCCCGTGACGAAGACATTGTGCAAACCCGAGTATAATATAACGCGCTTCATTGAAGCGCCCAGTAAGGAACATTGTGCCTCGTAGAGCAATAAATGTGTCACGACCCCAGCAGCGCATGTAGCCGGTAGAGAAATGAGGTAATCCTAACAATATCAGGAAGAGCACTTATATTAGAAAACTATATTACAATTACGAAATTATATTCATTTACCTGCTGATAGTGTAACGAAATGATTTGGAGCCGGTGGTTTAATAGCTGGACTGAGAGGCGGTAAGTTGGCGGACTTGCAGATTGTCAAAAATTGTAATGTAGCTAGTGCCAAAGATCGTGGAAAGTTATGGCCATGACGTACTAGGCTAAAATAGAAAAAATATTAGCTTAGAGCTTAACGCAATTATGTACTTGTGTTAAGATAACGAATGTTTCCACGCGCTTTTTTTTGGCATTTCGTTTCGATGTTAAAAGAGTTAACCAAGCTAGTCTTACTGTCCTCCAGCCCTTTCACGTTCCTTATACCGAAATCCAAAAAATGCAGGTAGAAACAATCATTACGTAAATCATATCTATGCCCGTTTAGGAATCACGCTTACTCGGGCATCAAATGATAAACATGAATGACTAGGGCATTATAAACGCCGCTCAAAATCGCATCAAAGTAGCATGGTATCAGGTAGCGTGGAACATTCTTCAATGGCTCTAACATTGTTTTAAACCATTTCGATAGCTCCTTTGTGCCATCGTAATGACTTAAACGGTCACCAATATAATCTGTAAACGAAACGAAACTGTCGTTAAAGTTTCTACGTTAAACGCTGTTCAAAACTTACCGATCATCCAATTACCCTGCCTCAGATTGTTACAAAGTGGGTGGCCTAAATCGTTGCGTGGCGATATTTCAGTTAAAATCGAAACGAATCCTTGAAGACCACAATAAACGATTGCACCATAATTCGGAATATCAAATGCTGCTCCTCCAAAGCCCATATCACGTTCTTCATGATCACAAACGAATAGTGCGCGATTCAAATCAACAAAATCGAACTTGGAAATAATTTCACATAGTTCTTCGTACATCGGCCCAGTTTCGAATTGTAAGGACTTGGTGAGCTTTTGCAACGAATCAGCGTGAGGGCGGGCATTCGAGTGTAGGGAGACCCTGCAAATGGAGTACAATTAGAAAATATAACCTCGGTTATTCTATCTCTATTTTCTACCTCACGGCAACCACCGATCCTGGACGCAGATTTTCAAAGTCCAATTGTGTCACATTACCATCTATATAGGGTGTCGTACTGAAAATTTTTGATTTGTTTAACTGAATGTGTTCGCGCAGTGTCAGCTGAAATTGTGAGAAACCATTTATAAAGGTTTCACCTTTTTTGAATGGACCAGGTCGTTCATACGGCTTGCCTCCGTCCTTCATACACAATTCAGCCTCCAGTATTATCTCAGTTAAAGAACCCTCAAAACGCAATGGGCGCACACTAGTAGGACCTGCATTAGGGTCAGGATAACTAAAGGCAGTGTGAGCTATAAGTATTACACTCTCATGTGTTGTGGGAGAATGACGCGTCACAGCAACTATATTGGGATCCATTTGATCGACATACACATGATGAAAGCCCTCTTCAGCAAGTTGGCCATGTAAACAATTTAAAGCGCGTTTAGCAGCAATAATGCCAGTATTGGAATCTACGTGTTTCCCCCATTCCTGATATTGGCGTTCTTCGTCGACTACATGAATCTGCGAAGTTTTACGATATGATAGCTTCAAATAAAAAATTAAATTTACATATGGACAAAAACGCGAACTTAAACGTTATATTCGCACGAATGTTTCTTCTGCATTTTTCATCCATATCTGTCTTAAACTTGTAAAATCTTATAATGTTATTCATAAAGTTTATCTCGAAATATGGACTGGAACGTCATACATTTAAAGAAAATCTGTTCTTTCAAAAAATTATTACAAAGTTCCTCGATCCACTTCAAAGGTAAGGGATCACATCAAATATTAAAATTGTAATTATACCAAAAATGCTATTTTAAATGCTCGACGATCAAATGTGTTCGGACTGGAAAGTTATACAGAAAAGACTGGAATTCTACACAAAATTCATTTGGAAAATTAAACAGAATAAAACACCCATAATTCACGGTTGTTTGCAACGCCCACAATTAGACGTCGTAGGCACATATATCTGTCTGTATGCAATAATTCAAGCAAAATTTAAAGCGTAATTTTTGAAATGAGTAAAATCGGCCAATTGTGCGTATACTGCCCATACAAGTAAAATATTAAACGAGTGATACTGAAGAAAAAGCTAACGGAAATTTAAACTACATATAAGAATATGCCTCAAGAATAACTGTTGTGAAAATTGTCAACATCGCGCGACAGCCACGCCTACCTTCCATTCAAATGAAATACATCAGGCGCTGTATCAAAGAAATTAGTGAAGCGTATTGAACTAAATTCGGTACACACATTTTAAGCAACATCAAAAATAGAAGTGGAGAAAATTACCATCATTGGGAAATAACGACGCCCATGCAAATTAAATCTTCAGAGGACAAAATCAAAGGAAATATTATAATACATACAATTGAAAATCTATGTATAATAATATAATACTTAAATAGTAAATTTGATTTTTGGACTTTAAATGGGAAATTTATACACAGTGAAGTCGATATAGAAAAATAAAATTCATATAGAAATTATAATCTCGTAAGTCAACATAAGTATATTTTTAAGAGACCAGAGAAGACCAAACTTTTCTAAAAAAAAAAAAACATTTAGAAAAATAGGCAAATTTCAGTAGAAAATTTTCTCTCTGTTGAATTTGATTTGTAAAATAAACTCAGAAATAAAATAAACAAATATGGATCGATAAATCAATTCCTGCCATTTACTTTTTAAAGATAATTTCACATGATTGTTGCCCGCGACTACGCTTTAAGTGGTACATTCTGATGATCCAATTTTGGCACACTTTTTCACAAATTTCGGCCGGAATCTCACCAATGACGCATTCAATGTTGGTTTTCCAAGCAGAAATCGTGTTTGGCTTGTCCGTATAGACAAGAGACTTAACATACCCCCACAAAAAATAGTCTAACGGGGTCAAATCACAGAATCTTGGTTGCAAATTGACTGCTCACCAAATTCGCCTCTCAACTGATGCATGGTTTCGCGTGCCGTGTGGCATGTGGCATGTGGCAGCGTCCTGCTGGAAACGCATGTCGGTCGAGTGCAATTTTTGCATTTTCGGCAAAATAAAAGTCTGTTATCATCGAACGGTACCTTTCCCCATTGACCGTAACGTTGCGGCCTTCATCGTCTTTGAAGAAGTACAGCCCAATGATGCCGCCTGCCCATAAACCGCACCAAATAGTGCATTTTTTTGGATGCATTGGTAGCTGCTGAATGGCTCTGGCTGGTCTTCGCTCCAAATACTGCAATTTTGCTTATTCACGAATCCATTGAGCCAAAAATGAACATCGTCGCTAAAGGCAATTTTGCGATAAAAAACGATTCGAATTTTGATAATAAATTTCAATACTCTGCAAACGTTGTTCAGGCGTAAGTCTATTCATAATGAAAAGGCAAACCAAACTGAGCATTTTTTACTTTGACACATGTCAAATATCATGCGTGAACTGCCCGAAATGTTAACTTCAAAAACTAAGTATCAAAAAAATCACCCTTTATATAATAACTGCTAAAATATTGTTAATGGTATTTATTCCAGAGAATACTCGTACTTATTGGCAACTACGTTACTATGCTTTTATCTAACCACTAAAAGTCATAACATATTAAAAAAAAAAATTTTAAGTAGTGAAATGATTTAAGAAATTTACCAAATCGTATCAAAGTTTTATATCGTTCCATAAATTAGACCAACAAATTATAGAAATAAAGATATAAAATGAAATGAAATTTTAAATTTGGAGTAAAAACACTTTTTAGTAACTTCAGACTGGAACGTCATTTATCGCATGTTCACATTTAACTATTCCTTGCAATCAAAAGTAATAAAAAAAGAAAAATTTTCACAATATTTTGATTTAAACAGAAAGAATATTCTCTATTTCTCTATAATTAAAAGAGAATATCAAAAAAAAAAAGATTATTATTATTAATGTATTTAACTTCTTGCAAGTGTCTGCATTTCACTCCATTTTCATACCGAACAAAACATTTGCATAAGGGCGATTAGAAAATAAACTCTGAAATCCTATTTTATTCTAAAATCGGTGCTGACCGATACTACAGAATGTATGCAAAGAGAATATGAGCATACATAAACGTGCGATGTTCGAAAAAAAAACAGTTCTTTCTGTTTAGCGTTTTCGTCCATATCCATATATACAACTTACATGATGCGGCACCAATTCATCGTAGCCACGATTACTGCCTGTGGCGCAACAGGCCATCGCAACTAATCCCGCTGATGGCAACAAGTCATAAACAGTGCGTTTTTCAACCGGTGATGGATTATCGTGTGTCAGATCCATAAATAAAGCGTGTGCAATACTTGGCGCCAGATCACGTTTCGGATTCACATAGAAGGCACCCACAGGGTCTCCGCCATAGCGATACACTAATCGACCCTGCTCATGCGAGTCCCAAGCTGAGAGCGCCTCACGTATTAAAGAAGTAATACCCAGACGATTTACAAAAACATTATCCGTCGCATCGGAGTTAGTGAATAGCTCCGCAATTACGTAAAGCTCTGGATTTATTTTGCGCGCAGCATCGAGTAAATATTCTGCAACATGTATAGGAGTCGAGTGGCAATTATCCAAGCGCACACCATCGAAAATTTTTGCAGTTGTCTCCACATATTCTGTCATATGTTTCCATAGGTACGGACTGTCCTCAGGCTTGCGACCATAACGCAACTTCACGCTATCACCCCAAGCGATAATTTCGCGTTTGAGATAAACATTAGCGCGCCCAGGCTGCTGATCAGCAAAGTCTCTCAACGGATCACTGGAGCCCATCACCCAACCATTATGCGCCATAAAATATTTACCCATTTCACCGTACATGCCGTGCTCGATCTCTTTCAAATCCTTACCAATAGCTACCATGTGTGTGAAATATCGCATGAAAACGGGATGTTTCTCTGATATTTTACGTACCATTGGACCACCTTCCTGCACGCGTTCATACCGCACACCCGCGAGACAGTTCTCAATGGCATAATTGAGGTATCCCTGAATCTCAGCGCGCACCTCCTCATTCAAAGCATCCAAATGTGCACGTAAAGTCTCAGCACACTTGCGGAAACGAGACTCTTCATCGAAACAATCACCATGGAAAGCGTTGAAAATATCCAACGCCAATTCGAAATCAATAGTTGCGCCAAGGCGGTGATACTCTGGATCAGGTATCAATTGTATTTCTTGGAAACGCGACTCCTTAGCCACAAGCTTAGGAGGCTCGCGGGTGCGCACTTCTTTCATGAACTCGTTTACATACTTCATAGTATCGCATTGATAAAACTCATGTATTTGTACTTTCGGCAAGTAAACCTGATGTAGTTGATAATTGAGGGCCTCCAAGTGACATTCATCCTCGATAACTACAGGCACACCAACATGTTCCAATAATCCGGCGGCAATGTCTTCACCACATTTTCCCAGCATAGCATCTAGCAAAAAAGCTGGACGCAAATAATTGCTGGTGGCACAAGAATATGTAGCATCGGGATGATCGCGCAACCAATCTGATTCGTTGGCAGTGTGATTCAGTACAATGTCACAGATGGATGCAATCTACACGTAATTTTGGCATGAGTTTAATAGTAAAATAACTACGTAAAATTTCTTATTACTTACGCCCCATTCTTGGCGACACTTCTTGATGATCTTTTCTACATCGTCGAATGTAATTTTTGCATCTTTCGTTGACGCAAAATGAGGATTGACCTAAAAGAATACAATTTTATTTAGACGTCAAACTTTAACTTATTTTTTTTTTATTGATACATTCAACACACAGGGTGTACCCCTATGGATGCAGAGCATTGTGTTGATTGGAAGGAAAATTTATTGGTGGGAGGAAGAAGGAGGGAGAATGAGAGAGGGAATGCAATCACGAGACACCGATAAAGAGATAGATAGCCATTGTGGCAAGTATTATGCCTTTACCACAATGAACTTTAATTTTTATCAATGTCGACTATAACAGCACGTAGCGTCAAAGACCGAGCTTTTCGCATCCACTTCAGTTACGCATGTTCCTACTCACTTTTAATTGATCACGTATGGAATATGCTGAACGTGATCCTCCCAAATATTGTATGGGGGTAAAATGTATAACATTATAGCCAGACTCTTTGGCCACCCGCAACTTGGACTCCCATGTACTAATTGGTCCAAGTAATTTGGTGAGAACTGTTTGACAACGCACTGAGTTTAATGGTATAATCTTTTGACTGCCCGAAGGACCAACATGCAGAATGGGCTCCACTTGCACATAAAGTGAACCATTCGGCTCTTCAGTTTGACTACAATTACATTATTAACTTAATAAGTAGTAATGTGGAAAAAAAATGTTGATTATTAATATAATACCTTTCCTTGAAACGAAACCAAAACCGATACGTTCCCGACATATCCAATTTCATCTCGCTGAATATATCCGTATCGACAATATGCGCATATTTATTTTTAGCTGTTGTTATTACTGTGCCATTCCTGAGATGCCAATCGAGCACTCGGTATTCAGTGCGCACAAATTTTTTTCCTACATGAAAACAAAAACACTACGAGTAAGTATATGTTAAGCCTAATTTTCATTGGTAGTTCTAACTTTAGTTTAACTTAAAACTTAATTTTTTGTTCTGTTTCTAATTCTAATTTACATAAGTTTATATGACATTTAAAGGCAAAAGGTTATAGTTTACCTTCGGCCGGAAAATTTGTATACAAAATGATTTCACGCCCCAATAGGGAAGAATCGGCATGTACTCGCAATGTGGAACCATGTTTAATTCTATAAAGGATATTTTCAGCATCTGTGCCCTCAGTAATGGGTATACTGACCGATCCCAAATGTCCGGCCATTTGTGACTTCTGGAAAATACAATAAAAACAAAATCATGTTACATTAAATGATTTAAAAAATAATTAATATTTTATATTTTGTACCATTACCATGGTATAAATCATTTAAAAAACAATTCCAACAATTAATTAGTCTAAATATGAAACTCTTTTAAACACAATTTAAAAGACATAAATTTTTTGATACAATAAACAATAACTACATATATACTCGTATACAAAACATATGTATGTTAAGTGTTTTCCAATAGGAACATAACAATTTTGTATTAAGATTTTTCGATATCTTAGGACTTTTGAGTCATTTTTTTTCGACGAATTTCACACTTTTTGAAGAATTTTATCTTTAATAGATTTTGATGAAGCGGAAAAACTATTAACTGATTAACTTTATTGAAATCTAAACAGGCCCACACTTGCACATATGTCGGCTGAAATGTAGATAGATATTGCTCTTGAGTTGTTGGCTTGTTAGCATAAACCAACGATTTAGAAAATTCGGAGAATTTTCGACGCTTCAACTGATCACGAGGCGTCCCTTTTTGTGTTAATTTGATCTTGTAAAGGTTTAGGCCCAGATTTTAAGATCTTTACCACAAAATTTCGACTGAGAGATTCACAATTCCTGTGAACGGGGTGGAATTTCGGCTGGTATTTTTTCGGTACTTCGGTGTTATCTCACTGGCACAGGAACATCCAAGAGTGAATACTTATGTTGACTCGAATTTATCCACTTTAGCACGCACAGTCTGTCTGGTGGGGCGATTATTACGACCGAAAATTGGAGTAAGCGCTATTAAAGTTGCGACCACCGCTGGTAGTATTTTCGGTAGTATTTTGTGATAATTTCCAAAAGTTATCGGAAATATACAGAAAATCGAAATTAGTTTTTCAATAAACGCAATTTATTACCGATACTAGATGCTAGCCAAAACATTATGATATAAATGTATGTATGACACTAAGTTTAACAAACTTTAGTGCTAATTCATAATGTTTTCCAGTCTGCTCCTTGTCTGCTCTTTACCCTTTACAGGATATTTTTTGTTGTTTTTTGATAATTCAACAATCAGGGTGTACCCCTATGAGCATTGTGTTGATTGGAAGCAAGATACAAATTATATCTTAGATTGGTTATTATCAAATTTTAATAGTTTTGGCACTTTACTTGTTAATCCAAGACCATATATTCCGTTCAATTCATTCCAATATTTCATTTGATACTATCCCTTTTGAAAATTTCAATTTAGGTCTTAAGTTATTCAACAGTGTGTACCAAATCTACATTAATTTAATTCACTATATTCTTTATTTTCTTAATTTAATTGATTAATTTAATTGCACTTCATTTCTTCATGGTTCAGTTTTAATTCCAAGTTAATGCCTACACATGTAGACGGATACGGACGAATCGACTCGGCTATGCATAGTGATCATTTATAAAGGGTGTTTTTTTTAGAAGTGTGGTTTTCAAGAAGAAAAAAGCGCCAATAATTTAATGTTATAGCCAAGAATTTAGCTTTATTATAAAGATAAGGATTTGAAATTATGTTTTAAAAACGATTTCGGTCAAGTGGGCTGGTTCGAATGAATTCCAGCCGAGATGCCCAATTTTCGAACACTTTTTGCAGCAATTGGGACCGTATGTCAGTAATAACGCGACGAATATTCTCGTCCAAGGCGTCAATCGTCTCGGGCCTATCTGCGTAGACAAGTGACTTCACATAACCCCGTAACCCCACAAAAAATAGTCCAGCGGTATTAAATCGCACGATCTTGGAGGCCACGCCACAGGCCCACGACTCGAGATAATCCGCTCACCAAAAGTTTCCTTCAATATATTGATTGTTTCGTTGGCTGTTTGGCATGTAGCGCCGTCTTGTTGGAACCAAAGGTCGTCCACATCATTAATCATGGCTCTAGAGCGTCCCCCATTGACTGTAACATTATGACCGGCTTCATCTTTGAAGAAATATGGACCAATGATTCCCTCTGCCTTTTGAGGATATAACGGCGTCTCAAAAATGGCTTATGGATTATGATCACTCCTAATGCGACAATTTTGCTTATTAACGTGCCCATTCAACCAAAAGTGAGCTTAATCGCTGAACAAAATACGTCGCGCGTACCGAACCATTATTTTGGTAATAAATTTGCACGATTTGGAAACGTTGTTCAGGAGTAAGTCTATTCAGTATGAAATGGCAAACCAAACTGAGCATAAATCAAGTGATAGCTGTCAAAAGACCAACTCCGAAAAAAGTATTGCCACATTGAAAACTACACTTCTAAAAAAAATACCCTTTACATAATGAATGTTGTGATCGCCGTGGCGAAGATATACATAGATACGTATTAAGAGCATTTACCGTTGCGGTAAAGGGTGCCCCAACATGTCAGAACATTATGGTGATGGAGGTGAGAAGACTGGAAAACAAATGAAATCTAATAAAATACGAGTCTGCTTCGTGACACTGTAATTGTTTTTTTTTTTTAATTTTGGTCCATCTTCTGTATGGTTATTTATTTTGATGGATTTTTCGCCGCTGAATTCGCATTTGTAAAATTTTCTAAATTTTTCTTTTTCTTAAATATGTATGTGTATAAATGTGTGCGTGAGGTCGCCATCTATAGCATATAGAATTTAAGTGCAACTGATGCAAGTAATATGGTGAGCAAAATTTAAGGTTAACAAATAACTGTTGATGCCTTCTTTCTGTCATTCCGGTGCAAATACAAGTATTTATAACAGTTTTCAAAAATGTTCAAGCAAAGTCTCTGCAAGTTTTTTTAATTCGAGTCGGTAATCGATACTTTCAGCTCACTATTTTAAGGCACTTCATAAGTTTCCAATGTCACCCTCAAAAATATGTACATAAATATTTCTATGCACTAATCATAAACAATTAAAGAAAATATATTCTCTTTCACTCTTACCACATTTGCTGATACAATATCATGGGACTCTATATTGCTATGGTTGTTGTTGTTCTCAATACCAATGGCGTCCTGCGGTTTTCGAACATGATTTGACATTGCAAATAAATTACTAATAATCATAATCAAATTTAATAAAAAACAATTTATGTACAGAAAAAGTATAAAAATTTAATAATTTTAAATTTAAAAAACTTCTACATACAGTTATGCACGATTAGAATAGTGCTAGCAAACTGACACTATTATTCAGATGCCACATACCATTATCATTTATACAGACAACAGCTTTTCACTAATATGTATATTTATTTTTACATAAACGAGACAATTTACGAGTATAAACAAAAATGATTCCCAATCATGTGCAACAATTAAAATTTAACAGTTGATAACAAATTTATTTCCATAGCCGTTAATATTAAATATATTACATATGTACATATGTATGTATTTTACACATCGACGAATGCATTTCAATATATTCAAATTTTACACATACCTTCTTGCTATTATTTTTTGCTTTTACTAGCATTTTTGTTGATGCAACACCCATATTTGCAGGGCTTACAATATTTTCTTGCTCTTGCTCTTGTTCTTGCTCTTGTTCTTCTTTAACCTCAACATTAACTTCACAACTTTCGTTGGTTTCGTCGCGAATGTAATCGTCGTTATCGTTGCTGTCGTATTCGTCGTCGTCGTCGTCTATAACACTAGTTTCTTCAACGGAGTCAGATTTACAATTGATTTTTCTATCCTCACCTTTATCGCTACGACTTGTCACTTTCAAATAAAAGTTGATTGCCATACGAAAGAGATAGAAACGCAATAAAATGCGACAGAGTATTTTAAGGTTACGTTTTGTAAACGCGTAAAACCACCGAAAGCCTTGCTCAAGCATTTTTCCTGTGTTACGAGTCGATCTTGACAACAATGACAACAAGAACAGCCTAATTGTAAGAGAATATTAAACTTTACTTATTTTGCTTTTCTATACTACTTTCATTTGTGAACAACACATTTTCGAAATTCGAAATCTTCATATTCGAAGATTACGAGTAGACATTATAATGTACATACATATGTAGGTATGTAGAAAACGAAAAAAATATATGTTTATTACTCAAATAATGATAAGTTAATTGATTAAACGCAGTTATACTTTTTTATATTACAATTATGCTCAATATACGCGAAGCACTCGTATGTTTTGCTTTTGCCTTTGTGCTGAATTATAGCTTATAAATATAGAATACTTTCAAACGAGTTAAAAAATGTCAGTTTTTTACACGACAACTGGAACATTGTCCAAAATAACGGTTTTTTGGCAGCATTAAAAGTTCTAGAAATCTTGTGAATTGAAATACCGTTCGTTAAGTTCATACACGGGTATGAGTATGCAATTCGAAGTTCGAACTTATTTAATAGCACTTTGCCGCGAACGTCTAATTTTACACGTATAGCAAATAAAGTCATGGCAAAAGTCTTAAAACTTCTTAAAAAACTTCGCCTTTCCCAATGAAAAATATCTAAAGTTACATATTTCATTTTAAACCAAACATTTTGAGTAGCGAAAATTGTACAAAATTCGGAGGTGAAATATTAGTACCTACATAAAATCATTAGGAGATACCTACATACTTTTGTCAAAAACCGAGCGTTAAATTACTAAAAAAATTAAAAGAGAAACGATAATTCGCAGAGAAAGCGAGAAAATGACTGCAGCGAAAAACATTTAAGTGTTAGAGGAACAGTAGAAAGTACAGAAGCGGTGATGAAGAAAACTAAGGCACAGCAACTGAAACAATTTTCAAAAAATGGCCACCGCTTCAGAAACGGTGCTTGGACCGCGCATTGTACTACTTAGACAAAAGTGAAAAGAGTTTCGGTTTCAAATTGCGTGGTCAGATCAATGAGGGTGGTCAACTAAAACCGGTCTATGGTGAACTGTACGCCCCGATGCAGTTCGTTAGTTGCGTCGATCAGCAGCCTCACCCGGCTGAGAAAGCAGACACTAAAGTAAACGATCGCATTTTGGAAGTACTTAAATGGTATAAGTGTTGAGGGGTCTCCGCATCAGCAAGTGGCCTGTGAGATCGAATGGAAAGACGCCGAAAGAATAAATCCCGAAGACGAGACCAAGGAAGATAATTAGATTATACTGATATACACCTACATCCGATTTCTATTCCCGATTATATGATTGTAAATTGACCTGCTGAACGTTACACTACCTTCAATATACACCTTGAAAGACAGAAAATGGTATCGCGACGCTATAGCGAATTACCCACTTTGCACAACAAGCCCGACGTCGTGATCTCAAGGAATATCTGATGGCAGTGGCCTCCGTATATGTCATAGCAGAAAATGATTATATTTACAATTTTTTTCGAGGTGTCCGAGATGCGTCGTTTGAAGTCGAAATTACAATATCGATTTTGACCTTGTGCGGGTAACGTGCTTGTGCGTGAATCGTTGGCTGTTTACAGTGAACAAGCAATTGACGTTACCCGACGAAGACAAAGCCGTAATGTTTCTTTACCATTAGGGCGTTTATGCAGTAAATTGTGGCAACATACGATCCGGTGATAGTCAGTTGAAATTCAGAGCACTTCAAGATCCGAGCAAGGCTTCACAGTATTTGGCCCTTGCACGAACTTTACCTGGATATGGTGAAATTTATATTCCGCATTGCTCATGTGGCAGCCGTCAGCAGGAGCACATGCTGCCCGCTGGCGAGGTCAACAGATTTCATTTGTACGTCTGTGGCGATAACGGCACTTTGCAGGGGAAAGTTGTTGAGTTAACTTGGGATTGCATTACACGTTATGCCAGCGTTATTGCAACATGTTTTTTAGATTTTTGGTACTGTGTTGGAAATTAACGGCCTCTTGTTTATACTCGTTATCACAGATTCTTAAGTTTTTTTTTTTTTTACCCATTCAAGGGGTATAGTGTGTACCCCTATGAATGCAGAGCATTGTGTTGAATGGAAAGAAGATTGATAGGTGAAGAAGAAGAAGGGAGAATGAGAGAGGGAATGCAATCACACAGGACACCGATAAAGAGATAGACAGCCATTGTGGCAAGTGTTATGCCTTTACCACAATGAACTTCAGTTTATCAGTATCAACTATGACCGCATGTAGCGCCAAAGCCGAGCTTTTCGCATCCACTCATGTTGTGCGTGTTATATTTGTAAATGAATGGAAGGGACCTACTACAGTTTTATGCCGAATCTTCATAGGCAAATTTTACTCTTGTAGGTTTGCCATTGCCTGGCAAGAGGTGGTGCCGTGTAGACATTTTTTTTATCCAACGCACTAACGCTACGCTACAGCGACCACTTGCTTTGATCGTAAAATGGAGGAACGCTACTGGTACGATGATAGACAATACAAACTTGAAGGATTTGAGAGATTTGAAGAAGAAGTAAAAATATATAACTTATTCATAAGTTTTTCACTTAAGCATAAGTATTACTACTTAAGTATGTTTATTTTTTTCATAAATTCTACCCGTTTGCATAAGGAAAATCATGTTTATTAAATTTTATAAAAATATAATTGCATCCGTATTTGATTGCTTGAGTAGTTTTGTCTAATATACCTGGCGAAATGCGGTACAAAAAAATGCCTCATCAATTAAGATTTTATTTTTTATTTGCTTAAAATCGTGAATGTCGCTATTGTATTGATGCCATCGTAAAATTCAAATTTCTAAATACTTTTTCACTTGACAGTATGAAAGCATTTATTCTAGTAGTATTGACCTTTAAAGATACGCAATTTAAAAATAAATGTATTTACATTACCAATATAAATAAATTCACTTTCACCTAGCCCTTCCCATTCTATTGAAATAAAATTAATTTAAATCTGTTAACAACCGCATTCCATATCATGTGAAGAAACTGTTTAAAATAAATGTAAATACTACATAATGTGTTATTTACACATATGTACATACATACATATATAACTACATACATACAGTATGTGCTACATACATATGTATATACCCAGAAGGAAAATGAAGAGTTTGTTGCAAAAAGGAAGTGGAATGAGAACGTAAAAACCCACCTTTGTGTATCAGTAATTTGCGATATACTATTTTCCTATCATGTGGAATGTGCAATTCGAATTCGCATGAACTCTTATCATTGATTGAGCGAAAAAGCCGCCCGGGTAATAACATGTTATGGAGACACTATTTGTTATCCCTTCAATGTTTTCATGTTACTGACCAGTAAAGCCTACTCCCATTGGCTTCTTGGGTTCGTCACTGCATTCACAGAAAATTTTAAGCTTTCCAACGTTATATTGGAAAAGGAGTTGGTATTAAGTGGATACTAGTGTTTTAGTTTTATCTAACACATGGTAACTAAATGCATTCCAAAGTTTATTGATATATGGTATGTTCCAAGCACTTGTTACACAAGCTTACACTTTGTAATTAATTGTGGTAGAAGAGAAGAGCTCAACTTATAACCACCAGCTACAAAAATTATCGTTAAGGCTGTGGTTATATTCAAAGTTTACTCGGCGAACACCATGCAAATGCTGTTGCCTGAACACAAAAAAAGAGCTTTTACTTACTCTCACACCGAACACGATATGCTAGGTGAAATGTACACCGAGCACGCCGAGTATTCAGGGTGTCACTGAGTTATTCTAAAAAAAAAGAACAAAAATGTATGTAAAATTGTAGGAAAACATGCAAACCGGTACTATTTTCACTATTTTCATATGCAGAAAAGCGAAGTTGGAAATTTTTTTAGTTTTTAAAAGTGTATATTAAATACATTATTCATAAAACTATTGAAGCTAAAATCATATTATTTTCACAATTTTTCAATTATAATATTAATTGCACTCTCCATATTAATAAAATCGTTTAAAGTTTTTTGGTATACCATTTAGTGTTGCCATTGCGAACAATATAGTATTAAACAAAAACTGAATTTCGACAAAAAGCAACTCTGTAACGAACACCAATGTAACCACTACACCGAGCACGAGAGTAAAATATGATGTGTTCGTCGAACAGCGAACACCAGCATAACCAGCACCATACGATATCATTTCGAATCTGACTTCATTCTTCAATGAGCTTCGCTTACTAGCTAATGTTGACAAACTTGTTATGAGTTGATGGTCAAATTTTGAAACGGATTTTTATCGTTTTACAACAATGGTTATCACTCATACATGCACAGCTGATCAGATAAAATCTTTTTCTATGGAAATGAGCCTGGTACATGTGAAATTTAAAATCGTCTCATGTATTTTTGCTCTGGAGCAGCCATCACTGATTTACACAGTTCTTTTGAGACGATTTAATGATTTACTGGCGAACTTTTTTCGATCGTAAAAAGTTCGTTAAACTACAATTTGTTTGTTGCTGGCTGGGCATTTACGAGTATATGCAATGCCATTTGTATCTGGGTATATTATAGAAGCATTCTTTATTTGTATAACAAAAACTTATAAATATACACACACACACAAGTGAGTTTGGGGATTGGAGATTGCTATTGTTAAAAGTAGAAAATTTCAATTTGATTTGCTAATTGAAATTAAAAAATATTATAGTAAATACAAGTGCAACCCGATTTGCATTTTTAACTTTCCATTTGTAGATAACCACAAAAAACGAATACTTATTGAAGTTGGGGTTATCAATATTCAAATGACCCGGTTTCCACATAAGATTAGTTGGCAGTTTCAGTGCCAGTCATGAAATTATTTTTGCAACCAGAAAAACATACTTAAAATTTCTTGAACTACCCAAAATAAAAGTTCTTTCAACTTTAACCTTAAAAGAAAAATATGTATAAGACTTGTGATAAGAGTCATTGAAAATACAGTATTTCACACACTTATTTTTATGAGTATCTATGCACTTATGTATTATATATAACATTTATTTTCCAATAGTATTTTTAGGTTTTAATCACTGTATATATTTGATTATTATCACTTAAAAAAGTATTAAATGCTTGTAATAAATAAGAAAATTCACTTTACCTAAAAAATTATTTAAACTGTGTTCCACACGCACGAAAATTTGTTTGTGAATAAATCAGCAGAAGCCTCAAGGTGACCTTTGAATGTGAAATTACAACAGCTGATGTGCTTTTCGTGATTGTTTGTATCGTGACGTCACATGCGTATTTGTATGCTGTGTATACCTACTTAGTATATAAACACAATTGTAGATACATACATATTTGTTTTTTGTAATGAGTGAAGCATAAAAACCGGTAATATAAAAGACAATTTTTGGTGGAAACGAAAGTGAATGTTTCAATTTTAAAGCATTACTCAATGCAAGTTATAAAATCTCTTACTAGCATGCGCTTGCCGGTGCCTTTTCTGTTTTGTATTAGTTTTGTTTACGTTTTTCGTATCAGTGTATTTGTGTATAATAAAAATTAAATGTGAGCTTTCATAAAGTTATTAAGTAGCAGCTGTTCATAAAAATACAATGAATTGCCATACACAAATATTAAATACTTATAAAATTCGCTATGCTGATCATTTATAAATCGGCAACGCCTAATTGTGAGCGTTACAAGGAATCGTTACTGACGGACACGATAGTCTAGTGAATAGCGCACTAGAATCTCACCAGAGAGGTTGCGGGTTTGCTTCTCGTCATGGTCTGGTGGTTAATTCTCATTCATAACCTCCTTACATTCCTACTAATATGAAGTGAATAAAAATATTAACAAAGTGTACAAGTACACGCACCGCTTGGTAATTTTACTAACCTGCAGGTCATATCGTATTACAACGGGCCTCACAAGCGTAAGTATGTCCTACTATAGGACAGCCTATAGTTAGGCTAGAGTAGCCTAATCTAATAACCGCTAATCGAAATCAATATACCCTGTACACAAAGTGGGTAGGGTATAAAAATATGTATTATTGATTGACTTACCTTCCCAGTTCAGTAGCCATACAGTTTAACGTAACAAAACATTTTAGAACAAATTTCGCGCTTGATATGTGAAATTAATATGGTTTTCAAAGAATAAAATTATGCAGAAAACAAAACATTTAAAAAAAATGGAGGCCCTAATGATAGGTTTGATTTCTCCGGGTCCAGAGTTTTAAGAGGGGCCGTACTCCGAGGCCTACGAAAGTTAGATTTGGAAATTTTTTAATAAATAGCTTCTTTTTTTTTGCATATTTTTACAAAAGTTTGGTCAGCTGTAGTTTCAGAATCTGTGGTTATAATTTCTATATTCAGTTTATTACTTTATCTAAATGAATTTTCAATTTCAAACGCAAAATAATTAAATTACTACTTTTTTTTGATCTTCCTAACAACTCTGTCTGTTTAGCACTTAGACTTTAAAATTTTAAATTATTTAATAACTTTATAAAGAACATGTAGAAATATTGGGTGTATAATTTGAAAAGAGGGATTCAGAATTGATGACGTAACTTGCACGAAATCACATCTGGAAATACTGCAACTACTTCCATGTTTTACCTACGTCATATAACTTTTCTTTAGATTATGTATCAATTTGCCAAAGTGTAAACAACATAACATTTATGAGCTACAAATATTTCAGCATACGTGCCAAATAAACAGCATTTGCGGAAAGTCTTGCTTGTCGAAAAAAAAAATGCTGCTGATAGTCATCGATTGCTGTTGGAAGTTTACGGTAAATATATTCCATCGATTAAAACATGCGGAGATTTTGGCGTCAGGGTAATGCCCTGTATTTGGTGGGTTCAGAAGGGTGTCGTCTATCGCGAGCAGCTGAAACCTGATCCAACTATTACGGGTCATCTGTATCGAAAACAATTAATTCGTTTGAAGAGAGCAGTGACCGAAAACCGACCAAAATATTCGACCAAGCACGATACCGCAATTTTCCAACATGACAACGCGCAGCCTCATGTTTCTAAGTTAAAAATTGTTTGGGAAATACTGTAGGGGAACTTTTGGCTCACCCGCCATATTCACCAGATATTGCTCCATCTGCCTATCACTTCTTTCGATCGATACAAAATGACCTTACGCTTTACTTCAGTTGAAAGTATCAAAAATTTCATTGATTCGTTCATAGCTTCAAAAGATAGAAGGTTTTTTCGGTAAGGGTAACATAATATTAAATTGGCTGAAATTTTTAATAAATCATTCGATTGTTATTGAAATAAAGATATAGTTTTCTAAAAAAAAATTCCTCATTTTCAAGTTATACAACCAATATAAACAGAGCTTAGTTTTGGATAAAGATGAAAACTGTATTTTTGACGAATTTTCAAAATTTCTGTTCCACAAATCGTACAGATGTCCCAAATGGGTTAAAAAGTAAAAAGGCTAAAAAAATGACTTTGTGCAAATTTAAGAAATAAGCACAGAGTAAGTTTAACAGTGATCGCTGTGGCGTAGTGGTAGTGCGTTGGACTGCTACGCAGTGTCCGGGATTCGAATATCGGCACAGGCAAAATCAAAAAGTAAAAAAAATAATTTTTCTACACGGCACCCACCACCACCTCTTGGCAGGCAATGGCAAACCTACAAGAGTAAAAATTGCCTATGAAAAGCTTTTCATTTCGCCGTTCGGACTCCGTCCCTTCCGTTAAACTGTAGGTCCCTTCCATTCATGTACAAATATAAAACGACAACATGAGTGCGCCATTAAAAGTGAAGTAAGTAAGTTAAACATCTTCTTTTCCCCCGGGTCCGTATTTTCTCTCCCTGCTTATAAGTGTTTATAACTTTCTTCGAGCGTATTGAAAATTTTCTGCATTCTTATTCTACGTAATCTAGATTTCATTTAGTTATTTATCTTCTACGATGTCAAATACACGGTCAGCTATTATAACATTGAACAAGCAAGGCAATTGCAATTGTGAGATAGTGTGTCAGCTTCGCATTGCTCGTTTGTTAGGTACTCGTGCAGTTAAAACGAATTATAGAACTGGGTCATGAAGATAATCGTCCAGGAAGAGGCAGAAAAGCCACCGTCAATAATCCCAGAAATCGCAAAATAGTTCAAAAGCTGGCGAAGCGTAATTCAACGGTTCCCATGAGAAAAGTTGCTCACGAAACTGGCTTCAATCGTGCATCAGTTCGACTCATAGCAACAAACGAACTAGGACTCAATGCTTACAAGCTACAAAAAGGGCAGTTACTTTAGGAATGAAAACAAGAGCGTACGACTCCAACGTCGGGCCGCAGGAATTGGATGGAAAAAAATCTTTGATTTTTGTGAAAGAAGGAGTCAAAATCAACCAAAAACTGTACACCGTGTAATTTTGGAGTAATAACGTACTCTCCTGGACCCGACAGCACTTTGTCGATAATGATTGGATGTTCCACCAATGCGCAACCTCACAGAGCCAAAACGACACAAGAATGGTGCAGAGCCCATTTTCCTGATTTTATCACAAGAATGGCCACCATATTCGCTGGATCTCAATCCGATGGATTACAGGGTATGGTCCATTTTAGAGGCCAAGGTGGATACTTCGAAAGCGGCTGAATATATTTTTACTCATGTACATATTATGTTATCTTTTTCTTCGGCCTGTTTTTCGTTTTTACTTACAATCATTTTTTTATGTCCAAGACTGTTTTGTACACTTATTAATTGTCATCCTGTATGTACAGCATAATCGATCAATTTAAAACATTGTGGGCAGAACTTGCACGCGAACATAATGGTTTTGAGCATCACATTCAGAATACATGAAAAGAGAAAATCTCTTTCTACTCTCGTTGTCCTTCTCTGATTTAGAAATATAAGTTTTTTTTTTAATTCTTCTCAGAAATTTTACCATATCAAAAAAAAAAAACGGTTTATGATGACGATACCAAATATGTACATAACATTGAATTATAAATCGCTGTCTTAATTTGCTAAAAACACTAACATCAAATAGTGTTTTTGATTGACTATCCGTAAGTTTAATTAAGCGTAATCATCTGCATTTCAGCCAACAATTTTGGAACCATATACCAAAAACATATATTTTTTCTTTTACTTAAAATTACAATTTTTAAAATCAATACTGAGAATATTAAAAAGAGATTAAAATAAATTAAATGGTTTTTGCTTCTACTGAATATTGAATATTTTGAAAAATGCGTGTTAGGGCTTTAGCAAAATAAGGTAGCGAAATAAAGTACTCGTATGTATATAGTGATACTCAATAAGGACTGCGTCGAATAAAATTGTCCGTTACAGTTCTTCCCATACTGTGCTATTGAAAGATTCAAAATCAAAAATTTGTATCTTAGTAGCTTTGAATTAAATGTCAGAAAATATATGTCATGACTGTCAGTTAAAGACAATAAAAATTTATTTAAAGCGAAAATGGCAAACGAAGTGGAAGTGCGAGAAAATATTATTAAAATTTTTCAAAAGCAACCTCACTGGTCATTCAAAAAAATTGCCATAGAGGTAGGGGGGTTAACCCTAAAACCATTTCTCGCGTTATTAAACGTTTTAAGGGAGAACTGCGTATTGATCGGAAGAATGGTTCTGGTAAAAAGAAGGGACCACATGACTGTGAGAAGGCGAAGAACGTTGTGACCATTTTAAAGAGAGATCCAAACATTTCGGAAAGGAAATTGGCGGGGAAGGCTGGTTGCTCAGAATCTTTCGTACGCAGGACTAAGAAGGAAGCTGGGCTGAAGACGTACAAAGTTCAAAAAGTTCCGGATAGAAACGCCGTGAAGAATGAAACCGCAAAGCAACGAGCGAAAATGCTGAGCCGAGATTTTATCAAGAAATTTGAATGCTGCATAATGGACGATGAAACTTATGTTTTTGCGGACTTTTCCCAGCTACATGGCCAGGAATTTTATACTGCTGATTCTCGAGGAAATGTCGCTGAAAATTCAAAGCCAAAAATTCCAAAATTCCAAAATTCCCAAAGCAATTCCTTGTTTGGCAGGCAATTTGTAGTTGTGGCAAAAGGAGCAGCACATTCGTGACATCAGGTACAATCAACGGCGAAATATATTTGAAGGAATGCTTCCATTTTTACGCCAACATGAAGTGTCCACGTTTTCTTGGCCTGACCTCGCTTCATGTCACTACAGCAAAACGGCCTTAGAGTGGTTCCAACGGAATGAAGTGATTTTGGTGCCTAGAGAAGCCAATCCACCAAACTGTCCAGAACTAAGGCCGATTGAGAGGTACTTGGCTTTAGTAAAAAGGAAGATGAAGGTTACAAAAAAAGTGGCCAAAGACCTTTAAGATTTCAAAAGAAAGTGGTATGCAGCAGCTGTAAGGGTGTCGGTCACTACCATAAAAACAATAATGGAAGGGGTTCCTGAAAAATTAAAACTTTTTATTAAAAATTAATAATTTGTGGTTTCTTGTTTTTATTTTTTAAATCTAAAAATAATTTGCAAAATAAAATACTATACTTTAGTTTAAAAAAATCGGACTACTGGTTCAAAAGATTTCATCATTTTTGTACCAGACAATTTTATTCGACGCACTCCTTATATGTAGGTAAATTACACCTAAATATGGCCAAACGGCTAGTTTATAATATTTTAACATCTTAATCACGAGATTGACTTGCACATCACCCAAATGACAATTTCAAATATATCGCTATGTACTATTTCAGGAATTCAATTACTCATCGTTGGTATACCATATGTATAAGTATGTAAAGTAAAAATTTAAGGAAACTGCATATCAAAATATCGCAATCGATCGCACACGATCATCGATCATTATAGAACATAAAATATATAAATATTTGTAAAAATACTCAAACGTTTGATTTATTTTGTCCTCCGCTTTACTATATGTTTAATCTTTATTTAATAAATATTTATAATTAAGTAATGCTCAATTATTAAAGCCAATACTATCGTTTTTTCTATTTATTTTTTAATAATAAACAAAATTATTAATTAGTTTTTAAACATTTATCGATATCGACATTTTTTACTCATTTCTTAGGCTTCATTTCATTATATAATTAATAAACACGTAGTTAGAATTAATCAAAAAATATACTATCATCTACTTGCAAAAATTTGTAACAATTTCGTAGGCAAACATTTCATTCTATATAAGGCAATAATAAAATAATATTTTCCACACTACGTCCTTGTGTAAATCTTTTTCTAAAAATAAACTAAAGTGGTAATTAACTAGCTATTGTATTTATGTAGAGTAAAGCATTTTTGCACTGAAACATCATTAACATCATTTATGTACTGTAAATACTAAAGGTGCCGACTCATCCTCTTGCAATTGTTCAGCCAAGATTACTTTATTTAAATTTTTTGATGAGCGATTTTGACTTTCGATGTCATCGTAGTCAACGGATGAGGAGCGCACTAGTTTAAATTGTGATACTTTAGTGTCATTTTTCGTTATGACAAGTGAGGCGGGACGTGGTCCTACAATTTGAAATAAATAGAATCAATATGTAAAATACTTTTATGTAATAAATATTTGCATCATAAATTTTATTAAACATCATTTCAAACCTGATGGCGGCTTACTGCTACGTAGTTTTGATTCTGATGCCGACGATGAAACCGATGATGCTGAAGATTTCTCCGATATATATTCAAGGTTAGATGTTATTTTGCTATTATTGTTGCTGTTCCTTTGTGTCGGTTTTATCGATACATGTTTGTCGGTTTTAATGCTACCTTGATGTTTCAGTATGGAATCTCTGCGTTGCGCCACTGGTGATGATGGAGCTAGCAAGTTGCCTGTGATCACGGTGGATGACAGTACACTTGAAGCTCCTTGTAATTCGACATCTATGTAAGAATATGAAGCAATTCAGATGAGTAAGTATTTCCAAAAGGTGTAAATAACAAGTTAAAAAGCATTTTCCATCTCCAAAAAAATGTTGGTCGAAGATTTGTGCTCAAGCAAATATTCTAAACAATTTAATTCATGAGTCTCGATAAATGACAGCCTGAGCACCTTCGCATTATTTAATTATACAATTAAAGCTTTTTTGGAGTGCCTCTTATATTAATTTAGAAATACATACACATGTATTAAATAAAATAGTTTCATAGTCTCAGTTAGTTAGAAGCATTTAAACTCAGTTTTTAAGTCGAAGGGCAGCGCCGAAAAGAAACAACTGCCGAATGAAATCAGAAAAATTCAATTCAACCCTAACTAAGTGTTCGTTTAAATTTGCAGCCAATATAGTATGAAATAATTTAAAAACACGTTCAGCCAAAAATTATCAAAACGAAATCGTTACATCTTTCAGATACGAACAAATTGTTTTCAAAACAAGGTGCAAAACCTCTGACTAAATTGAAAGTTCGAAACGAATTCGCATCGAACATATGACGTATGATAACAAAATATTATGGTTCTGCTGTCAAATTAAAACTAGTTAAACGAAAATAAATCTAATTTGATCGAATTCAATTGAATTGTTGTTAATTTAATAGTTATAGGAAAAGGAACCGATATATATTAAATAGGTCTCAACTATTCTGAAGAGAAAACATAGCTAGAGGGCAGCAGCATTGACAATATGTGTTTCAATAACGTAAGAAAACGCTTATCAATTAATTCGAATCCGGCATAAAACTGCAGATCCCTTTCATTCATGTACAAATATAACACTCAAAACATGTTATTCATGTCCAATCGAACACATAAGCTTAAGACGATCGTTCGGTGTTCAAAATGTGACACCGGTTGGTGTAAAATTTTTAGCACCGCTAAATCGGATGCAAAGCACTTAGTATAGCTTAAGCGATATCACATATACCTAAATCTATCTGTTGATGTGGTCACAGTGACGTAGTGGTAATGCGTTGGACTGCTATGCAGAGTGTCCGGGGTTCGAATCTCGGCACAGCAAAATCAAAACAAAACAAAAATAGCAGAAAAAATAATTTTTCTACACGGCACCAGCTCTTGGCAGGCAACGGCAAACCTACAAGAGTAAAAATTGCTATGAAAATCTTTTCACTTCGCAGTTCGGATTCGGCATTAAACTGTAGGTCCCTTCCATTCATGTACAAATATAACACGCACAACATGAGTGGATGCCAAAAGCGAAAAGCTCGGCCTAGGCCCTCCATGGGCTGTTGTGCCATTAAAAGCAAATTAAAGTAAGATACCCATTAGATTCCACTGTGAACTACCAACAATAAAAGATGAAAAGAAGTAAAAATTAAATTGAAAATGTTATAAGGCGCACCAGGACGAGTTCATTCAAGGAGTTCTCCAATGGTTGTTTGTAAATGAGTTTTTGTCGATATAGTTTTAGGTAATGTACATACCTACAATATTAAACATTGGAAAACGAAATTCAATTGATAAATATATGAGAAAAATAATTTTCAAACAATATTTATATATTGTATATGTATGTATACCATAAGTGTACTTTAAAATATGTGAGTTAGAAAAAAATGTTGACATTGAAACGAATAAATAATAAACGAATTAAAAAGCGACAATGATGGATGAGGGCGATGAAGACGTTACGATGATGAGTTTAAATAATGTCAACATGTGACTAAAATCGAATATGTGTGCTACTATTGAAATGACATAAAACATATACTTTTAAAATTAAATTAAATTTAAAACCAAAACCCCCTCGGCACATGCATCTTACATATATATCCAGGATTTCAGTTTCCAACACCAACAAAAAAGAATATGTATTGGAAATAAATATGAAAATTTTCCGCTAACAGCTAAAATAGAAAACATGATTAAAATATAAAAGTATATCACAGCAGCAAAATCTTTGTTGATACAAAAACAGTAGGCCACAAAATTTTATTTTGAAGAAAACTGACAGATTTTAAAGAATTTATTTATCCTCGCAATATATTTTATTTTTTATATTTTTATTTATATACTACCATTTCTTGTTGCTTTTTTGCATTTCTGTTAATAATTAGCATAAATTCCTTCGATACATATTTATAAACTTATTCAGCTAAGCACATGCGTTTTAATTTGATTTTTCTATGTATATATTTCATTTATTTAACAATTATAATTCATTTTACTTTTACCCAAATTAGTAACACAAATATAAGCATATTCTTTAAATTAGTTCTTTGTGTTTGCATAGTGTAATTTGTAATAAAATAACTATGGTAAATAAATATATTAAGCACGTAAAATTATACAAATAGATACCCTTTTGCAAATTATACTATAATATTATTATGTTTATTAAAAGTTTGAATCTCAAAAAATGATTTGAAGTTTCTTACAACAAATTTTCATTCTATGAACAAAAGCAGTAGATTGAATTGATTTCTGATTTGAAGAGAAACAAATATTGAACTGACAGCCAAGAGTTTTCTTTGACATAGCCTCATTCTCTGTTTGATCCTAGTGTCCACTGCATTTATTATGTAATAGTCTTAGTATCGAAATCTAATGCAAGAATACAACTAGTATTAAAGAAGCAATTTTTACAATTTAATTTCCAAGGGAAACTAATTACAACGGCGCTAAATTCGCATACTATAATTCCGTAAAGAAATGAAAAGCGGCTTTATAAAATCAAATAATATAATATTAATTAAGCAAATACCTATATGTACGAGTATGTATACTCGTATATATGCAAAATTAAATTTTCCAAGTTGATAACCGATAAATAAAGTTTAGATATATGCAAGCCAACAGCCAAAGATTATTTAAAAACAAATAATAATAATAAGTATTTAAGTGCATGAAAATGATAATGCCATGTTATGGTATTGTGTCTGTTCGTGATAGATTGCAAATTATAAGTTCATTATATACAGTGTCGGACAATCAAATAAGAACACCTTGCACTATAAAACTGCCATTGATTTTTTTTATCGGACTGCTTATGGAGAAGAAAATGGTATGGTGTATACTTTATAAATTTCTATTTGGCAACCTACATTTAAATATTTTTTGAAGATTCCCAAACAAAAAAGTTGAAGCGAAGCATTCGAAGGCGGACAATCTAATAAGAACAGCAGACGAAAAATTTTATATTTTAAAAAGAAAACTTAAATTTGTTTATAATTTGTACTGGTAAGCATTTAAATGGTAACATTGAGGGTAATTCAACAAATTAAATGTAAACTATTCGGTAATGTCACAGCAAAATGGGTCGAGCAAAGCACTGTAGCAAGGAGGAGCGTGATTTTGTGAAAAAACTTTGAAATGAGGGACAAAACATCCGCCAAATAGCTAAAACTATTAGCAGATCTTCGACATTTGTCTACCAATTTTTACTTTTACTTTACTTTTAATGGCACAACAGCCCATGGAGGGCTTAGGCCGAGCTTTTCGCTTTTGGCATCCACTCATGTTGTGCGTGTTATATTTGTACATGAATGGAAGGGACCTACAGTTTAATGCCGAATCTGAACGGCAAAGTGAAAAGCTTTTCATAGCAATTTTTACTCTTGTAGGTTTGCCATTGCCTGCCAAGAGGTGGTGCCGTGTAGAAAAATTATTTTTTCTACTTTTTGATATTGCCTGTGCCGAGATTCGAACCCCGGACATTCTGCGTAGCAGTCCAACGCACTACCACTACGCCACAGCGACCAATCTTTATTACCTCAAAAATTTCATTGCGAGAGAGGTAGACCCCGCAAAACCACAAGTGCAGATGACAATCGCAATTAGAGAGGAGACAGAGGTTCAAATTTGTGCTCGATCAGTAAGGAGACGTTTGGTGGTATGGGAGAACAGCACGAAAACTACCAATGTTGACACAAAGACATCGAAAGTGTCCCATAGAGTTAGCTGAAGCGCACATTGAGTGGGATGGCTCAATTAATGCAAAAAAATGGCCTAACGTATTATGGACAGACGAAAGCAAGGAGAATCTTGTTGGAAGTGATGGCAAATGTTGGGTTAGACGCCCGAAAAATGCAGAATTGAGCATAAAATATACTAGAAAGACGTTTAAGCACGGAGGTGGAAGCATTATGGTGTGGGGATGCTTTTCTTGGTATGGTGTGGGCCCTCTGTATTCGATAAAAGATGGACGATGGACAGATTTCTTTCCGTAGACATCCTCCAGGAGGTGATGCTTCCTTATGCTGAATGGGAAATGACCCTGAAATGGCAAATGCAACAGGATAACGACTTTAATCCTTGCGCGAGATTGGTTTTCCCATAATGGAATTCCCGTTATGACCTGGCCTTCACAATCTCCTAACCTTAATCCAATCGAGAACTTGTGGAATATTGTCAAAGAGAAGATTGGCAGTACCAGAGCTAAAAACAAAGACGAATTGTGGCAAAACATTCAAAGAGCGCGATATTCCATACGCCAGGCTACTTGCGCGTCTCTGGTGGAATCAATGCCTAGAAGGTGTAAGGCGGTTTTAATTAACAAAGGCTATTCCACAAAATATTAGCATTAGTGAACAATTTGAGTCAATATTTAATAAATTTTTTTTTTTAATTGAAGTGTTCTTAAATGTTTGTCATTTTGAAATGTTTTTTTTATGTATAACTTTTAAATTTATTTTTTTACACTGAATTGATTTTGTTTTTGTTTTAAGAAAAATTTAAACTTATGGAATAAATGAATAAAAGTAAATACCTTTTAAATTTATCATAACCCTAGAGAAATATTTTTTTAAGGTTTTTGGTTTCAGAACAAGGTGTTCTTATTTTGATTGTCCGAAACTGTATGTATGGTATGTATATCTTAGTAGGTACATATGTACACATGAATGTACATATGTAATAATAGAAAGTGTCTCGCAAATTGTTTTATTATATTTTTCATAATACAGTAAGTACAGTGTATTTTATCTGCTTCTTCTATGACATTTTTATCATAGGTTTCAGTTTGAGGTTTGTTACTCTGTTTTCTTACAATTGGGCTTTTAATATAATATATGTATGTATGTATATTATGTTAGTAGGACTATTTTTTTTTTGGTAATATTTCTTATTTTATATGTATATAAATAAATGTGAAATACAATTATATGTATACTAAATACGCCGTAACATTTATATAAATATGAATAAAATATAAGTACACAAAAATATTTTTATTTGTAAATGACTGAATACACTTTGAAACATGGTTAATCAAAAAACAAAATAGTGTAGGTATACCCAAAAAAAAACACATATGTGTGTACAAAATATCACGTGGTCAGAGCGAAAGTGTATGTTCCAGAAAAAATTGTGAATCATTACAGTCAAAATTGGGCATAAGACATGACAATAATATATCTGTCTATGATATATATACATATATTAAAATATTAATGAAATAATTTTTTCCTACTAAAATAGTTAATTTTTTAATGTATCAAAGCTTTAAAACTTGACCTACTTCTACTCCAAATTTACTAATTTTTGCAAAATATTTTACTATCGAAACTAGTTTTGACATTCGAATTCCAATTGCTTTATTCGTTAAAAATAAGAAGACATTTAGCTCTAGATCGTATGAAAGAGGTAGGGGTAAGAAAAACCGATTGCATTTCCAAATTAAAATTAAAGTTCAACAGAAACTGGCACTAGCAATAAAATCATCAATTCTAATAAAGTGGAAATAGCATTATTATGTACTAATCATTACAAATGAATATAAACTTTCAATTTCAGTTCATTTTTGAATAATCGGATAATTGTTTGATAATTTATCTCAAAAAAAAAAAGAAAGAACAATAAAAATAACTCCTCTGCATTTTATATGGCATATCTCTGTTATTTCCTCTTCAACTACTAAATTTAGAACAACACATCCACTTTGATATCTAAGTATTGAACTGTAAGTAAATAGTGAATACCTGTATAATTTCTGTTTAATGCTATCATCTAAAATCTACTTTTATATTGAGACAACAGGGTTTAAATTTTGTGTTTTTGAATTTCGTTTTCTTGTTTCGTTTCAATTCGAAAATTAGAGCTAGAGACTGAGAAAGCCTTGATTTAGTTTCATCAAAGTCA
Source organism: Palloptera scutellata (assembly GCA_958295655.1). Lineage (NCBI taxonomy): Eukaryota > Metazoa > Arthropoda > Insecta > Diptera > Pallopteridae > Palloptera > Palloptera scutellata. Next base: position 60,455,738 of record OY282451.1, on the reverse strand, counting down.
AATAGGCCAACGTTTCTAAGTACGTGACACTTTTTATATATTTCTAAAGTGAATCGAAAAATTCCAGAAAGCCTCTGCCTTAAAGTATCAGAAATCATCACAATTGAAACCAACCCCTCCGCATCCAACTCCAGTCCTATAATTTGGTATCATCAATCGAATTATCCCCGCCATTAGAATTGGGTATAACAACCACAGTCGGCACTGCATTGTGATGGTGTTGATATGTGGGTATGGAAGACGACGGTGAACGCGTTTGCCGTGTCAATGGCTCGTACAACAATTCATCGCCAACAGAATGATGGCGCTGATAGCGATGATACTGACTGCCAGCACTTAATAAATGATGTGCTGTTGTGCTGTCATCATTTACTAAACTATGGCGTATATTATACATGTCAATATCTTTCAGGCCAATACCACCACTATTACTATTAACAACACCACCACCACCACCTCCACTACCACTAGTCATATAGGTAGCCGCAGTACCTCCATTACCCATCTGCATTCCACCGGTCAAGCTTTGCAGTGAATGTGTACTAGCGCTGCGATTATAATCGGTATTCAAATATTTTTGTTGTGCATTGAAATTGTTGTAATTGTTGTTGGTAGCATATTGTAGAATATTATTAACTTTATGCTCATCGGATGGTGAACCAAATTCGGATGATTCACGTATAGGAGCTAATTGCAGTTGTGCGGCTGCAGCTAACATCTCACCTGTTGGCAAACCTGATGGACTGGGACGCTCGCTGCTGGCAACATCTTCGAAGGCCTCTTCGTTGAGTGTTTGAAGTGCACCACAAATCATTTGCTCCTCGAGTGTGACCTGCAAGTTGCGTGTGAAGCACAAAATATAACAATTAATAATATTTGCAGAAGGTGCAATGAAAATATTTGATTTAAAGTAAATACCAACTGAAATTAAAGCTTGTTATCAAAATAATAACTACATATTTAACACATGGAGTCTACAATGAGAAAAACTGAACATTTAAAATGTGCGCTTAATACAAATTACGAAAATGCAAACAACATTTGAATTGAAATAAAAAAAACTAATAGTATCATTGCTTTTTTTAATACATATTATTTTAAATAAATAAACTGTAACTTTACACTTAGCAAGAAATAACATTACTAATAATTCATAAAGAGGAATTCAAATCTACTTTGGGATCTTGTGTTTAATTAATTTAATATCTCTTTTACATTTCAATTTAATAAGACAAAGATATTTTCAAATACAAATACATGGAAACAATAAGGATATAGTAATAAAGATCACATTAGAGCAAACACAAACAGCCTATGATCTGTAATTTGATGTCGATCGAAATGTGAATTGAAGCAATCGAAATTGTACGGTGCCCAATTCCATCGCTTTGATATCAAATTGAAGAACAGAGCAAAAACCCAACGTTTTAGAATATTTTTTAATGAAGTTTATAAAAAAAACGGGAACAATTTATAGGTTGATAGTAAACATTTCTTTGCATTTCACATAAAAAGCCAACAGAAAATTAAATATTTTTTCTTTTAATTGTTTTCGTTGCCTTTACCTGTAGATATTCGTAATCATGTACTTTTTGCTGCATTTTGTATTGATGTTGTTTGAAAACAAATATAAAACGTGAAATATTGATACTTGTTTTATTTATTTTTTATTTATGTACAAAGTGATTTGGTTTGTGTAAAAAAAAATTATTATAAAAATTTCATAACAACACAAAAATTTCTTAGGGTAACTGATATAAATATAAGAGCTCGGTGAGAAAACACAGAAACATACACTAAATACTAAAATATCTGTGATGGAAAACAATAAAAACTTAAATCGAGTTAAGATCGAAAATATTTAATCTTATATTGTTGACTATACTCGTAAATAGCATACCAGTAATACACCCCTGCTCAAATTAATAGTTACAGAGAAAGACTTTTTGTTCGAATTGGTTTTTTAAACCATTATCGGCGCAATCAAAGGTAAAATTAAGTGTTTTTTTAATTAACGCAATATGGCAATGCTATTGCTGGCAAAGTGAAACGTGTGATTTCCCTAATTATTGTGAATTGTTGCTTTGCGTGAAAAAAATCAGCTTGCTCAATATAATAGTTACACCTAGAAGTTCCTAAAGTTTTTTTTTAAAGAAGTTTTTAATTTAATAGCGGTAAATTTAGCTTTAATTATCTTAAAAATAGTGAAATTTGATTAAATAATTTATAATTTAGATGGGTCGTAAATCACACTGCATTGATGAAGAAGTCCGGTTAGTTTCAAACCTAAGAAAAGAAGGAATAATTTTGCTAGAAATGCGTTAAAGCAAAAACCCCAAAACTAATCTCGAGGAAGGCCCAAAAAAACCAATGCAAATCTCGATCGTCACATTGTGACTATTAAGTCTTCAAAGATTATAGCAGCCGAAATTGGAAACGTGGTTAGCGCCCAAACGATTCGCAGGCGGTTATAAGGAGTTAACCTACCAGGACGAATAGCCATCAAAAGCATGATGTTAAGTTTACAAGGAAACAAAAAATCTGGGTGGGGTCTGGGTCTGTGGGTGAGAAAAAGTGGAAAAATGGAAACGATTCAGAAAGGAATGTACGCTATCTAAAAGACAAAGAATTTCAAGAAAAAAAACAGTGAAGCATGGAGGTGGAAATATTATGTTTTGGGATGCTTTTCTTGGTATGGAGTCGGTCTTACACTAACCATATGACAGCAAACGAATACAAGGACATTGTGGAAAATACATGCTACCCTATGAGGAGGAAAACATGCCTTTACCTTGGGTCTATCAGCAACATATTGACCAAAAAATACAGCAAAGGTAATAATGCTTTGAAGACCATAATGTCAATGTTTTAGAGTGGCCAAGTCAATCCCCGGATCTAAATCCAATAGAAAACCTGTGGGGAAACTAACAAAGAAATTAGCGAAAAAAGTTTTCTCTAATAAAGAACAATTATGGGAGTATGTTCAGAAAATATGGTATGAGACACCCATAGACACTCGTCGGGATTTGACTAATAGTATGCCAAAGAGAGTAGCGAAGGTAATTCAAAATGGTGGTGGATACACAGGATATTAGTTAAATGATTCAAAATATCCAATAATTTTTTATTAACACTTTTAATTATCCTTTTTTTCTTTTTTGTAATGCTACAAGTGTAACTATTTCTTTGAGCAGTCGAATAAGCGACTTAAAATGTTGATTGATATATCAGATTCTTTGTTATACTTTATCTAGTAATGAAGTTTATTTTTCTTTATTTATTTATATCCACTGAAATAATGTGCGTTTTTTTATTGAATATTGAATAAAACCATTTTGGTTATGTTATAGTTAAAAGTGTGCTGTGTACCTATTATTTTGAGCAGGGTTGTATGTAGTCTTTGGCCTGAACATAGAGTTTTCTGAAAGTTAACTATAGTCTCTATAAATTTTCTATTCCATATTATCAAAATGGGCCTGTTCTGTTTTAAGCTGTTATTGCTTTTTACCACATATTTATTTATACTTGAGTAGTATGTTATTATTGATAATTAAAAAGGAATAACACACCATAGTTGAGCACAAGTCGCTAATCTTTATATGAACTTCAGAATAAACGATTTTGAGCGAGCAGAAAGTGCCAACAAAATCTTAGCCATAAAGGGAATAAAGAATGCCATGGGCTTTCCAATCAGACGCACTCTGCAATTGACTAAGATTTACTACAGGGTTAGGCGATTGAACTGTTACCTATTCAAACGACCATATTTTTTGTGTAAAAATATTTTTTATTGATTCAAATTACAAAAATTTTATAGAAATACTAAAAAAAAAATTTTAATCCATTCATTTTAGCTCGATGTGGCCACCTTTTGCCTTGACTATGGCCTTCAAACGGTTAAAAAATGAGTTGCTTGCTGCAGGAATATGATCTTGCGGTATTTTGGCCCCATTCCCGTACAATGGCTTTCTTCAGCGCATCCGTACTGGCATATTTTTTAGTCCTCACCTTTCGTAGGCTCAAATTTTCGTAAGTGCGTTCAGTTAAGTGAACACGATCATTTTGAGAGTTTATGAACTGCTCAATAGGGAAATTGTTCTCATCAGAGAACACAATGTTTGGAAATTCGCCACGTCCGTGCAAGCGTAACAACTCCTTTGCTCTTTCGAGTCTAACTTTTTTTGCTTTGGTGTAAGATCATGTGCCTTTTGGAACTTATAAGGCTTTACCTTGAGCTCATTTTGGAATATGCGTCGGATGTTTCGCTGGGATATTTTCAGTTCTTTGGCCATTTGATTACCACTACGACGTGGATTTCGTTCAAGTCGAGCCTTCACTCTCCGAATCATTTCAGTTGATGTTGCTGTTGCTTTTTCGTCCACCACCATAGCGTTTGGCAATGATACAAACATATTTTATTCACTTTGAGATGCCTGAGCTCACGAACAATAGCTGGCTGTGATTTTCCACTCAAATACCATATAACGCAATCACACTATTACGTTTGAATTCCATTTCGAATAACTTTTGTTCTAGAAAACTTAGACGCAAATGCTTGTGGTAGCTTGTAAACAATATAAACAGCTGTCATTGGTATAGTTGGCATTGACATAGTTGGCAATATCGCGTTGCCAGATATACCGGTGGGAAGTTGGTAACACTTCAATCGCCTAGCCCTGTGTACTCGGAATATTAAGAACAAAGGGTATCGCGAAAATGATTCATTTAATAAATTAAAGAACAAATGATTTACAGAATACCATTCAGCAAAGCTCATATTTGCACCAGTTACTCTATAGTTTATTGCCACAAATACACATAATTAATAATCTTTCAATTGGAAGAGATGAAAAATTCTATTAATTTAATAACTTGATCAATTCATAATCATTGAAAAATGCAATGATATTGAAAGTAAAATTTGATTTTACATCTCATACTACTTAAATGGATTTTATTATCGTTTCAATTATTAATGCTATTGATAAGTGAAAATCAATCCATTTCATTTAATTTTTAAATCACCCACAGCATGTTGGATACTAATGCAAATTTGCAATTCTAATGCTAATGAATTTGATTCCGGATTCAAATTGGCTTTGCATTATATTTGCATTTGTCAATGATTATAAAAAAAAAAAACAAATATTTAACTTCAATATCAATCAATGTCTGTCATTTAGCGAATTTATATACATATGTACATAAATATATATGTATATAAGAATACTGCAACAGAAATACAATATATAAAAATGCTTAAATAAGAAAATGACGATCAATATGATTTAACTTATATATTTTTTCCTCTGATGAAATTTTCGTTTAATCAATGCTTCGACAATGTAAAAATTCGTTTTAGACGTTTCTGGGGCAATATGGTAAAATTCACCATTCCTATATTTCTATTATTTTCTGTTTTAAGATTTATTTCTAAAGCTATAACAAAATTCAGTTTAAAACATATTTTTTTTATTAATTAGGGAAAAGTCAAAGCGTCGCTCTTTCATTTTTCTGTTTGCTAATATTTTATTTTACTTATGTATCTATTACAAAAATAAATTTTTAAATGATCCCTGAACTGAATAAAAAATGTTACAAAACTTTTGTAAAGTTTGTGAAAAGATAGTTTCCTATACACTTTTCACTTTTAAAATATTTGCTCAACTTTCAGTTTGCTCACTAACCTGTTTTTCCATATGGCTTGATGTAGAATTTTTACGTGACGGTGGTTGACTTGGAGCTAAATTGTGTGACGATGATGCATCAGTGATATCTTTGGCTGTTGACGCACTAGCTGCGACATCTGCTATGGCCGGTGTTGGTTTTAATTTACGTTGCATTTTCTCACAGTCGCGTAATGTAGTGATGAGTAAACGAAAAAGTTCCCAATGGCCAAAACTTAAGCTGAGAACCTAATAAGAGTCAATGAATAATGCGCCAATCTAACTTTAAAAGAAAAACTGTTACCGATTTCAAATCATTAATATCACAATATTTCAGCACACGTCCGGTGATAGCGTTATCTTTAAGAATTGGCGCCAATTTGGTTAAAGCGGGCTTTAAATCGTCAACACGCTCCACAACATTAATAACCCCATCAACAGTTAAATCAGAAAGTTTAGTTTGCAGTATGTCATCCTACAAAAAAAATTTAAAACAAAAATTTATTAATTTATATTTTCTGATCAAAATCATAACAATTCAATACAGCTTCAATTTAAGAACTCCAATTTAAATGTCAATCGCAAGTGGATTTTAGTATTTAGTATATATAAATACTTACTCCAAACGAATCTATTGGTGAATTAAGCAATGGACTCATCGGCGCTTCAGAGCTTGAACTCAAATTCCGATGCCTTAATTCGTAGTCATTGTGGAACATATGATAGGGTGGATACGAAGCTGGTGAAGGCACATATGAAGGCGTTGGGGGTATGCGAATTGGTGGCGGAACATTGGGTTTATTTTGTATCACAACGGTACCTTCATCTTCGATGGCTTGCTGATCCTCTGGAATGTTTGTAATGGTAAGTGTGTACATAATAGATATTATAATTTATTAGAGTAAACTATTCCTTAATAAAGTATACCTTTTAATACTTTTCGTAAGTATGGGTCTAAATTAATTGTAAATGGAAGAAATATGCGTAGATCAGCAACAAGCAAATCAGATTTATGCAATTGTAAAAATGCATCTAATTTCCGTTCGTCACGATCGAGTTCAAGAAGTGGTGCCGCTTCACGTAGGCATGCGATTTTAGGGCGCACTCTGTAAAATTTGATTTTAATTAAAACAATAAATATCCCACATAGTCGCATATTTTCAAGCTTGTATAGCAAAACTTATCATATCAAGCGATTTCCACTTTTTTTAGTCTCATTTTCTATATATTACGAATTTGAAAATACACGATTTTAAGGGACCATCCACAATAAACATACTTTTCGTAGACACTTTGCAGTGAGAAATTATCGTCATAAGAATCCATGAAGGTGTCATGTTGTAGCACGATCATGCTTGCACGTAATGGCCATTGTTCTGTTAGATTTATCCATGAACTTAAACGGTACCAGCTAAAGTCTATTTGGAATGCTTTCAGAAGGCGAACTAAAAGCAAGGATAATAATGGCTCAGTTACGGTACTCTCCTGTTCAGTTTTAGCTGTTCAGCAGCTTACCAGTTATATAGATTACGTTCATCAAACGCCGCATGCTTCTCGGATTTACGTCGCTAAAGTAATCATCGGTCAACATAATTTTTGATAGATCCAGTACTCCCTGAGTACTTTGGCCCAAACGATGTAAGTTTGATCCAATTGAACTGGCCACCGATTCGGATAGACGCAGCTTTTTGGCACCACCACCACTACGGGGCCCTGCATTATGTGGTGTACGCAATTTTTCCTGGCTCGACATGATTTCCGATGCATTTGATAAACGGCGTGCCGATACAGAATGCCCCAGCGTCGGTCCGTCTTCATTCGGAAATTCGCTGTAGTTACGTTTGAAAAGCAAAGCGGTCATTTGTGCACGCTGTACTTTACGTAGACCCGAGTTCTGTAGGTATACTGGCAAATGTACCAGGTTGCGAAGAAAATCATGGCCACCTATACCACCTTCAGTAAAGAGACGTCGACTATTCGCTTCGGCTGCTTTAGCAATCACATGCGGATCTACAGCGATGAGCAAAACGAAAGGACGATTCGGTGACGAAAGCAATGTTTGTACGGCATTAAGTACGGATAAAATTCGTTCGGTATCGCAGGAATCTAATGCATCTACAACGCCAACCAGGCGACTTTGTTGATTCGTAAAGGCATCGAGGCACTAGAAAACGAAAATGTTTATTTAGCAGCTCTGGACAAATTCAAAGGGGGAATATCAAAAGAAATTTTCTCACTTTAATCATATCTGTCATTAGAGCTACTTCCGTGCCTAATGCTGTTAATGGAGCACCTTCATTTGATTTCACCGAGCGCTTTAGATGGCGACCCTGTGAGATGATTAGCGACCCGAGAGCCTTGGCAAGCACGTGCAGATTTGTGCAAACAATTGTAACCAAAACAGCAGAAATAACATATATTGACACTAGAATATCTTTACGTTCTCCTGGCGAAGCATACGAGAAATAGGCTATGACCAGCGAGATACCCGCTATTAGGGTCAGTAAGCCCAATTCAAAAATGATGACAAGCGGTACACAGCACATGCGACGCCAACGCCAGCCTGATGTGGCTTTCAATGCCTTGGGACGAAATGCACGATAGAGGCGTGTCGACAACCAGCCATAGTGCGCTTCGATAGCTTCAAATAGCGCAGCTAACATGTGCGCCACCGCGCCCTCCCCTGTTGGAGAGGCACTACTCGCTTCCGCAAAGTGGAAGCGTACCGGTTTGGCTTGCGAATCTGCTTGAGCTCCGGGTGGATGACAGAAAGCGACTTGCAGAATCAGACGCAAACGTCCAACCCTTTTCATTATACCATGCTCGACTGAGTAGGCCCAATACATATCCATTTGATTGTTGGCATACTTAATACCGGCAAGTATGAGGTAAGTAAGTACAAAAAAGATCAATGCAGCTATAGCACCCCAAATTGCAGACCATGATGAAAGGCCTACGATAGTGCCGAGCACCAACGCAATATGCAGGCATACAATAAACAACAGACCGCTCGTTTTTATAGGTGGTTCCGCCCATTGGCGCGCAAAATTATTCATTTCATCGCGCAATTTATTTAGCAGGAAACTCTTACCGCTGCCCCACTTGGCATACAACCCTACAGTGATAGGAGTAGTCAGCGTGGGCTCACTAAGTACATCGGCCAACGCGGAAGAGTACAGCTCATAGCCAAGCATACCCTCCGAGTCTTCGTTGGTGTTCAGACGACGCGCACCAAACACTTGACCCAATATTGTCTTTTGATGTATGGTGTCGATACCGTATGGCGTCTCTCCCGCCTTATTCGCGCGATAAAGCAATTGACTGTTCTTTGGATTTCGTAGCAAAGCCTCGACAATAGCCTTCGAACGTGCACGCATTGCAATGTGCAGGCAAGTATCGCCGCGTTTATCACTCGCTGTTACCTTGGCCTTTCGATCGAGCAGCATTATTACAATATCCAAGTTGCGATTACGTACTGCACGCAGTAATGCGGTATCACCGTCTTTAGTTGCTGCTTCGAGATCAGGATTCGTGGTTAAGAGGAGCTTTACAATGTTTGTGTGGCCCTTTTCTACTGCTGTGTAGATTCCGGTTTTACGATCTTTGCCCTGTATATCCACGTCAGCGTGTTTCTTAAGTAATGCCTCTACAACACTGCGGTGGCCACCCTTTACAGCGTGTATGAGCGGTGTATCACCAGCACGATCTTGTATGTTAATATAAGCACCAGCAGCTATTAGTGCAGCACAAATTTCCTGCGGCAATTTAACAAAAGAAGGAGCCAATTGAACTTGAGCAACTTAGTAAATCCAATTAATTAACAAACCTGGAAACCCTCACGACTGGCTATGGCTAAAGCAGTCATACCGTCCTTATCCAATGCATTCACGTTTGGTTTCTTTTCCAATAACGACGTAACACAATCTGTATGACCACCTGAGGTGGCGACCAACAACGGTGTCCACGAATACATGCCCGCCGTATCAACATTAGCGCCAGCTTTCAGCAGCGTATCCACAATTTCGACATTACCCTTACGGCACGCCCAAACTAACGCGGTGGTGCCATACTTATCACCAACATTAACCTTGGCTCCACGTTGCACCAGAAGTTCAACAATTTCTCTAAAACCACGTCCCGCTGCCCACAACAATGGACCTAAATGAAAATTACCGTGTGCATTCACGTCGGCGCCTTTTTCGAGGAAGAACCGCACCAAATCCGTATGCCCACGATAAGCAGCCCACATTAGCGCTGTCCAGCCGCCCTGAAGTAATTTGATTTCAATATATTAATTGATTAGCTACAAAATTAAATAAGTCTCGCTTTAATACCATATCACGATGTTCAATATCGGCGCCATGATCCAAGAGTATTTGCACGATATCAAAGTGACCATTCTTGGCAGCGCACAAAAGCGAAGTCCAACTATCGTTATCTTCGGCTTGAACATCAGCACCACGTGATAAAAACTCACGAACAAAAGGGGTTAGACCACGACCAGCAACAACCATAAGTCCTGTAGTGCCATTCTAAGATTTCCAATTTTCAGATGCATTGAAATAGAAATTATTAAACGCATTAAAGTAAATAGGTTGTGTTCGGTGGGGCGCAGAAAGCGAGCAAGCTTATTCCAGATTTTTGTTACTTAAGTAATTCATTGGTAATTTTATTTGTATGTATTACATCACTTATTTAAATTTACCAAAATAAGCGAACAGGCCTGATGGCAAGTGAATCGAACGCAGCTCTAGAAACTTACATCATCACGATCATCGACGGATAAATGGCGACTATCTAAAATAGCGCGTAATCCTGATATATCATTGGAGTCCACATATTGTAGGAGCGCTCGATGTCCTAATGAACCCATAGAATCTCCGTAACGATTGAGATGCTAAGCCAACAAAAATAAAAACGAGAGAGACCATAAGAAATTATATAAAACTTTGCGCTTAGATTATAAAAGATCATGCAAATACATATGTATGTATGTATGTATAAAGAAGTTAGATACCATAACTGAATTCAGAAAAATAATTAAATAAGTACAATTAGTAATTTGATTTAATTTTTGGGTTGGGTTAGAAAGATAGTCACATTTAACAATATTAGTGAGGGATATTCGTCATATATAAAATATTCCGTAAAATTTATCAAATAACATACAATTTAAGTATTTCATATATGGTACAATATTATTAACATCAAAGGATACTAGCTTATAAAAGGCGCATTCGACTTAGCATCGCTTAAAGAGTTAGAGAGTAGAGTGCATCGTGGCATGCTGCCATGAGCTTATTCGATTATGCTCTAATCTAATTGGAGGAATCCTACTTACGTAGTTCAGATTTACTACAGACTTTTAACTCATACTGTTTAAGTTGTTGAATTCGTAATACCTACAACTAACATCTGTTTATGTCAGCGAAACAAAATTTAATTGGGTTAGATAACAGTGCTGCCGATTAAGCATACTTTAGCGAGTTATGCGTGTCGAACGCACTCAATAATGCATTAATCTCATAATATGTTTAGCATTAACTAACAAATTTTATTTAAAAATAATCAATTATGTACATACGAGGAATTTATGTATTGTTAGTGAACGTTAAAAGTCGAAGGTAGTGAAAACATTATTACAATATTTGTAGACTCAACTACTCAACTAGACTTACGTGATTTGTGAAAATCATTAAAAATAATTATACAATTTACAAAGTGTAATATTTGGGTACATATTTGAAAAATATTAGGTATATAAGTACTTATATTTCATGAGGTATTAAGTGTGAAAGTGATCCAATCAACCAAAGTTCTAAAAAACGAGTTAAATGGCTATGACTATGGTAATACTTAACAAAACAAAAATTGATTAAAAATGAAATGTGGCTTAGTCCACTTTTGCGCACTAAGACTCATATGTAAGTATACATACAATTACTTTACAATAATATTAATTTGGAAATGATTAACAGGATGAACGCTTTAAGGTTTTTGATATACTAGCGTTCACGGATCAGAATATTCGGGCCCTGAAATCTTGTAATTAACTTTCAAGAGATCAATGATTACTCCTTTCCTTTTCTTTCTTTTAATGGCACAACAGCGCACCAAGTGCCTCGGCCGAACTTTTCGCATCCACTCATTTTGCGCGTCTTATATTTGTATATGAGTGGAAGGGATCTACAGTGTTATGCCGAATCCGAACGGCAAAGAAAAGCTTTTCACAGGCAATTTTTTATTCTCGTAGGTTTGCCATTGCCTACTTTCTACTTTTTGATTTTGCCGGTGTCGCGATTTAAATCCCGGACACTCTGAGTAGCAAGCCAACGCATTGCCAACTACGCCACAGCGACCACATTTACTATTACTCGATTCCAGCAAATTTAAATTTAGAATAGAAGCAAAGTCGAGCTTTAAAGCTCATTAGCCATGCCCTCTGCATCCATTCGACTTGTAAGAACTTTAGACATTTATTTTACATCAATGAAATATGGAAACGATACTATTGCGTATAGAGTACACAAATTGTTAAAAGACTCTAGAATACCATAAAATACAGCTGAAACGTCAAGAGTATGAGTATGTAGAATATACCATACATAGAATATGTCAAAATATTTTAATCACTCATTATTTACAAGGAATTTTTAAAATCACAGCGTTTCAAGTTAATGTGATTGATTAAGGTTTTTTTTTGGGAAAATATGATAAATTTATAGGTATGCATTAGAATATGTCAAATGACAACAAGTGCGCATATGTAGTGTAATTGATTAGTATCATAGAGAATGAAAAATATGTTTTGATACAATGTTGAAAAGAAGGTCATCAAAAATTGCGTGCAGTAAATATCACATTAACATTAAAAAGTTGTTTAATTGCATTAAGTATTTACTATCTTTTATTTCCTATAGAACAGAATTTACATACAAGGAATTGCCCATATTATTTTGACACTTAACTAGGTGATTCACAAGGCGTCGTATTCAGTGTCGTATACTCTCAATTGTCGTAAATTCTTTAATTTTTCTTACAAAAATATACAAACATTATAACAATGCGATATGATACGACACCTTGGAATCACCTAACTGTACTTTTTAGCTTTAAAACTTGCACAATGGGCATTTTCACACGATGTTGAGTATTGGTATTGTGGCAGTAAATTAAATTTATATTTCCACGAAAATCGCAAGTTTTTAGAGCTTCTACGTTAAAGCTCAAAGATTTCGACTCGTCAAAGTTACTTTAATCTTCTTCCTAATTTCGATTCTTGCAACATACTACATGTAGACCTACTCATTGGCTTAAAACAATGGATACAATGGATACAACTATCCAATTATTATATACTTAAAATATCGATAGCTTAATCCAAAATCCATTTTAAATTCCATGGTTTGTTTTTCAAGACATTTTTAGGTGATTTTAAACCCAAAATTCATATGAGCGATAAAGAAAATTGCTTGGAGCGAGGATCGAGCTAAATTAAAATTCCTGTCTCTATAGACTGTCTTCAGTTTCATACTGTGACCTGCACACAGATCATATTGGCATATTTATTGGACCACAGTAGTTTCAATGAATATTTATAAGTTGGAAATGAGAAGTTTAATCTTAAACTTAATTATCCTAGAGACATGGTGCTTTGCGAAAGATAATAATATGTAAGATATTAGATAAGATTAAACACACGTTAGGTCACGTTTCCATTTTGCTTCATATTTATCATAAATAACTAAATGTGCCCAAAAACAAACAACAACAGGACCAATTACAAACACTATACTAGAAGTTAGTCAAAAACATAATCGAGAATCGCGATATTAAATTAAGTAAGATTAAAATTAAAATTTATTTTCATTTATGAAATATAGCGTACAAGTGCATTATACGCTAACGGTAGAGACGTTATAAATAACAGAAGCTGAAAAAGTATTACAAATAAATAGATACAAAATATAAAACAAATGTGATGTCATTTCTTTTTGATAAGATTTTTGCTTGCTTGTAAGGTGTGCCAGATTTAATCAAACTAAATAATTTACAGATTCTGAACAAGAGAAGATAGTAATTTTATTACCTACATATATAAAGGGATTTTCAATAGGGACATAACAATTTTGTATTTAAATAACACACAGAATAATTGAGATATCGGGCTAAAATTTATAACAGGTGTAGTATGGGGTACATAAGTATGTATGTATGTTATATTTTCAGTATGGAATTCGATATTGCTCATATGAGCACTTCGAGAGCACATTTGCAGGGATCGATTCTTTTGTGTAAAATTTCCACCACTCTTCCACATATAAGTATCGGCCGGAAAGTTGGCAATTTCGCGTACGATATCTCTAACGTTGTTGGCTTTTTGGCATAAACCATCGACTTAACGTAATACCATAAAAATAAATCCAACGGCGTTAAGTCCCATGAGCTAGGTGGAAATTCGACCAGACAATTACCGCACTTCCACTTCAATGGATTAATTGTTTGACCAGCTGTGTAGCATGTGGCAACATCGTGTTGGAACCACATATCACTGATGTCAAATCAATTCAATTCTGGCCAAAAATAATGGCGCTATAGATAACTTCATACATTCCAATTACTTACATGTACCACACGGTGACTTTTTGTGGTTGTAATGGAGTCTCTTGAAGCACATATACATGTGTTTGTTGCTGTCCAATAACGCATATTTTGCTTATTGTCGAAGCCATTAAGCCCAAAGTTAGCTTGATCAAACTTAAAGTTGCAACCCACTGACTCACAATTTCGGTAGTAATTTTTAATAATTTCCAAACATTGCTCGTTCGTGAACTTCCTCATATTAAAAATGTAAACTTTGAATGAAATTTTAATATCGCCACATTAAAAAAAAAAAAAAATTAAATTTGAGGGAATGTTTGTATTTAAATACAAAATTGTTGTGTTCCCCCCCTATTGAAAAACCCTTTATGGTTAAAGTATGTATGTATTCGTAATACGTATTAACATCTTTTTTTTTATAATAACACTCACTTTTAGAATATGAAAATATTGATTTAATTTGTAACATATAATAAGTAGATAAATAAAAAATTTTTTAACAATAAAGTGAAAGTGCGAAAATAAATCTGAGTTGACATACTTATTTTACCAAAAATATTATTGCCGTCGTCACTGTATGAACAAAAATTCAAAATTATAACAAGGACTTATTGATGAAAATAAATAAAAATCAATCTATATGTTATAGCACATATTTCGACATTTATAAAAAATAAAAAATATAGTATTTTAAGGTCTAATTTGGTACACATATTTACAATAGGAAAGCCCTATACTTTTCCTCTACTTTCAGAAACAATTCGATTTTTTCAAGTGTACGCAAAAGAAAAAGTAATTTTTTTTTAACATTCTTGGTTGTGGAAATATTGAAGCTAATTAGTAAATACAATACAATAAGCATCGTACCACTAACAGTTACAACACATAATGAAAAATGCAGCTAAATTGATAGTTGGCACTCGATTATTCGATTTTACAACATAGGTCCCGTAGTATAACTTTGATATCTAATTTGAAAACATGCTTTATAAACAATCATTCAAAAAAAAAAAAAAAAAATGCTATAATTAAATATTACTATATACATACTTACATCATTTCGATGCTCTTAAAAAATAAACGAGCGTTTACGTTTATGTTTTTAAAAGTAAGTAATTTGGGGTATTAACCAGGTGTCTTATTCAGTATCGTATCTACTCAATTGTCCTAAATTCTCTAATTCTCATACAAAATTTTACGACTTTATTACAATACGACAAAATAAGAAACCTTGTGAATACCCCAATTAGTGAGAGTCTTACGAAAACTGCACAAGATCTAACAATACCAAATAAGTAGCTAAATGGGACTGTTAAATATTGCGCTTACATACAAAACATGTGTACTCAAAGAAAAACACAGCTGATGAAAATTGCATTTACTAAATTTGATGTAAAAATAGATCATAAGCCACCTACTTAAAATATCAGATGAGAAATGTATGAGAAATTTAACATGGCTTGTTATAGAAATTTTTCTTTTAATTAAAATTTTGCGTATATTTTAAAAATTATTTTTGTTTCAAAAATTAATTCGCACATTATAAGCACATATAGCTTGCGATGATTACAGGGATTTAGGATTCGCTAGTCGACATATACCATGTTAATCCGACGCTGAAACCGTTTTCTAACCAAAACTAGTTTAAACCATTTTCACTCAAGAGTGTTTACGAGAAATAAATTTACCGTTTCTCTCCGAGAATGCACTTACAGTCGTTTTGAGTTCTCAATTCGTGGCAATAATCGTTTTTCGTAAAACGAATTGAAAATTTCGAAACGTATTAAAAATTGGTGTTAGTTTTCAGCATCTGATAAACTTGTTAAAAGTAAAATAATCAAAAAAAAAAAAAAAAAAAGAAAAGAGTTATAAACAACAACTTTTCTACACTTCTTGGAATTCCTCCCAAGAGACCATTCCTGTACAAAGAAGTATTACTCGCACAACATGAATGGGTGCGAAAAGCTCGGCCATGCGAAAAACTTAATAAGCCATAGCCATCAAGATGTAGTTTGTTACTCAAAGACGTTGTATAACCTTAAGTAGTTTTAAGTTTTAAACTTACATTATATTTTTTATCTGATGGAAATTCCAAATATTTTTAAGTTATAATACAACAAATATATACTAACATTTTTGGATTTCTTTTTGCCCGGTGAACGTAAATTATTAAGACCCAATCGCGAAGCACTTAAAATTAATTCATCCAAACTCTTTGACAATTTCATACTAACTGCGAATATCACAACGTTTTCATTTATCAAAATATATTACCACACGTTCAATTGTTGAGTTTTTAATTTTATTTTATATTTTTGTTTTTATTGTATGTAAAATAAATTGTGCTGATTTACACGATTTTAACAAGCACCGACACCTACTTCCAATGATGGAACTACGATGGTAAGTGATAATAATGACTTTAACACTTAAACACTTATTTTCGTTCTGTCTGTCTGCCAGTGCGTTATAATATCTTAGATATGTATATCATAGGTATGCAATATTATCAGCGCGTTGTATAGTATAATTTATTTTAAAAATGTCACAAGAATGTAAATATATATAATTAATATGAAAAATAACAATAATGAGAAAAAAAAAAGTAAGAACACAAAAATTGTTGAACAAACAGTTTTTTGTTTTTTTTGATAAAGTTTTCTTTCTTGTTTCAATAGTATCTTGAGTTAAGTTATTTAAATTAAAAAAGTATATCAATCTTCGTCACTTTGAAGAGAAATATAGTAGATTTTTCTTTTATTTATATTTTGATTTCAAACGTGATAGATGTTTGCAACTTGCAGTTAATAGTTGTGACGCTCGTGTTTCCAGCTTTTTAAGCAAATGAGTTGTTGGGAACTTTTCGACCTGAAAATGGTCTAGGTACTGATAAAAAGTGATGAGCGAGTGATAGTGTGTGAGTCGGCCTGGCACTGCTGCCCACTTATAAATAATAGTTGGAGCCACTTGTACATATTTAGAATCGTAAGTTAGTACGCTGTTTTTTTTTTATTTTTGTTTTTTTGATAAAGAGTTTAGATACTTAAGTGTTTTACATAAAATTGTTTTTTTGTTTTTGTCACTGCTTCTAGTAAACAGTGGTACAAATTGGCAATTCTATGTGCGTGTACTCATGTCATTCAAATCAGTAAATATGTAATGAAAATTATTGACGATGCAATCAAATCACAATCAAATTAAGTTAAAATATGCTGTAAATGCGTTACTGCTGTAATACCAGCAACACCAGCAACGTCAATAGTATCTCGCAGATACAGCAACAGTTAAGCTTATATGCTCACACGCGCTCCGCGTATCGCTTACAAAAAGTTTGGTTTATTTATATATTTTGTGTGAGTTCGCAACGCCGCTGGAAAATTGCAGTTGAAATTTAATTGCCGTAATTGTATAGAAAATTTTTTAGATAAACAAAAAAAACATTTTACGATATACTATATTCGATTTTTCTTGCTTTTTTACCACAACTAATTCACATTTGGCGTTATTTCTATTTATAAAATCGAACAAATCCAATTCAAATCAACACCGAACAAACAAAACAATTCATTCAATAATAACAACAATATCACTCCTGCTGCGCTGCTGCTACTGCAAATAGCTCTCGAGGCTGTCAACGAAAAAAAACAAAAAAACTCTTTCGCGTATGCGCACTTGCGCTTTGTCGTTTAAATGCGTTTGGTTGAATGGTGCACGGTTGACTGCACGTTCATGCAATGTCCAACTGCTCTTTTAACCTGACTGGCTAACTAACTGAATAACTGGCCAATTACAACAACTACAACCACCGTCGCTTGATGTTGTCGTTGTTGTTGTTGTTATTGTTGTTGTTGTCGTTAATCTCAGAGTTCCTTGGACAAGAAGAGTTTGTGGTTAGTTTTATTTTTGAGCATGTCGATCCATTGTATAAGTTCCGCCAAGAATTTTCTCTTCTGGTTGATACTAGAAATCTGGTTGTTTTTGTCTCAAGACAAGACCTTCTTGGTTAATGAGTTTATAAGAGAGGGTTATTGTTGCGTATACTCATTTTTGTATAGATAAGTAGTTCTTGTTGTTGATCCCCACTTAGAGAGAACAGCATACACATTCAGTTTGTTTTGATTTCGTCTCAAATGCGTAATCTTTTATTTTTTATTGAGTTGAAGTTTATTGTGCTTACAACGTGTGATAATATTGCGTCTTTGCATTCAAATTATAAAATGTACTGCTTTTACATACTGTCGCTTAATTATTATTTTATCCTATGACATTTTTGGCGTTGTAAACAAATAATAATAATGGTTGCGATTTTAGAGCTGCATAATTCTTTCGATTACACATAACATTTTATTAACTTTTACTTTTTCTGGCTATGAACCCAGATCGCGTAATAATTATTTTATTCCATTATTAGTGAATTTTCTAATTTCAGATCTTCTTTCTTCTTTTAATGGCACAACATGGCCGAGCTATTCATGTTCAGTTCAGTGATGGAAAAAAATCATAAAAATGCAAATTCAAAAGTTTTGGTGGTTATTGTTTAATGAGATTAGAAATCGCAATGGCCGATTTTGCCACTGAGCTTCGCATTTTGAATTTTATTGTGATGCAATTATTAAATGAGCATATATTATGCAGAAAACCCAAGTTTATAATTATTTAATAGTAGTGCAATCTAGTGGTAAGTGACAGCTCAAATGTGAAAACTAAATCTCATACAGGTGACAGGTGAAACAAGCATTTGCCAAAGATAAAACGCACTAACTAAGTATTTGCGACATAATATAAATACGAGGGTAGATCAATAAGTACCCGTGTTAGAAATGAAGAGGAAAGCTTTTCACAAATATATTCTCCTTTTATTACAATACACTTTCCTCAACGTTTCTGCTATTTCTTTAACCCCTCCAAAAAATACGATTTGTCAAACTCTTCAAAATACGCTTCTGTCCCGATGATAACCTCCTCGTTGGAGCTGAATTTTTTCCCCCTAAGCCACGTTTTCATGTTGGGGAACATGAAAACGTACACCGTACACTCGCCCCAAGAAGGGCGAGTACGGTGGGTGCGTCAGCAATTCGTAGTTCAATTCATCCAATTTGGCTGCGACAATTCTGTAACCGCTTGTTGTCCACCGTAAGCAAACGCGGCACCCATTGGGCCATCACCTTACTCATGCTTAACCTATCATGTAAAATATTAATTACCGTTCCGTACGACACTCCTACGGCCTCTGCTACTTCGCGCACTTTCGTTCGGCGATCAGCGAGAATTATGTTGCGGACCTTTTCAACGATTTCCTCGGTAACCACGTCTGGCGGGCGGTCTGGGCGCTCCTATTCAAAAACAGATGTACGACCACATTTAAATTCGTTGAACCAATATCTTACGGTTGTCATAGATGGTGAAGGGTCCCCATAGACAGCATCCAACTTCGCTTTCATTTCTCCGCGTGTTTTTCTATCCAAAAATAAAAAGCGAATTACGGATCGATATTGCTCTTTTTCCATTTTATTGCGAAACACGAGACACGAGTGATACTAATGGCTGCCAAATAAAAACTAACCTATGAATCAGTTTGACACGACAGTAATGCCAACTTCCCTCAGCAACGCCACCTGTCTTCACACACATGTACTTATTGATCTACCCTCGTAGATAACAACCAATTTCTCAAATCTGAGTCTCAAGAAAACCTCGCCACAGCGGAATAGGTTTCTTACTTCCCCAAGTCGTTACGACTATGACAGTAATGGTTATACAGCCTACGGAATAGATATGGGCGTGAGTACTTTTTCACTCATGTCCAGGGTTTCAATCTCGTAGAGAGATTTCCAGAAAGATAGAAAACTTATACATCTCGATACGAATTTTTACATTAAGTAATATATGGTAAGTACATAGTAGAAAATAAAAAGTGGTCGCCGTGGCAGTGCGATGGCCTGCTGCGCAGAGTGTCCAGGGTTTCAATCTCGACACCGGCTAAATCAAAAAGTAGAAAAAAACTATTTTTCTAAAATGGCAAACCTACAAAAGAAAAATTTGTCTAAGAAAAACTTTTCACTTCGCCATAAAACTGTGGGTCCTTTACATTCATGTACAAATATAACACGCACAACATGAGTAGATGCTTAAAGTTCGGCCTAAGCTCTTCATAAGCTGTTGTGCCTTTAAGAGAAGAAGAAAAGAAGTAGAAAACAACTACTTGATTATTAATCATCTTTAAAAAGTTCAGATTCGCTGGCCAGTGATTTATTATTTTTAGGTACTAGTTCATTAGCCCCACCGTCATTAGCGCTACCGATAGCGTGTTAAAGAAAACATTTAATTCTGGCTGAATAACCACTTTGAATTGTAAACATTTATTAAATGACTACATCTATACAATCAAATTTGATTAATACATATTTGAGAACATGATCAATTGCATTTTAAGGACAGTCGTGTGACAGCCGGAATTCACAATCAATAATAAGACACCACTCTCACCGCTTTGTAAAAATCTTGTAATAATAAGAAAATATTACAGTATAAACTGACAGCTATTTGAAAATCCCTCACACTATAAACTTATTGACGTTTTTCAATTACACAATTACAAACGATTTGTGTAAGTGTTACAATGAAAATTACACTAAATACTTATTATATGTACTTAATACAACTGCTTGAAGTACAAATGTATGTTTTTAATCATTTAAAATAACCAAATACAAAATAAGGTTTGCTCAATGAAATTGTTGACAATTTGTAGCACCAATCAATTGCAAAGCTGTTAAGCTTTTTAGAAAAAGCAAATCGAAGATAGGTAAACTTGTTTTGTTGCAAATGATATAAAACTAAAGTCTACCGTCAAAGATTTGCATATATTTTCAAAAATACAGTTACATTTTGGATAACTAAAATGTGAAAAACCCCCTAAATTACGTACTGTCATTCTCTTGGCATTTTGAGTGTACAATAAAAAATTACAGCATATTTGAAACTGCTCGCAAACTCGATATGAGCTTGTTTGAATTTGCAACCAAAAACAACCAACGATAAAAAAGGTATTTTCTACACAGTGTTACTTTCAATGTGAAAATTATTTCATAAGAAGGCGAAGAAATTATGTACCATATTACCACGAACTAATCACATCTCAACTGAATATCGAATGAATTAAGTTTGGATTGGCTTGAATTAAGCTACTTTGACACGAAATATTTAAGTAATTTGCTTAACACTGTATCTGTTGGATGTAAAAACAATAAAAAAAAAAGAGTTATAAAATGACATTAGGGGTTTCCCCCATACTTTGTCAGTTAAGATTGTTTTTTTTTGTTTTTAGTAGTTATTGCTCCAAGAAAATAAGAAGAACTTATAATGAATCACTAAAAATTAAATTCAATATTAACTGGAAGATTATTTGAGGTATTTTCGAGAATTTAACTTTTTTAACATACTTACTTAAAAAAAGCAAATTACGATTTGCTTAATAACAGATAGAATTTGAATTTAAGAAAGAAATTTTATTTTCCATAAAAATAATGCATTCAGAGGAACTTCGGGTATTGTGGTATATTGTTTATAACCAGTACACTCTGTGTACAGTGTATATACATACATACATACATACATACATATATGTATATATAAATGATCAGTGGAGCCGATTTAGCTATGCCCGTATGTCTGTGTACAAGTTAACTAGACTTAAACTTAAGCAATCGCAACCAAACTTTGTACAAACATTTGTTATGGTCAGCAAGAGTTTAAATTCTGAAATGGGCAAAATTAGTCAAGTGGGCGTGATACATCCCATATACCTTTCCCTCCTTCTTTCTCTCACCTATCAATCTTCCTTCCATTAAACACAATGCTCTGCATTCATAGGGGTACAAGTGACATTTTCGAAGAGTGATATTGAAGGAAATTCTTAAGCGAATTGACGAACAAAACTCGATACTCGTCATTGAAATAGTCTCTCGAGTAATTGTTTTGCAAATTTTCAGAATTGGGTAAAAGTCACGCCTACTTCCCATACCAAAGGGCAATATCAAATGGAACCAAATTTGTTACAAATGTAAAATTACTTGAAAAATAACTGATGCGAAAACTTTCATTATTCGGCAATAACCGCGCCTACTCCCCGCAACGATATTTTCTTCAAGAGATCATTTATTTTAAGTATCCGACTGTCTAAGAGGATCAGCAAAACAAACTAATATATAGCTACGATCAAAGCAAAACGTTTTAGTTAGTTACTAAATGTTACAATTTCCGGATGAAGCAAAATGTTGGTAGTTTTTTTTCGTTCAGCTCAAAGCAAAACAGAGCGGAAATTATTAGAAACTGTTTAGCTTACATCGGAAGAGAAAACTTCTATGCTTCCAAAAGGGGCAAAACAATTATTTAAAAAAAAATTTTTTGTTTTTTTTTTGCTATTCAAAACGTAGAAAATATATAGTAATAATGTATCGTTTTGTGGTACTAGTTAACAAATATATAAATCTATGGAACAATTCTTTTTTATAATAGAATATAAATTTCATTTTAAATCTAGATAATTCCCATTGGATTTTCTAGTTGATTGTGTCTCCGAGTTCACAGGGTTTTATTCTGCTAAGTCGTCGTTGTAAGTCAGCCGTATCCATCCAGTAGTTTATAGGCTTCCTCATTTATATGCATAATTAATCTTTTCTTGTGGTCCGTTCCAAGTCGGTTGATTTCGTCGAATACCATTGGAATGCCTAGGTCTCGGTGCAAGTCGCTGATTCTTATGTACCAGGGAGCATTTACTATGAATTGAAGTACTTTTTTCGGAAAAGTATGTATGATGTTGTTATGGCTATGTTTAGCACAGCCCCAGAGTTGAATGCCACACAAGTTTAAGTATCTCTCTGTAAATAAGCAGTTTTTTGCTGAGTGTGGTTTAGTGGTTTTTTTTCTTTTTTATATGATGCTTTCATCAAAGTTATGTATCTAGAGTCATTCTCAAATATTTGGCTGTATCTGAGTAGGGGATTTGGACATCGTTTATGTAAATTGGATGACAACTTTATAATTAAAATCTCCATGAATTGATTTCTTCACCCGCCTTTTGAAGTTTTACAGACGCTTCTTCTGCTGTTCTATCCACTGCAAGAAGAACTGTATCGTCAGCAACAGTAGCAGTAAGTTGGTTTGGAGTAGTTCGTAGGTCTCGTGTGAATAATAGATAGGGAAGGGGCCCTACACTCTTCCCTGAGGTACACCTGCTTCAATCTTATTTAGAGATGAAAATGCATCTTCCTGTTTCACTCTGAAGAACCTATTTGTCAGGTATGAACTTGTTATCTCATAATGTTGTAGTGGCAGTACTGATTTCAGTTTAAACAATGAGCTTACATTTTTCGGTGATTGGTTGGAGTCGTGTGAGTAACATTTTTTTAAATAGTTTGAACATCATTGGTAACAAAGAAATTGGCCGTTACGACGTAACCTCGTGTGGTGATTTACCTGGTTTAGCAATCATAATAACTTCAGCCACTTTCCAGTAGCTAAGAATATGTCGAAATATAGCTTTTATTAAATGGGTTAACTTTACTACGGCTCTATTCCAGATAGAGCCGTAGTTGTTTTAATACGTAGCCTGTAATGAGGTCGTATCCGCGCAATTTTTTAAAATTTTATTTCTTTTTTACTGACTGAGTATATCTCTTGTGGCGTGATGACACATTCAGCTGGTTCTGTAAGTTCTTCAGATTGATAAGTGATTTAGCTAGCATACATAATTACAAAGTTAAAAGTTAAAATATATATGTATGTATTTATATAAACAGATATATTCACTTATGAATCTAGCTAATGTATGTGGGAACTTGACTGTTAGGGCTATTAGCTCGTCTCACATAAATATATCGAAACTTATTTATCATTAGAATTCAATTATATTTCGAACATTGGCATCATTTAAAGATCATTGTCATTATTTTTATGAATATAATAAAAAGAAACTGTAAGTAATACTTTTTATATTAAGAACATGCAAACATTAAAAGCATTCGAGCATTTAAAAACAAGTACTACATATAAATATGTTTTTTCTAAAATAAACACTAAAAGCGTAGTAAAACTCTTGAAAAATACATTTTTATAGTAGTTTCATTTTTTCATTTCTTATGCTGCAAGAGATCATTAAACTCGAGTATCCGATTGTCTACGAGGATCAGCATAGAAACAAACCAACAACAACATAAACAATGGTTGGTTAAATGCATTCAGAGTGCAGCAAGCTTTACAAACATACGGACCAGAGTACATCTGTTTGCAAACTCTGGGCTATTTTTAAACAAAAGATCATAAAACAAAAACACCGCAAATCACGGCTTAACGCAACGTTAAACCAAACAAGATAAAAATAAAATAAACAAGCTTTGTTTAGTAGACACTAAAGAAGAGCGCGTAAAACAAAATGTTAAATTTGATATTATTAGGACTAAGCGTCACGGTCATTCTTAAAAGAGATGCAGAGAGTTACAGAGGCAGATCGACGTAGATAGAGAGCACACAACAAGTAAGATTAAGCGGGTTTTCAAGGGAGTGTGCAAGCAGTTAATTGAGTCAGCGAGTGAGGAAAACCCAGAGAAAAATGTGTTAGTTCTTTAAAAAGAATTTATTCAAAAGTAATTAATTAAAAGGACATGATGTGATAAGATTAGCGCCTCGTCATACACGATCTTTGGTGGGAATTCATCACATGACAATGTCACAGGATGTAGGCGGTTCAAACTTTAACTTTAATGAGCTTTAGAATCAAATTGAATCGGAATTTGTAACTTTTAAATGAAAATGTTCTACCCTATTCTGTCAATTGACCAACCACATGTAGTTGTTGATATTCACTGAATGAGAGACAGTAAGATGCTCTTGATTGTCCTAATTAAAATTCATTATGTATATGTATAAACTCGGTACAAACGAAGTGTACACGTTTTTGCATTACTAGGAAGAGAACAGCTTGCAAATGATGGAAAAGTGGCTATTACAATAAGCTAGCAAGCAAGCAACACAGCTCGGATAAATAGAGATACATACATGCATACATAAAGATAGGCACAGACAATAAGGAACACATTAAAAAAAACAGTATTAGTGGAGGAGGAGGAAAAAACAAGAGAGGAAAAAAGCTAGAATAGAATTAATGTACCGCTGTTGCCATTGAATGAACATGAGAGAAACGTCGCAGGGCAAAATTAAATTGGCTGAAACGTCGTAATGATGGACTGTTGGGACTGTTGGATATACCAGTATTACTGATACTTTTGGCACTACCATAACTACCACCTCCACTACCACCACTGTTATTATCGTCATCGGGCGTTATTGAACGTGAAGTATCATCGGGTGGTGGATCGATATTGATGATAAGTCGTGGTAAAGATGCATGCGGTGTAAATTCAGATTTGACTTTTGGTGTTGATAGCAAAGAATTGGGTGTCGGTGATGAACACCCGTGTAAATGGTATTGATGTTGGCGGTGGTGTTCGTTATGCTGTTCTTGTTGTTGTTGTTGTTGTTGATGTTGTTGTTGTTGTGTCTGCCTTGCACGATCATTACGATCATTACAATCATTTTCTTCAACATCTTCACCAGCCACTAATGGCATATGTAGTGTATTTACATCATTGATTCCCGTATCGTGTATACCGCGTAGGAGCGCAGTTACTGTGTGACTACTGCCATACATAATGCCTGTTGTTTTGCCAGTAGCTGCTGTTGTTGCACTGGTATTAGGGATGGTGATATTGCATTTTGGATATTGTAGGTCAAGAGGTTTTGTTGTTGTTGTTGCTGTTGTTGTTGTGGTTGTAAGATTATAATTTGGTAGAGGAGGATCATTTTTCTTCATGATTTATACTTTGAAGTTCTTTATGGTTTGTGGTTGGTTTTTGCATTAAATGTCACTTAAAAAGATATTGATTGTTGTTTATAACGAATGAGATGGAGTAAGAAGAAGAAGAAGATTATTGTGTACTGACAAAGAATACACAGAATATAATTTTTGTTTAAATTTTTGATAATGGAGAACTTCTCTTTGGAATCTTGAAATAAATGCTAAAAGAAAATGTGCAAAAGATCGATTAAAATAACTTTATTGTTAATTTTTTCTACATACTACATATGCATGTACATTGAATGATCAAGAAATATGGGTGAATGTATATGAGTTATTTAAGTATTCAAAGAGAATATCACTAATTTGCTAAGAGAAATTTATATTAATGAACTTACTTAATGAACTTTTAAAATTTATATCAATTAAAAATCATAACTTTGCGTATAAGTTCATTGCGGGTATGAATTAATTAATAACGCACTGATTTTTCATTTTCTCTGTCTTTCAAAACTTTTACGCCCTTACCAATAATAAAAATTAATTAGAGTCGATTTTAAATTTAATAGTGCGCTTGTATCCTCTAATTGAAAATCATCAAAATATAATTGATTGCAATAAATTGAAATGGTCTTGATTTGTTCTTTCCACTAATTTATTCAAGTTCTTTACACACAATATAAAAAAATATGTTTGAGAAGTCAATATTTTGTGTAGTATTTACCTATGTTACTGAAGTGCCCGTACTGGAAAAAATTAGAATGAATGACATGGCATTTTATAATGAATATTACTAAATGTTCCATACCAGTATGATTTACAACAAATGTATGTAAGTAGTATTCAGCACGACCCATAAAGTATGTAAATTAATTGAGTAGAAATTAAATAAAAAATAAAAAATTCCTTTTTATTTAATTTGGCCAAATTGTCAACTACTGCAGCGAGCACTTCACGCATGCCTCTTAATATTATTCCACTATCGGCAAATTTTAAACAGAAATTTTGTATTAATTACAAAAATAAATATTAAATTGGGGCATCATCATTAATGTGGCTATATTTGTCAAATGAAAAATTTTCCTAATGGAACTTTACGGCAGATTGCACAATAGAATCAATACAATAAATTAATTCATTATTCATTTTGTTCAAAATTATTCCACCATATTCCATCCTGCCTGACTTCTTGAACCAAGAACAGTATGCCTATTTTTATAAAAATTTTGATTGCTCATACTCGAAGAAAATTTATTGAAGTCTCTTGTCTGCAGCAGCAGCAGCAGCAAACATTGCTCCCACCACTAATTAAAATTTATTTCAAATGTAAACTTTTTTACTCGAGTAATTTGAATATTTTTCATTACTAATGGAGTCCCCTCATCACTAAGAAATCTAGACATTGCTTTGCTTACGAATTTGATTGGCCAAATGCTAATAAACAGGACAATAAATTCAACACTAGGCAACTCTTCCAGTAGAAGATGCCCTAACAAAGGAATGCCTCATGGTGGGGTCCTGTCGCCGCGTCTCTAGAACCAACCTATTATCTCTGGAAGAGGCTGGATGCAAGGTATTTTCATACGCAAATGATATTGCCCTAACTGAGTCCTAACTGAGAGAGGCCTCTCTATATTAGCTACCTTGAATCATACTATATATATTATCTACACTGAAGAGCGTACCACTCTATGGTAACCTGCAGAGCAAGTCAAATACTTTGCCCACATAATAGACAGGAAACTAAACTGGAAACACACCATCCAAAACAGGTTCAAAAAAATTCATAATTTCTCTTTACTTTAGACAGGAAACTAAACTAGAAACACAACATCCAAAACAGGGTCATAAAATTCATAATCGGGCTTCACTCTGCCAAGAGTGCTAAAGGCGTAATAATTTGGTGGAAATCTTTCGAGAAAATGATCCACAGCAGGTCTTTAATGGCATTCTTCACTTGCTTTCCATTATTCACCGTAGCTAAGGGCGCTCTTGAATACTACTATTACTACTATGGTAGATAAGGGTAGCTCAATTCCGAACGATATCAACTACACTCGAGCAAGACCCTCTTTCTATAAGAAGCTTATCACATATTCCCAACAGGCAGGAATGGACGGAGAGGAAGGCCAAGAATTCAATTTAGTCTTATACTTTTGGTTCCAACTTGGACGGCAGGGTGGGAAGGCGCAACTTTAAAAATAGTCTAGCTATTGAATTTTTTTTTTTCGCCTCCCAGAACACTGCAGTGTGTTTCAGGCAGAGGTATCAGCAAATAAAGAATTAGCTGACTGGCCGAAATGCAGTGACCCATAAACTTGTGACAGTACAAAATGGTTCAACTCTTCTTCAGCAGAATCTGCTGACATCAGGGATTCTGAAGTTAAGTAAACCACATAGGTTCTAAAGATTAAATATTAGAGTAACTGTGGTAACTGTGGTCCACGTGGCATTACAACGGACCAAACTGGCTTAATTACATATGTCCTACTATGATAAAATATTACCGATCGCGATACACGGTTAGTGGTGCGGTATGAAAATATATCCTAAGGCTACTGAAACTCCAGTCTAGCTCTCATTCATCGAAATACCGAGGTGGCAAAATATATAACCCCTTAACAATAATATTAACTGACAAACTTTATATTAAGTTATCTTGAAAATAATTAATAAATAAAAAAAGTTAGTTTGATCATTTTATGTGTACTGCTATTTATTTAACACTGTGATGAGATGGATTGCTTATAAATATTACTTGCTTAAATATTTATATTTAATTAATCAACATTCCCAATAACATCATCGACGGCATTATTCATTCAGTAATGTATGTGGTATAATGAAAAATGCATGATATTTAGAAGAACCGAACTGTGGTCATAAATAAGAGAGCATTAATTTCAATTGATTGACATATTGATATACTGAAATGTTTACAGAAATAATTCAAATATTTGCACAACTATTTAATAATGATTAAACGTTAGAGAGTGTGATTGATCGTTAATGGCAGTCCCTTACTACTTACTACTAAAGAAGTTACATATGTTCAAGGTTTTTAAATAGCTACATTCACTTTAATTCAGTTACATAATTTCAGAAAAACTTAAATTATTGACTGAAAGTATAGTATTTATTCGTATTTTGTAACAAAATTCTTGGATGCTCTACGTGAATAGCAGTTAATGATGTAAACATGTAAATAATTATGTAACTATTACCTCAGCTTCAGGTGTGTTGGGCTTTAATCGTGCCTTAAACATTTCCTTAGAGTTTTACTATTTATTAATCTATTTACTTTATTTCTTTTTTTGTCTAATATGCTTTCTAATTTAATTAGAGTGGATTAGGCACTTCCGAATTGTTAACGCGTTAGCACATAAATGTTTAATGTAAGAAAAAATCGTTCAACTTCAAAGGTGCTTTTCACTGGGGTAAACTTTAACTGAGCACTTCCGCACGAATGCAAATTAATTTAAATGCGCTAACAATTTAAAAATTCTATAAAGCAAAATAAGTAAATTTTAATTAAATTTTAGCAAAGCCATTTTTTGTCAATTTGCAATTTTCAGAGATAAAATACAAGAAAAACAAAACAAAAAAGATGCGATGGTGGTAGATGGTGGAGATATTCAATTGTATGTATCTTTACTTCGCTGATCATATAGAACATTCAGATTACAATTTTTATAAATAGGTAGGTACAAAAATGTCCACGAATGAAAAACTTCCTGTTTACATTAGCTACAAAATACACAATTATTTTACAAAATTAAAAATCCCGTTTTGCGTTTCGTTCGCCTTTTTGTTCTATACTAACTTCTAATATATTTGAGATATCAAATTGTATCTCGGATTTTAATTGGTTTCTCAGTGTATGTGTGTGTTTTGTTTGTTCAATTAATAAAGAAAAAATACTAAAAGCTTACTTTTCTCCTCTTGTTGCGGCTTGTGTATGTGAGATAATCGAGATAATCATAAAAAATGTTCTTATCATAAGTTAAATGATTAAAATGCAATTAAATATAAGAGTATAGTTGTAATTTTAAGTGTGATAAGTTAAATTAATTTGGCAACAATAAAATTGGTATGCTATAATATTTTTGTGTACACCAAAATGGCAAGTCAATTTACTTCTTAGTAATTATACACAGTCAGTAAAATGTTAACAGAAACATGAAAATTATTTGAATTGTTTGCATATCTTTAGGCTTGGAATTAAATACAGTACTACTGTGGGCAAAAAGTAGTAAGACTTTGTTCATAAATTCAAACTTTTTTATTCATTCTTCCAAATCTATTTCGTCCCCTTCAAAGTAATCCCCCCCGGCCCCAATACACTTGTGCCAACGTTTTTTCCAATTCTCGAAACAGTTGTTAAAGTCAATTTCCGGAATAGCCTTCAATGCGCTTAGCGATTCATGTTTAATGTCTTCAATTGACTCAAAACGGTGTCCACGAAGCGGTTTTTTGAGTTTAGAAAATAGCCAAAAGTCACACGGTGCTAAGTCAGGCGAATAGGGTGGTAGGGTGGTTGCGGAACGATATCAGTCAAATTTTTGGCAAAATGGTCTCGTAAAACCAATGCAGTGATTTTGGAACCAATCGTGCATTCACTCTTCTTAGGCCCGAATGATGTTTTAAAATGGTTTTCACTGATCCTTCCGATATTCCAACGATGCCAGTAAGGTCTCTGACTGTTAATCGTCGATTCGCGAGCATCAATTCCTTGATTTTATTGACGTGTTGATCATCAGTTGATGTTGATGGCCGTCCTGGACGTGGTTCGTCGTCAACGCGTTCTCGACCATCTTTGAACAATTTGTACCAATCAAAAACACTTGTTCGCGACATATAATTATCACCGAAGGCCTTTTGCAACATTCTGAACGTTTCGGCACCAGAAATTTGATTCCGCACACAAAATTTAATGGAACTTCTTTGTTGAATGATCATTGTGAAAATCGCTGAA
Organism: Palloptera scutellata; assembly: GCA_958295655.1. Taxonomy (NCBI): domain Eukaryota; kingdom Metazoa; phylum Arthropoda; class Insecta; order Diptera; family Pallopteridae; genus Palloptera; species Palloptera scutellata. The sequence goes on along the minus strand of OY282451.1, from coordinate 60,424,642 downwards.
TGCACTTTTTGTACTTCAGAAAGACAAGCGTATACTAAACACTAATGATTATTTTGATGTGACATTTGGCACAGATGTCACTGACAGTCATACCAACCTTAAAAAAAATAATATTTTGATGAATGGGTTTCCCCGCGAAATTTAAATTAAAAAGTCTTACTACTTTTTGCCCACAGTAGTATGTAAGTATGATTTCATATGTCATGACTCAAAAAACATAAATTTAGAGAAAAAATCATTTTTTTTGCTACTTAGTTTTTGACGTGGTCGCTGTGGCGTAGTGGTAATGCGTTGGACTGCAACGCAGAGTGTCCGGGGTTCGAATCTCGGCACAGGCAAAATTAAAAAGTAGAAAAAATAATTTTTCTACACGGCACCCACCACCACCTCTTGGCAGGCAATGGCAAACCTACAAGAGTAAAAACTGCCTATGAAAAGCTTTTGACTTCGCTGTTCGGATTCGGCATTAAACTGTAGGTCCCTTCCATTCATGTACAAATATAACACGCACAACATGAGTGGATGCCAAAAGCGAAAAGCTCGGCCTAGGCCCTCCATGGGCTGTTGTGCCATTAAAAGTAAAGTAAGTTTTTGACGTTTATATTTCTAATAGTTCACGCGTGATTCTTGACATGTGGCAAAGTAAAAAATGCTCAGTTTAGTTTGCCATTTCATCATGAATAGACTTATGCCTGAACAACGTTTGCAAAGTATTGAAATTTATTATCAAAAATCGTTCTCTGTGAAAAATGTGTGTATCGCAAAATTGTCTTCAACGACGTCGCTCATTTTTGGATCAATGTATACGTGAATAAGCAGAATTACCGTATTTGGAGTGAAGACCAGCCAGAGGCAATTCAACAGCTACCAATGCATCCCGAAAAATACACTGTTTGGTGCGGTTCATGGGCAGGCGGCATCATTGGGTCGTACTTCTTCAAAGACGATGAAGGCCGCAACGTTACGATCAATGGAGAAAGGTACCGTTCGATTAAAACAGACTTTTTTTTTGCCGAAAATGCAAGAATTGGACTCGGCCGACATGTGGTTCCAACAGGACCGTGTCACATGCCACACTGCATGCGAAACCATGCATCAATTGAGAAGCGAATTTGGTGAGCAGTTAATCTCACGTTTTGGTGCAGTTAATTGGCCACCAAGATTGTGTGATTTGTCGCCATTAGACTATTTTTTGTGGGGCTATGTTAAATCTCTCGTCTATAGGGACAAGCGAAATACGATTACTGCTTTGGAAGCCAACATTGAATGCGTCATTGGTGAGATTTCGGCCGAAATGTGTGAAAAAATGTGCCAAAATTGGACTACGCTTCAAGTGGTCCATTCTGAAACCACTTGAAGCGTAGCCGCGGGCAACATTTAAGTGAAATTGTCTTTAAAAAGTAAATGGCAGGAATTGATTTATCGATCCAAATAAAAATTTCATTCACTTTTGTAAAATTTCTGTATTTTTTTTAATGTTGAAAAACCAAGCTCTTAAAAAATCACCCTTTAATTGATAACAACAAATACTCTTCTCACGTGAAGAGTTCATCAAGTTCAGTTATGATATTTTTACACAAGATAAAGCACTATATAACGGATATTTTTGTAATGTACTTGAAATTAAAATTTTTTTTAATTTTTAATGTATCCCAGTCTTCCAGCAAACGAGCGATATGTTCTGCTTGAGATTTTCACTTTTTTTTTGATAGGACGGGGGATAAAGAATGTTGAAAGAGGAGAAAAAGGTGAGAGGAAAGAATTTTGAAAGAGAAAAGAAGAAAGATAGAAAATGAGAGGCAGCCAAAGATTACTTTCAGTACCAAAACGTCAACTTTACTCCTGAGGATGCTGATAATGCAACGGCTGATGGACTACATAATTTGTATAATTAGGACACATAATGAATGGAGCCAATAAATTACAAGAGTTGAGGAAAGTACGGGCGAAATGGTTGCACAAAATCGAAATGGAAGTAAAATTTTGACAAGAAAAAACACCAAAAAAAAACACCAAAAAAAAAAAACTTCAGAAAACTTTAAATTGATTTCAGAAAATTATATTTAAACCTTAAAGTATCCCAAGAACAGCCGTAACCAGAACCAAACTTTTGGGGGAGCTTACACAATTTTTCAGCACCTTAAATAAATAATTTTTTTCAGGACACCACCTCTTGGCTGTTAATGACACATCTCCTACTAGAACAACTAATTTTATTATCTAAGAACCGATTTTCACATTAAACAGTTAAATACATACAAATAGTTTTCTTTGTATATGTGCAATTATGAATCGCACAACATGAATGAATGTGAAAAGTTCGGTCCAGGCTCTCCGTGGGCTGCCATTAAAGAAAAAGTTCACGACGAAACCCAAATGTATAATCACTTTTTGTTTCCAAAACTGGATTTGTGCTTTTAAATTTTTTTGCTTTCATTTTGAGTATGGCTACGTTGTTTGAAATATTTAGTTTAGCAAACTAGTTGATCCAAATTTAATTTAACTAATAAATCGGGTAATTTATCACAATCAATGCTAATTTTTCATCACATTATATTGTTTATTTGATACATACTTATGTAAGTATGTAGTACGTATTTAATCTGGCATATAATTATAGTTTCTCACTATTTTGTCTAAAACAAAACAGAATGTACATATAATAAAACTCATTATGAGGAGACCAGCCAGATGCTTATCACTACAACTGCAAGAATATTTACTGCTAACATTATATGTATGTACTTTTTGTAATTTCTATTTATAAAGGGTGATTTTTTGCTAGTTGGTTTTTGACGTTTATATAGGGTTGGACAAATGCGGCGCAGGAAAGTAAACGTCAATTTGACAGGGACAGTTTGTTTTCTGTCATCTTTATGTCATTTTGTTAGTTGAATGTTTGCCATTTATCGCTATGGAGTCGTATTCGATTGAAGACCGCATTCAAGTTATTAAAGAAAACTTCAAAAATGGTGAAAAAATAAAAAACACGTTTCGCGCATTTCGACGAATTACAAGGTTTTTTCGAAAATGGTTTCCTCGCGTAGAGGAAATGTGAATTGGCCTGCAAGATCATGCGATTTAACACAATAGGACTTCTTTTTAGGGGGATTTTTGAAAAGCTAAGGCTACGTAGATTCAGGACCTAAAAAACAACATCATTACCGAGATAAATGCCATATAAACGTAACGTCCCTATTGGAAGTTGTCATCAAAATTTTTGACCATCGAATCGACGTATGTAAAACTAGCCGTGGTGAACATTTGAGTGATATCATTTCCCATACATAAATGGCATTGATGAACCTTCAAAATAAAGTACCCAGCTTGATTCAAAAATAAGATTTTAATTTGCGTTTACTTTCCTGCGCCTCATTTGGTCAACCCATTGTTTTTGACAATTTACGCGTGATTCTTGGCATGTGTCAAAGTAAAAAATGCTCAGTTTGGTTTGCCATTTCATCATGAATAGACTTACGCCTGAACAACGTTTGAAGATTATTGAAATTTTTTATCAAAATTCATGCACTGTGAAAAATGTGTGTATCGCAAAATTGTCTTTACTGACGAGGGTCATTTTTGCCTCAATGGATACGTGAATAAGCAGAATTTCCGTATTTGGAGTGAAGACCAGCAAGAGGCAATTCACCAACTACCAATGCATCCCGAAAATTGTACTGTTTGGTGCGGTTTATGGGCAGGCGGCATCATTGGGTCGTACTTCTTCAAAGACGATGAAGGCCGCAACGTTACGGTCAATGGGGAAAGGTACCGTTCGATGAAAACAAACTTTTTTTTGCCGAAAATGCAAGAATTGCACTCGGCCGACATGCGGTTCCAACAGGACGGTGTCACATGCCACTTACTTTACTTTTAATGGCACAACAGCCCATGAAGGGCCTAGGCCGAGCTTTTCGCATCCACTCATGTTGTGCGTGTTATATTTGTACATGAATGGAAGGGACCTACAGTTTAATGCCGAATCCGAACGGCGAAGTGAAAAGCTTTTCATAGGCAATTTTTACTCTTGTAGGTTTGCCATTGCCTGCCAAGAGGTGGTGCCGTGTAGAAATTATTTTTTCTACTTTCTGATTTTGCCTGTGCTGAGATTCGAACCCCGGACACTCTGCGTAGTAGTCCAATGCACTACAACTACGCCACAGCGACCAGACATGCCACACTGCACGCGAAACCATGCATCAATAGAGAGGCGAATTTGGTTAGCAGTTAATCTCACGTTATGTGGCAGTCAATTAGCCACTAAGATCGTGTGATTTGACCCCGTTAGACTATTGTGGGGCTATGTTAAGTCTCTTGTCTATAGGGACAAGCCAAACACGATTGCTACGTTGGAAGCAAACACTGAACGTGTCATTGGTGAAATTCCGTCCGAAATTTGTTAAAAAGTGTGCCAAAATTGGATCTTCGGAATGGACCGCCACGGGCAACAGTTAAGTGAAATTATCTTTAAAAAGTAAATGGCAGGAATTGATTTATCGATCCAAACATAAATTTTCTTCTTTTTTTTAACAAGGTTTTTTTTTTAATTTTCTAAATCCAAGTTCTTAAAAAATCACCCTTTATATGTACCTACGAAGAAAAGTAAGTTTGTATGTAGTGTTGACTACATACAACAGGTTAACTACCTGCAATGAGTTTCCCGATCTGGTAAAATTGAAAAATCCAAATGGAAATATACTGCCATAACCGAAAGAGCGGCGATTTCCTTGGGAACCAGACGATGATGGCGCTGATGAAGCTGCTGGGTTGAGTGGTGACATCTCAGAATATGACCGCCCTACGTGCTCTAATTTTGGAGTGCGACTCATGTTATGTTGTTTTTGTTTGTTTTATGTTAATATAATAATTCAATATAATATTTTATTATATTGATAAAGTTTTTATTAAAATTAACTTATTTTTATTATTTCACAAATAATTGGATACGCGTAATAGATGTATACGCGTATATATTATGTACTTATATAAAAATTTTGGAAACGATTGAAAAGAAAAAACATATACTATGTAAGCACACACTCACGCCGTTAAACACTTTAACCACACAAGTAAATATAATTTATATTTAATGGGTAACATTTTAAATCAATTCTAGCTCGTTAGTGATAATGATGCTGCTCTTGATCGAGAATATTGATGCACGAGAGTCACCTTTAGTTTCACGAATTAAAAAATCACAAATATTCCTAGCAAATTATAATATATTCAAAAGCAAAGCGTTTCTACTTCACTGATATGCTACAGACTGTCAAAACAAAACGCGCGCTACTACTGAATGTGGAAAAACGGTTTTCACCCTCAGCGGGGGAAAATGAGATTACTTAATACGTTGTTGAGCTCAATTCTGGAGCAACTAACTGTATTTTCCCCTTTCTCTCTTTGTTTTCCCTTCTCTGCATTTACGACAGTTTCTATGCGAAATATCTACTTTCTTTTAACTAAATAATTTCACTCATATTCATGTGAGTAACATATTGCAATGAAATTTAATTTTATTCGTGTACCCTACATAATGTCATAATGTTGACAAATGTAAGTACGTATAAAAACTAATACATGTATTTTCTTAAACATTTAAATACAGTCGAACTTCCCTGTAACGAATCCAGAAAGGACCAAAATATTACTTCGTTATATATTGTTTTTTTAATTCATTTTAGTTTACGCTATTCCACGTTTCTTTCTCACCAAATCTTCTAATTAGGAGAAGCAAATAAAGTAGTCGGTACATTGTTCATCTCCAGAAATGAATTATTTGAAAAAAACATTTTGTAGTAAAAAGCAATAACAGTTTACGTCTATTTTCTAGTTGTTCGAATTTAACAGCTTTAAATGGAAAAATTATAGAAATTATAGGACATACAATAGCATTTCTGAATACTCTATATTCAGGTAAAGGACCATACTTGAAACTATACCTATAAGTATAATTAATTCTGAAAATTACTTTAAAATTCGTACCAGTATGCTTTTTATACTCAACAATATAAGGACAAATATTTTCGATCTTAAGTCGACTTAGGCTGATGTTGTTTTTTACCACAGAATTGCTCATTGTGTGGTCGCTGTGGCGTAGTGGTAGTGCGTTGGACTGTTACGTAGTGTGTCCGGGGTTCGAATCTCGGCACAGGCAAAATCAAAAAGAAAAAGAAGAAAAATTTTTTTTCTACACGTCACCGTGTGGCAGGTAATGACAAACACCTACAAGAGTAAAAATTGCCTATGAAAAGCTTTTCACTTCGCCGTTCAAATTCGGCATAAAACTGTAGGTCCCTTTCATTCATGTACAAAAATAACACGCACGACATGAGTGGGTGCGAAAAGATCGGCCTAGGCCCTCCACGGGCTGTTGTGCCATTAAAAGTAAAAAGAAAAAAGAATGAGAAAAATTCACTATATGGAAATTTGTTATAATGAGAAATAAATTCGTTATAGAAGTTGTATAGAAGTTCGTTATAGAGAAGTTCGACTGTATTAAGAATATTCGTTTAAACTACTTAAGTTGATATGTACTATATTTTTACCGAGAGAATTTTAATATCTCAACGATTATGATTGGTCTATAAAAAGCCTAGCCAAGTTGGTAAACATCAACTCTTTCGAAACTATTGCATTATTCGAATCACGCTAATTAAAGATGCTTGATATTGATAGAGTATTTCAGCTTCGTTCATATTGGTATATTATATTATATTATTTTTGTCTTACTTGTTTAAGTTAGTGACATTTTTCGCTATTAATTAGTTGTTGTTTTTTAGACGAATGAGTAAACACTTTGTTGTACATTCATGCAAACGTATGTACATATGTATAAAGGTAACAATGACAACAAAAATAGCTTCAACTTGTCTGACAAATGAAAACATTTTATTTACTTGTACATGCGAGCTTTATTCTCTGTACAATTATTTAATGATATGATAAGAAGAAAATAAGTAACTCAAAAAATGTCCGGAGAATAAGTAAACTATTAAATGCATATTTGTACAATTGAAAAGGAGAACTTGAAATTTCAAAAACATATTTTAAATATTTTGTAGCTATAGTAAAAATGGTAGAAGTGAACCGATTAAGTGGTTGCATGCGAATATAATTGTCTCGTATGCATGAATGTAATTTCCAAACAAGAAATTAAAGCATACATTTAGGCATCGAGGTTTTATATTAACCAAATTTCTTCCTGCGTTTTATCTGTATAAAGAGGTTTTTAGAGTTTTGTATGATATGCTTGAAAAACAAAAAGTTAATTAAAACATCTCGCGAATACTGTTTACTTAAAGTCATAAAAAGCATCAACATATTCAAATACGCAAATTAGAATTACTGTTTACTGAACTAATTGAGTTGTTACACAGGAAAAAAATGTAGTTACACATAACTACATATTTAATTTTCTACGGAAATTTCCCCTCAATAAGTTTCTCCAACTCATAGCACATGCATAAGAGATGATTCCTCAACAAACCAGTTTCGCGTTAGATTTCCGTTTTCGCAATAGCAACTCAGAAAAAATTTATATACGAGGTATGATAAAAAAATAACCATTATTTTTAGTATTTATTTATTCATCAACAACTATCTTGTCCTCTTCAAAGTAATCACCCTCAGATATAATACACTTATGCCAGCGTTTTTTCCAATCCTCGAAACACTTCTGAAACGCGCTTTTTGGTATCGCCAACAGCTCCTGTTTCGATTTTTCTTTTATCTCCTCAATCGTAGCAAAACGCTTTCCTTTCATCGGTGTCTTCAGTTTTGGGAAGAGAAAAAAGTCAGCGAGGGCCAAGTCCGGTGAATACGGTGGTTGAGGCATGATAACGGTTTTGTTTTTGGCCAAAAACTTACGCACAAGCGTAAGTTTTTAGCAATTTTGGAACAATCTTCGCTGCCGCACGTTTCATGCCTAAAACATCCGTAAAAATTGCTTGGCATGTGCCGAACGATATGCCAACATCATCAGCAACCTCTATGATAGTGATTCGACGATTATCCAAATTCATTTTCTTCACTGCGTCAATGTTTTCATCGGTTGTTGACGTGCTCGGGCGACCAGGACGAGCATCGTCATTGACATCTTCTCGGCCTTCCTTAAACCGGTTATACCACAATTGAACTTGTGTTCTGCTCATAGTAGACTCGCCAAAGGCCACAGTCAACATTTCAAATGTCCTTGCGCATTTAATTTCATAATGTGTACCAACATGAGTGGTCGCTGTGGCGTAGTGGTAGTGCGTTGGACTGCTGCGCAGAGTGTCCGGGGTTCGAATCTCGGCACAGGCAAAATCAGAAAGTAGAAAAAAAAAAAAATTTTCTACACGGCACCACCTTTTGGCAGGCAATGGCAAACCTACAAGAGTAAAAATTGCTATGACAAGCTTTTCACTTCGCCGTTCGGATTCGGCATTAAACTGTAGGTCCCTTCTATTCCATTCATGTACAAATATAACACGCACAACATGAGTGGATGCGAAAAGCTCGGCCTAGGCCCTCGATGGGCTGTTGTGCCATTAAAAGTAAAAAGTAAAGTAAGTACCAACATAACAGAAAAAAAATGCGAAAATCGAATATACGTAACTCACGAAGTTTGTAAATAACGGTTATTTTTTGATCACACCTCGTATATTTTCAATTAATAAAAAATCATATTTCTTAAAATAATTTTCAGCAAGTTTAAAAAGTCATCATAAAGTCAATCACTGACTCTCTCGAGGACTTCTATTGACGCCCAAACAAAATCACAATTTCAAAGTTTTTGTACAAATTTTAATTTTATGAAAATCTACCTGAAATACATAGTATTATTATTAAGATTTATGAGCGGAGACCAAAATGTCAGACACTGCGACCTAAAAGATCTTTTGAACCATTCCCCAATTTAGCACAACAGACGCTCTTACGAAGCTAACGAAGGCCAAAGTTTCTTTTTTAGAAGAGGGCTTTACCATTTCAACTGGTAGAAAAAGCATTTCGAAAATTTCTGTTCTTAGCCTAGCCAAGGATGGACATGCACACAGAACGTGAGTTGTTCGCCTCGTCATCCTCTACACAAAGACATTATTCTGTCTCATTTTACAGTCGTATTTTGTTTAGATGGTATTTGAGCACACAATACCCAGAAATATTGCCAACTAGCTTAGATTCGATCCGGGGTATGAGATGGACTTATTGTAGGCTAGAGGAACGACAAGCGATTTATATGGTCTTAGACCTGGAATAAGATTCCATTAGTCTAGCTATTATTTCCCAGCCCATTCCTCAACGATAGCTTTCGACGAACACCATCCGAATCCGCAAAAAGGATAGGTGCCAAAGTACATAGTCGATAAGCCTTACCTAGCTAGGTCGTGGGCGGCCTCATCGTTTGCAATATCTGAGTGGCCATTTACGCAAGAAAGTGTTACTTTGTTATGAATAGACAAGCGGGGGAGGCTCTTAAAGCACTCCGTTACCAGTTATGAAAACAGTACATTGAGAGCCGTTTAGCTGTCAGAAAAGATAATGATAATTTCATCTTTTAAACCCTTTTGAAGATTTACTTGTGCACAGGTCTCAATTGCATATATTTAGACTTTAAAGACTCTAAGCCAAATACCCAGAGGGATTGAGATTCGAGTGTTCGGTCCAACAACGCCATTTTCGAGACGTCTCTATACCAATTAAGAACAAAGACACTGCCCAGACCAGTAGGAAGGAAGTACAACATTAAACCTCCTACCAAAGCAAATATCTTATATAACCATATAACCTTTCAAGTATATTGCAATGAAGTACTCGTATACTGCATTTGCTTTAGAATTTCCTTCTATATCACTAATTCGGTTATAGTTTTAAAAATGCAAATAAAACTGAAATTACCTCATATAAAAGGGAATATTAAGAGTAGTGTATTTTAAATTTCACTTATGCTAACTTCAGCTACTATGACATACCATCACAGAAAAGAGCACTGTCAAATCCAAGGGGATAAACCCAACACCCTTCCCGAAAAATGTCTCATATATTTTAATCGTTGCTCATGAAACAAAGAAAAAACTAAAGGTGTCAATAAATTAAACACCCCCTCCCGCAATCCACTCAATAAATACAATTGTGGCACATCACCTCCGCTTTCCCCACTTGCCTTTGCAATCCAAATGTTTTCGGTCAATTACGAAATCTACAGCGGTGCAATTTGCCTTAGGCCCAACACCTCTTAAAGATATTTTTATAAAATATTGGAAATACGTACCTTATCTAGATATACATATATGTAAATAATATTGCAGTAATATGTCCTGGTCCTTAATAGAAAACCAAGCTGGAAGAATGAGTTGCACTAGGTGTAGCTACCTTCGGTGTTTCAAGCTATGAAAGGTGTATGCGACTACGATCACCACACTGCTGTTGCTGAATAAGAAATAGAGGGGTAACTCTATTTTCATCAACTCGGATAGCCAGAAGGTTTTAGTATTTTTTTTTTACGATCTCCTCGGAAATTATTGACGAAGCGATAGTCAATTTATAAATAAAATTAATTAAAAAAATCGAATCTTGCCAAAGGCAAAAAAAAAACCAACATCAAAATTTATACACGGCACCACCTCTTTGCAGGCAATGGCAAACCTACAAGAGTAAAAATTGCCCATGAAAAGATTTTCACTTCGCCGTTTGGATTCGGCATAAAACTGTAGGTCCCTTCCACTCATGTACAAAAATCACTCGCACGACATGAGGGAATGCAAAAAGCTCGGCCTTTGGCGCTACATGTGGTCATACTCGACACTGATAAACTGAAGTTCATTGTGGTAAAGGCATAACTCTTGCCACAATGGCTGCCTATCTCTTTATCGGTGTCCTGTGTGATTGCATTCCCTCTCTCAATCTTCCTCCCACCTATCAATCTTCCTTCCATTCAACACAATGTTCTGCATTCATAGGTGTACACCCTGTGTGTTGAATTAAAAAAAAAAAAAACAGACTTGCAGTAATTTAGTAACGCTGATATGGATGCCTGGCCACCTGGATATCCCAGGTAACGATGTCCGCCATATGCTGGCTAGAAAAGGATAAGCAATTATTTTCATTGGCCATTATTGGTTACAGCCCCTCTTTTGTTAAATACGAAATCACACTGCTACTATTGGCGGAAACAGAATTCTTGCCGCGAGTAAAAGTTGTTTATTGACTCTCATAGGCAAGACAGATCTAAGTATCTGTTAAGCCTGCGAATGTATGGCTTGAGATAAATTGTTGGACTCGTTACAGGCTTCGCTACAGTCAACGATTTTCTCAGCAAAATCACTGTCAAAGAGTCGAGTCTATGTGATGCGTGTCTAGAAAACGACATTTTATCTGCGAATGTAGGATATGCAAGTTTGCAAAAGCTTCTGGTAGATTTAGGGCTATTGACGAACTTGCAGACTAACTAAGTTAGGAGAGTGTTCCTCTTCTAGTCCTCTTGGGGGCTTTTCTCGATCTTTGCGAATTCTAATATTACAATACAATATATAATACAATGCTTGATATACAATTAATAATCTAGTTAAGATCGTTGAATAAAAAGAAAAAGAATTGAATTTTGTTGCTTTTTGCATTCATTTTCTAAAAACTAAATAAAATAAATTGCATTGCTCGGTAGTTATGGTAAGTTGACATTTTATCACATTTCCTTCTTTTAACGTTTACATTGCAATTAAGGTGATAAGAAAAAAGATGTAAAAATTTTCTCCAAAGTATATTATATCTAAATTAAAATGAATGCATAATTTTCATAAAAGCCAATCGCCACTTACATCTTTGTCACTGTCATGTGCCGACGATGACTGCTGATAGAGTGTATCCATGAAATATGATATTGTGAAGACGGGTAAGTTTTCATCCATTGTAAATATTCAATGAATTGCAATAAACACTTTCCCTCGAACAGAATGAAATGAATATGAAGGATGCTATACAACACCGGAAATTAACACGTAATTCACAAATTAAACCGGAAATATTTTGTAGCTTCAATTAAAATGTATGTCTTTATTTTTTAATTCGAATTTATTTTTGGTTTTTTAAATGATCTTAGTCTTAAAGAGAACCGTTGGCTTCGCCATACAAATGTTATCTGCTTCTATTTGCCATTTGAATACATAAATGTAGGTACTCCCGCGTTTGTTGTTTCTCTTCTACAGTAAAGTACACACTCAGTACCAGTATCCAACTTTCAATTGGCTACACAAAAGCAAATTTTGTTGGTATTTTATTTTCTTATACAAATTTCATGAGTTGTTTGATATTCTCATTTTATGATGCTTATCAAAATTAGTATCAAATTGATGCTCATTATTCGAGCACATTCAATTCTTTCATTGTTCATTGTTCCGTAGCGTTCGAATGGTGACTTTATTGAAAGTCTATTTTCATTCAGTAATAAAGTTATCTGATCGATTGTATTTTGTTTTTATGGTTAAGATGTTTTAACATAAATAAAAGTTAAGTCAATTGGGAAGAACAAAATATTCTTGTTTAATAATGTTTACTGTGAAACTGTATTTGGTCGCAGTGGCGTAGTTGGTAATGTGCTGGATCGCTACGTTGAATGCCCGAGTTCAATTCAACAGGCAAAAATCAAAAAGTGTAAAATAAAAAATATAACAATTAAAGAAATATGTAACTGTAGCCTATTACTAGAAATATTAAACAACAGAAAATAGTACCTACATACATAAATTTTAAAATTATATGACTTTATTCTATGAGCTCTTTGTCCCTTATTAAAACCAACACCAGAAATCAACTTTCAGGAGGCGTGGGAAAAATTTAAAAAAAATAATAATAAATTCTAACAAGAAACGACAATGTTTATTTTCATATTTACAATCAAAAAGTTCTAACCTCATATTTTTATGTCAATTGCCATTGACCTTACTTTGTCATTGTTAATGACAACCCGACAAACCCTAGAATTGTATATTTTAACAATCACTGAACTTTCAATTAGAAGTAAATTTAAAATTTGTTCTCCTATATTATAGTTTTTTTCAGTCATATCAAACATTTTAAGTATTGTACTTATGAAAAAAAGACTATAGATGCTTTTGAAGAAGACACAAATGCAAATATTCAAAGGAGAACGAAAAAAAAAAACTACGAATATATACATACATATGTAAATAATAAAGGGTGATTTTTATAAGAGTTTAGTTTTTGAAAATGAAAAAAAAACACAGAAATTTTAAAAAAGTCAAAATTAATTCCTGCCATTTACTGTTTAAAGATAATTTCACTTAAATGTTGCCCGGGGCTACGCTTCAAGTGGTCCATTCTGAAGGCACATTTTTCACACATTTCGGCCGGAATCTCACAAATGGACGCGTTCAATGTTGGCTTCCAAAGCAGCAATCGTGTTTGGCTGGTCCCTATAGACAAGAGACTTAACATAGCTCCACAAAAAATAGTCTAACGGGGTCAAATCACACGATCTTAAAAGCCAATTGACTACACCAAAACGTGAGATTAACTGCTCACCTAATTCGCCTCTCAATTCATGCATGGTTTCGCGTGCAGTGTGGCATGTGGCATCGTCCTGTTGGAACCGCATGTCGGCCGAGTGCAATTCTTGCACTTTCGACAAAAAAAAGTGTGTTTTCATCGAACGGTACCTTTCCCCATTGACCGTAACGTTTCGGCGTTCATCGTCTTTGAAGAAGTACGGCCCAATGATCCCGCCTTCTCAAAAACCGCACCAAACAGTGCATTCTTCGGGATGCATTGGCTGCTGAATAGCTCTTTTTTTTATTGATACATTCAACACACAGGGTGTAAGATTGCAGAGCATTATGTTGAATGGAAGGAAGATTGATAGGTGGGAGGAAGAATGAGAGAGGGAATGCATTCACACAGGACACCGATAAAGACATAGACAGCCGTTGTGGCAAGTGTTATGCCTTTACCCAAATGAACTGAAGTTTATCAGAGTCGACTATGACCGCATGTAGCGCCAAAGGCCAAGCTTTTCGCTTCCACTCATGTTGTGCGTGTTATATTTGTACATGAATGGAAGGGACCAACAGTTTTATGCCGAATCCGAACGTGGAAGTAAAACGCTTTTCATAGGCTTTTCATAATTTTTACTCTTGTAGGTTTGCCATTTTTTCTTTTTTTTTCTTTACGGCAATTCTGCTTATTCACGAATCCATTGAGCCAAAATTGAACATCATCGCTGAAGACAATTTTGCGATAACACACATTTTTCACAGAGCTCGAATTTTGATAATAAATTTCAATAATTTGCAAACATTGTTCAGGCGTAAGTCTAATCATTAAGAAATGGCAAACCAAACTGAGCATAAAACACGTGACAGCTGTCAAAAAGACCAACTCCGGCAAAAAGTATTGCCAGATTGAAAATCACACTTCTAGAACACCCTTCATATAATTTTATTAGTTGAATTTAATTTTACATACAATAAGGTGTTCAGCTAATAATAAATCATTTATCGTAATAAAATGCAATTAATTTGTTTTAATCAATTATATAAATAATAATTATTACAGTGTTTATTTAATATGAAGTAATTTAAATTAATTAATTTAAATTTTCCTGAAATACATGTTTCTTTTATGTAATATAATTATAAAAATGTATATAAGTAATTGAATAAAAATCTGTAAGTGTTTTAATAAATAGCTTTTTGTATTCGAAATAAGTTCGATAACAAACAAAATAAAGTTTCGTGAACGATTCACTAATGAAGCTCGTTTGCGAAAGAATTTTCTAAGTTCGTGGTTATGTTGGTGTTCGTTTTCGGCGAACACATCATATTTTTCTCTCGTGCTCGGTGTGGTAGCTACATTCGAGTTCGTTGCAAAGTTGCTTTTGGGCGAAATACAGTTTTTGATAATACTATTTTGTGCGCAATGGCAACACTAAATGGTATGCGAACAAACTTTATACAATTTTATCAAAATGAATAGTGAATTTAATAAAGTTAAAACGATTTGCATCACTTGGTGAATACCGCTAATATGATGTATATATACTTTTCATAGTTTTATAAAGAAAATAATATCCACTATAAGAACATAAAAATTATCGCAGCCTTTTATGCAACTGAAAATAATAGCTTATATCTTTTCTAATATTTTACTTACAGTTTTCTTTCTTTTTTGTAAAATAACTTATTGCCATACTGAATTCTCGGCGTGCTCGGTGTATATTTCACCCAGCATATCGTGTTCGTTGTGAGAGTCAGTAAAAGCTCTCTCTTCGTGTTCGGTGCAACAACTATTTCATGGTGTTCGCCGAGTAAAATCTGAACTCAATCACGGCCTAACATAACATAACCCACGGCAATCGAACTCATCAATGAATCGTTAATCATATCCGTTTTCGAAACATTTTATCATCACTACGAATCTTTTTTCTTTTTTAAATACATATATTGAAATAACTCTTAATTTAAATTTGACAGTATTTCGAAATAAATTATTTCAATTCAAAATTTAAAATAAATATTTTTGTCTAGTACACTTTATTCTTATTTAACTTAACTACTTAATTTTACAACTTTTCATCCTTGTTTGCCTCGATAAGATAAGCTTCACTCGTTTATGTAAATAACTAAGAAATTTAATGTAACAATCTGTACTGAAGTAGAAAGCTTAAGGTGTGGTAAAATATACATTTTACGCTCTTCAGAAAAATATAGATGCATGTATTTATATACATATAAGTATGTATATGCCAACATATATTAATATACTTAACACAACACATATACGAGTACATATATCAGTCGTACCGATATGTATTGAGTAATTTTTTTTTTTTTGGCAAGCAACAAAGATGTGGAGTGGATGCGTAAAGCTCGGCCTAGGCCCTGATATGCCATTAAAAGATAAAGAAAGAAAAATTTCTGAAGATGCTTACAACAGATTTGTATGGATATATATAGCTGGGTCGCGAGCTCATTTAGTAAGTATTGCTCACTTCTATTCGCAGTTAACTTTTGAAGAACTTTTTGGCAATTTCTATAAAGATTCTCGATGTTGATTCTCTTCAGATTAGGCACTTTTTAGTCCCTCGAGTTCTTCTCGATCAAGATGCATAGGTATGACGAAATTTCTTAGTTCAGTCCACATAAGGAGTGAAATCGAAAAAATCGGATAACTTTAAATTGTCTTAGCATTGAAAAAATGTAAACAGTTTTGAAAAGAAAATTTAATTTCTGATTTGTCTAACTTGTTTCTTGTTTTTTACAGAATTCGGACAGCTTTTCCGGTATGCCTGCCATTAGCGCCTTTACTGTCATTTCTGAGACTCTCTTGGCGGCAGCATTTCAATTATTTCTAAAATCTTTCATGGATTTAGCTTCTTTGTTTGTTGCCTTTAAAGTTCTTTTCACTAGAGCCCAATATCTCTCGATAGGCCGAAGTTCTGGGCAATTTGGTGGGTTGGCGATTTTTGGTACCAATTCGATGTATTGGTCTTCGAACCATTTAAGGGTTACTTTACTGTAGTGGCAGGAGGCTAGATCAGGCCAAAAAAGTTAATTACATTGTGCTTTCTAATGAATCTCTTCTGGAGGCACTCCTTCAGATAAATTTCGGTGTTAACAGTGTCACTTGTTACGAAACTTTTACTCCTTAGCCCACAACTACAAATCGCTTGCCATACCAGAAACTTCTTCGGGAACTTGAGCTTTTGTTTTGTCCTAAATCTTTCCTCAACTCCTCCTCGTTCCTTTGCGGTGTAAAACTCTTGACCAGGCAATTGAGAAAATTTAGACAACACGTATGTTTCATCGTCCATAACACAGAAATCGAATTTTTGGAAAAAATCTGTCTTCAACGTTTTAGCTCAGCTCTGGGCTAGCAAGTTCTTAGTAGCATTCCTGTCGGGTACTGACTGCAATTTGTATGTTTTAAGGCGTTAGACAACGCTGGATTCTTCTCTAAGAGAGCAACGACTTTCTTCGCCTTTTGTGGAGACACGAAACCGCATTTCCTTCCAGAACCATATTTTCTAGCATCTGTTAAATCTGTATTAAATTTTTTAAGAATCATCGAGACAGTGTTTTGTGCAACTTTCGCCTTATTTGCAATGGTTTTCTGGCTCCACTGCGGATTTTCTCCAAATAATTCAACAACTAAATCGCGTCTTTCCGCTACCGATGCCATGCCTCAACTGAAAGTTCACAAGTAAAAAAACATTTGTATTTCATCAGAATTTCTCCAACGCAAAGCCTACTGTTTGAATTTTTTCATTCAGATGAAGAGTTTCATAGCAGTGGTCTTTCAAAGTTATCCCATTTTTTCGATCTCACTCCTTAATAATTTTTGTTAGCCCAATGCTTTAACGAATAACACAATAGAATCTCATCCACGAAGTTTCGGGTTCGTTTCCCGTCTTGGTGTAATGGTTAATTTTCCTTCATAACCATCTACAAATACACTTCTCGGCAGACAATTGCAAACCACCTAGTGACAATTAATTGCCACCGCTCCGTTCGGAATCGGCATTAAAGTGTGGGCCCAAAAATGTGGTATCACAATGGTCTAAGTGTGCCCTACTATAGGACAACCACTCAAACCTTGCCGAAGTCCATGGTAACCAGTGGTACTTAACTAAATAATACACTTTTGTTTTCTGTGCTTGCTGACAGGTTTTATTTGTTATTGTTTAATTTGAAATTTGTAACAGCCTAGATGGCTGACCCCAGATCTGATCACAGACAGAACTAATGAATCAACTAAATACAAGTGAAGTCGAAAGAAACAGAAGGTATAATTTCTTATTTTAATGGTGCAACAGCCCATGTAGGGCCTAGACCGAGCTTTTCGCACCCATTTATGTTGTGCGTGTTATATTCGTTCACGAATGGAAGGGGCCTACAGTTTTATGACGAATCGTAACGGCGATGTGAAAAGCTTTTTTGCTCTTAGAGGTTTGCCATTGCCTGCCAAGAGATGGTGCCTTGTTTTTACTTTTTTTTTGTATTTTTCCATGTGCCTAGATTTGAACCGAGGTCACTCTGCGTAGCAGTCGAGTGCAAATTTATGAATTTATTATGCTTATTTTTATAATGACATTTAATCTTCTTTTTGCTAAACAATAACCTCTCAACGCATTTCTTAATGCGTTTCGTGTGGTGCATAAATATGGTTAAAGGCGGTTTCGGATATTTTTTTATTTTAACATTTATTTATTTGAATGCCATGAAATATTTTATAATTGACGGGGAAAAACGTAAAATTTCTGCTTTTAGAGCCGTTGGTCTTAGTGTCCATGAAATTACTAGAAAACCCAATAGATCTACATAATAGACGAATATGAAATTATTTGAAGAATTGAAGTAATTATTGTAAAAATAAAAAGCTTAGACCAAAGATTTCCGAACGAGAAATTCCAAATTGGGTAAAAAATGTTGCTTAAATGTGCCTCGCCATGTTGAAATATGCATCGAATTTGGAGTGAAAATATGGGCACGAATTAGAGAAAGATTTGTTATTTGTACCAAATAAATTCATTATAATTTTGAGAAATTATTGCATTATAGTTAAGTTTTCGAACGAAAAAAGGTTTAATTTGGATGGTTCTGGTGGGTTGGGCTATATTGGAGAAAATAACCTCGATATTATCAAATAAAATACATTTTGGTGGAGGTATTTACTTTAATGGTTAGGAGAGAGTTTGCTGCAATGGAATGAAGGAAGTAGCTGTTGCAGTCTCTGCAAAAATAAAATGGATTTTTCAACATATAAACGCTTCAGTTCATAGCATTGAAGATACAAGAATAAAGTGGCAGTCACATAATATCAAAGTTTGGAAATGGCCTGTCAGTTTTCAGCTTCAGAACCCAATATACTTAAAACATATTCTTGACGATGAATTTATAAAAACAAAAACAAGCAATACCAAAATGTTACAGACTTGAAAAGCGCTGTCATTGTGACATGGAAATCCTTTACCCAGAATACTGGAACCAGCTTACTACATAACATGTCAAATCGTATTTTTGTGTTAATTCAAAATTAAGGAGGGTCAACACATTACAAAATTAAATATTTTCCTGTTTCGTGCACATTTCTTCATTATTTAATGTTTATTTTTTATATGCGTATAAGTATAGCTAGCCTTACACGATCAGTAATACTGCCAGTATTTTAAATATTAAAATGAAATATCCGATAGTATTTGAAATAAAGAAAATACTAATGGAATTCCAGATTTTCTGATTTTTACTGTCAGTCTTTTAAAATACTGAAAATACTGATAGATCGTGTAAGGTTAACTTGTCAGCGTTTATAGAATTAGATATCTACTAAACTAAAAGCACAAACGATATTTTCTCTTCAAAGCGCAAATAGTAATAAAACAAATATTGACAGTAATACTGATCGAATACTGTGAGGTTCGATTTCGTTCGAAAAAAAGTAATAAGGCTGTCAGTATTACTGATCATGTAAAGCCAGCTCATAGTTATGCAAAAAAAACAAACATTAAATTTTAACGTTACATCAACAAATAAGTACTACAATTTTAAGATAACTTTGATTTGTAATTTTTTAACTTATTTTCAATTCTGTTTCATAAACATCTAATGGATTTATTCTACAATATTTTGAATAATTTTTTGAATAACAATAAATATTGAATATATCAATTGGCTTAATTAATTCTATTGGTTTTTGGTTTGAGCTACAACAAAAAATCTAAATTATTTAAGTACCTAAAATAAGAATTGCACCAAAATTTAAGCAGCTATAACTTTTTCGTATATTAACCTAATGGAACACTTCTTGGGCAAGAATTTAATGATTTTCTGAGAGCTTCAAATTTTTGAAAAAAAA
Organism: Palloptera scutellata; assembly: GCA_958295655.1. NCBI lineage: Eukaryota > Metazoa > Arthropoda > Insecta > Diptera > Pallopteridae > Palloptera > Palloptera scutellata. The sequence continues at coordinate 60,404,800 of OY282451.1, read as the reverse complement.
AATTGCCTTTAAGAGGGTAAGACTCTGACTATTACAAATGACTTCGGAAATGAATGTAAAAATTATTGAGCCTCTTACAACAATATGTCATTTATAAAAATCGGACATCAACTGCCAAAGTTATAAACAAAAATTAATTTTTGCGGTTTTTAGGGAGGTCCAAAAAAAAAAAAGAAATTGTTTTGAAATACTCTCAACATAAGCTTTCAGATAGGGGGTGGTTTTTTCATACTTTTTTTTTTGTATAGGAATTTACCCGCAATATTCATGTTAACGAAGGTAACAAAGTGTTTTATTTTTCTTTTCGTTTCACCCATTTTGTTCCCATCCATTTCGTTCATCGCGCACCTTGAATAATTCTGTACTGTATCTAGCTGTGTTAATGTTAGAATAGAAGCTATCAACACATTACAATTAACTATCATTGTTCGAGTGTTTTGATCTTTAGAGAGTGCATATTTTTACCCTAGAATGTGATCGCATTTCAATCACTAGCTTTCCTGTCAGTATTTATAAATATAATATAAACGAGTTTCGATAAAAAATGAAAAGTCGTTAAGTACATAAGTATAAGTAAAAGTATTGTGAGTACCTACGATAAATACCATAGAGGTTGATACTAACACAAAAAAGTACAAACTATAATGAATTACTAAATATTTACAGAGCACTTTCCATTAAAAAAAAATCAATTAATCAATCAATCAATCATGTAGCACAAAAAATTAAATTTAATTTTGTGTATTGATAATAAATTAGTAATACACTTGTGATAGAATGTTTAATGAAATGTAAGTAGAAGTGATGAATGTGTGGGAGAAGAAGTTCTTTTGATTTCTGAATGTGTGTAAGTTTACATTCCTATTTTTTTTTTTAAATAAATTAATAAATATAAACAAAATCTAAAAGAAACTTAAATATGAAATAATTTACTACAAAATGATGAAATTAGTTTCAACAAATAACTATATTAGTTTCTTTTTAAATAATTCTCAGATTTAATCATCACATGTCTACAAGATGGTCTAAGTTAATGAGGTTAACTTTATAGAAACCAACTTAATTGTTAAAAAAAATCACTTTAACAAAAAGGGGAATAAACAACAAATGTTAAATAAAAGAAATAACATTAAAAGCGGCAACTTTTTTTTTATTCACACGGACCAATGGATCGATAATCTCAAAAATATTCCAAAGGGAGAGGATATATCCTCACACGCGTCACTGATCTAGGCTATATAATTACGAGACTGGTTGGTTGAAATGGTTGTTCGAGACACGAGCTCAGTTAATACTTGCGTAGCTTTTTGCTACAACGTCCTCAGATGATTGGTAGTGTATGTAGTATTAGGACATTGAAGGGAGATTTCAGCCGTTCCGAAACGAGTGTGGTTGGTTGAAATGGTTGTTCGAGACACGAACTCAGTTAATGCTTGTGTAGCTTTTTGCTACCACGTCCTCAGATGATTGGTAGTGTATATAGTATTAGGACATTGAAGGGAGATTTCAGCCGTTCCGAAACGAGTGTGGTTGGTTGAAATGGTTGTTCGAGACACGAACTCAGTTAATGCTTGTGAAGCTTTTTGCTACCACGTCCTCAGATAATTGGTAGTTTATGTAGAATAAGGACATTGAAGGGAGATTTAATCTGTCCCGATAGGTTTAGGAAGTTTATTTGCTCGTTATTGCACACTTCGGATAGCTCTGTTGTACGGATGCAAATGTATAATATGATTATTCACAAAACCCTATAGTTTTCTATATCCTATTGGCGCTGTCAGGAAGCACTCATAAAATATATTTTTATTTCAGACAGTTTAACATTATTTAAAAGTAGTGTAAACTGAGCTCTTTATAAACTTCTTTGAACTGCGCTAATATTATGGTGGTTTTGGGTACGTATGTGCATATATAAATAACTGATATCGGAATATTTTGTATATATGTATATACATATTCTTAATTTTTCCGCTTTTATTTACTTTTCTATTTGGCGAGATACGCGTACGTACAAATAATACTTTTGATACTTAAATATGTACCATACCTTTCACGACTCTTCTGCTTTGTCTATTACCCACATTGCTACGTCATTGTGCGTTCACCGTAAATACTACAATAATTAATATGCTTCATTGTCGTTCATGTTTTTATTCCTCCTTTGTTACTCCTCTTTTTTGTTTTGAAATTGTATTTGTATTTGTATTTTATATTTATCTTCATATTTGTTTGTTATTGTATTCATTTAAAATTACGTTAAGTGGTTTTGATTAGTCTCAATTCGGTATTGCTTTATTTTACTACAGCAAAGGAATATTATCAATGGAGAACCAGAAATCATTTAAGTATGAGGAAAGAAATTGTCATCTTTAAAGAGTATAAAACATAATTTAAAAAATACGTACTTATTACTTACTAATAAATGAAAATAATAGTAATGAATAATGAAGATAGATGAGTATGGTGTGAACACATAAAACTTACTTAATGACGCCGCACATAAAATTGTTAAAGAAAATGTTTAGTTGTTTAAAAGAAGTTTCCTAGTCGATTTGCTTCACTGAGCTGGTTGAATTCCCTTATATTTAAGTGGGTGACAGTGGATGGCAGCTGCTGTAATTGACAGCTAAAAAGACAGCGCTACTTGCGTAAAGTAACAACAACGACACACAATGATTACTACACGCGTACTAAATACACTTTAGAAATTTCAATAAAATGCACTGTTCCAATTCGATCTGGTGTGTTGTGACGCGCTTAAAAACATTTCAATGATTTTCTTCTTATATTTGATTATTTAACAACTCAATGTAATTATTAAAATATTAATAAACGATTACAATACTAAAATATATTTGTTAATTTTTGACACTCGCTTTTTTCTCGTTGCTCTGCCCTTTCTCTTCTTTTTCTTCTTATTTTTACACAACAATTATATGTTTTTATTGTAGAATTTCGTTGTTCTCCTCGCGATTGTACACCATATATTTTTGCATATATTTTAATTAATTATTTTCACATTTAAAATTTGCATTTTGTTGAAAATATTTAAAATTTGCATTTACTTTTGCAAGGACTTCATATTCACACGTTATTATTCTTCGATGACCAATGAACGAAAACTTGTGCTGGCGAGAGCAAAGAAGAGCGCTATTATTTTTGTATGTATGAAAGTTTGACAATCAGCTGCTCTCGGAAAATAGGAATGCCAAGCCATTGCATTTTCATGAAATTCAAAGTTTCTCAAAATTATGTGATATATTTTGAAAAAACCCTTACTAAGACCTATAGATTTTACTCAAAAAAATACATTCGTCGTGAAGTTTTATAAATTTTAGCCAACGTAAAAAGCGAACATGATGATTTGAATTGACAAATAGATTTTATACATACATATACAGGGTGGACCATTTATAATTAGGAATTTTGGTGTAAATGAGATACGAACAAATTGTTTTCAATGTGGTTCTTGTTATTCTAAAGTACACTCTTTCCGGGTAATTGTTTGGCTTTGCAGAACCCCATACGGTCAACCAAATTTTACAGTACATTTGCGACTGTATGGAGCTGTAGTTGACCGATGGCTGCACCAATTTCGTTGTTACGAGCCTCAATTGTGTTCGCTGTGGCGTAGTGGTAGTGCATTAAACTCGACACGGATAAAATCAAAAAGTAAAAAAAAACTAAATTGCTGCAAGGCACCACCTCAGGCAGGCAATGGCAAACCTACAACAGTAAAAATTACCCATGAAAAGCTTTTCACTTCGCCGTTCGGATTCGGCATAAATCTGTAGATCCAAAATTACAACACGCACAACATGAATGGATGCGAAAAGCTCAGCCTATACTCTCCATGGGCTTTTGTGCCATTGAAAGAAAGAAGAGCCTCAATCGTCGCTGGATGGTTAGCACTTATCTTTAACGGCTTCCCACAAATATTGGTACAACAAAATCAAATCGCAACTGCGTAGTGGCCAATACACATTACCAATATGTCTAAGTACCTATCTTCTAAAATAGGCTACAATTAATCAATTATTATTCTGCGGTAGCACATACTATTCACTGTAATGCATCTTCCTTCTTCTGAGCAACAGTAGCGTACTGTAGGAGTACGAGAACGTGTTGATTTATCCAATTAAGATTTTTCCAAAAATTGCTACTGTAATTTTCTTATACTTTCGGTAGAAGAATACCCATTTTGCAAGTAAATTTTTAGTATTTTCCAAAGTTTTTCAAGCGTATATCGACCCATTTCGGTAACCGCAAATATAAAATAAATTTTTCTTCATAATACGAATGACATTAGAGTTGCCACACTCAAAATAGCCAGTAGTTCAAATCCCACATGTTAGATGGACCACCCTTTATGAGAGTAACTTAGTTAAAAACAAGTTTTTATGATACAATCGGAGAAAACAATTCAAAACATTTTAAGTTTAGGATGAAACCAATGGACTAATTCTAAATCACTGATGGTTTTGTTGACATCATTCAGACTAGATCTAAATCCTGGACATTAATTCTTAAACACATTTTGGGGAATTTTATTTCAAAATTGTGTATACATATATCGATCTTAAGATGTACCGATGAGTATGAAGTACTATTCTTTTTTTTTTTTTTGTTAAGTAACAAAGACAGAATAATTCTTCTTCGAATTCTGAATAGAGTATGACAGAAGAATGGACTTTGACTCCCCCCCAAAATTCGGAAAAGTTCCCAGTGTTTTGTTGGAAACTAAAGCTATAAACACAATGGCTGCAACAGCGTCTTTGTAAAATGACAAGATGACATCCACGGCAAATGTTGTCCATGGTCTGTGACTGGAACACAATGAACAGAACACAACGGAAACGACTTCTTTATAATTTCAACACATTATGTATTTTGAACCGATAAAAATAATTGTTTTTAATAGAAAATTTCATTTGTTTATTTAATTTCAAAGAAAATGTTTACATTTTTTATCTTTATAAAAATAAATTGTATTTATGCGCAATGTTGCTGCCGCTTCCATTGTGTTTGTACCTTAACTGTGGTGTTATGTTGATAGTCACGGCCTGGTCATGGGTAACGTGCCCATTTTGCTGTTTCTGCCAGCACAGGACAAAATCAAGTGGGTAATAAATTGCCTGTTATGATAACTCGTCAGAGATATTGTAGTTCTTGTAGGTTGCAATTACAAACCTTACAAAAATAAATGTTTAAAGAAAGGCAAAACGACAAAACTAACGTTGGTGTTGAAAATTCTCTGAAAACAGAATAAATACACAAATTACAGGTTTTTTAGAGTAAAATTTCACCAGCAAGGTCACCAAATGATTTGGCTTTCGATACCAAATCATGAGATTAAAACAGTGCTAGGTTGTTATTTTCAAAAATTTATATTATAAAATATTACAGGTAGTTTTAACAATTATGTAGTTGAAAAAGGGTTGTCGAACTAAAGAAGAAGTAGGAGAGTACTAAAAGTAAGTATAAAATATGTGATAATCAGACTGTAAACAATAAAAACAAAAGCGTAAAAATTATAATAACTGACCAAGGATAATTTGACCGTCAACATAACAGCGCTGTAATAAATAAAATTTAAAATTAGTATAAAACACCGCTACACACAATAACATACTCGTACAAATTTGTACAGTGATGGATACTGCCTTTGAGCTGGTTACAAGTTTAGTTAAGGTTCATAATTATAAGTGGGCGAGATACCTCCCACACAAACCATATACTTTTTGAATATATCTCCCGAACCATTTACGTACAGTATACCACTACAAAGAAAATTTATGTAACAAATATGGTAGATCATAATGGAAACATAACTTTTTCACGCATTGTATTCCACAGATCAATCCTCATAATTGCGACATATTTTATTACAGCGTTGTCAGATGCATCTTTAACGTCCCCATCAGATTCATGTTCTATTTGCGATGACGATCAATGCTCCTTTAGACCCCACGCCTTTCCGGCAAAAATATCGCAATTATTTAAGTGAAAATTGTATGCTACAATTGCATCGAACTGTAAACAATTCAAACTTGTAATTTTCAAACATTATTCATAAAAAAACCTTGATAGACCTTGATTACCCATGTGTGACAATCACTATCAACGCTCTAGTTTTAAATTAACACTCTGGGAGATTTCCAACTGAACCACCAAGAAAGTGAAATCTCTCTTTTTGTGAATTATATATTATGCAAACTTTGGCAAGGTTGGTCAACCACTAGTATAATATAATTTTAATACACCTACCACTTTTACTAAACATTTTTGCTTTAACAGCTTTGGTAAATATGTGTATTGGTAATAAATGAAATATTTCACATAGTTTCTTAATCTCCATTCACACGTGTCAAGACTTAATCGTCATGTTTTTGCCATTCTCTTTGAGCCTGCTCACACTAGTGCAAGTTCATCAAAATGACTATCGTTATCACACTAGTGCAACCAAGCATGAATAATTTTTTGTCTTCTGTGTAAAATAAAGACAATAAATTTAAGACGCAAAACTTCTATCTCTTTCTGACTACCTTACTGTCGTGATTTGTGGGCACCAACTGAATTCTACCATTCATAATTTGTGGTTTCAAAAATTTCTTTGGTATTTAATCAGGATCCCATAATTAATTTGAAATAGGTGGTAGCATTATATTTTCCAACTTAACCAAACTGTTATTTCGAATAATAACGTAAGTAAACAACCGATTAGACATTTTATCTAAACAAATAAAATAATAAAAATTTTTGCAAAACTTTGTCCCAGTCAACATGCCATCTGAATTGCTACCACGTGAATCCGGCGAATATATTGTAAAGCACGCGAAGTATCTGCGCGTGCTGCCGGCAGGAATCGAGAAGCTCAGCCGTGAAATTATAGCTGGTCTTAAAGACAAACGAATTGATGTAGCGAATTTCTCGCAACATGATTTGCATCCTAAGCCCACCGACGCACATGTTGTTGAATGGATATTTCTTGTGGATACGTTAAATTTTTGCTTCTGGACGCCAAGTAACTCACAAACATAAGTACATATCTTTGTTTTTTGTATACAAATTAATTTTTTTTTACTTTAGTTGATTACACCAAATACAAGGTCAACGGTTATACTGGATATTTCGCGCTTTGTGCTGCCATTAATCGTGCCATGTGCGAAGGAGTAGATATAACAAATGCAGAATTTTATTCTAAAATTGATGAGGCTACTTTGCGACACATCTTCCGTTCGGACGATGGTCAAACTGTAATACCATTGCTTGAGAAACGCTTGGAGTGTCTGCATGAGGTAGGCACTCGGTTACTAGAAAAATGGCAAGGCAAATTCGAGAATGTTGTGATTGCTGCGAAAAGCTCAGCTGTGCGCCTACTGCAACTTGTGGTCGAAGAGTTTCCCTGTTTTCGTGACGAGGCCGATTATGCAGGCAAACGTGTTGCAATCTATAAACGCGCACAAATACTTATTGGTGATTTGTGGGCATGCTACCGTGGTGAAGGTTTAGGTGCTTTTCGTGATGATTTACAACAAATTACCATGTTTGCCGATTATCGTGTACCGCAAGTGCTGGTACATTTTGGGAGCTTAGAATATACCCCAGAATTATTGGATGTGCTACGTAAGGACGTCATTCTCAAGAATGGTGACCCCATGGAAGTGGAAATACGCGGCGCATCAATATACATTATTGAGCAGGTCAAGGATGTTATATTGGAGGAATTAAAGACTAATTATCCTGATATATCGTCGGACAATGTTAATTCGATATTGATTGATCATTTTCTATGGGACTATCGACGTCAACATGCTGCTGAACTTGAGTACATTCCCTTCCATAAAGTGTTGAGTGTTTACTACTAAGATATTAATGTTTGTAATTCAATACAAACAACTGACTACATACTATTCAAATGCTCCAAATATAGCGCAAGTGAAAAATAACACTCATCCCAACTAATACGATTATGGAATTCATAGAAATACCGAATCAAACACCGAACTCTGCAACATATTAAACAAATTTATAATAGAAACACAGTTAACAATATAAAATGAAAAGCAACAATTCCATAATCAGTCATGGCGACATCATTTTGCCTGGAAAACGGGCCAAATAAATCTCCACACCTTTTGCCTACGGAGTAACTTTTTAAAATAAGCAACAAATTAAATTACCAATTCTGTGTTTTTGAAAACATTACAAAATTAAAATCAGTTGTTTCTTTTATGAAAAATCTATATTTTTGTAACGTTTTGCTTTAATCATACAAACAGCTCAAATAAGTCTATTTATAGTTTAATTGGCTTGGGTTTGCTTTGCTGAGCTTCAACGCGTTCGCGGAAACGTTTGTCGGCTTCGTCGCGAGATAAATTGCCCTTGCGTGCGTATCTCTGATTGATTAGGAACTTGACGTCCATCTGAAATATAAATGAAATCAATTATAAATATATGTGTTAGTTAACTCCAAAAATTATTTAAAATTGTGTGTAATTTCAGTACGAGCCAAAATATTGTGCACTTCGAAAAGCTTCCACCTAATCGGTACCAATAGTCAACAGTAAAACCAATTTGGATACTCAATTCGTTTTAAAAGTTGAAAAAGTTAAGCGTCTTCCCATCTTAAACAGAGTTACATGGTAGTATCAGCTAATATAAGAAAATAAACCATGATATCTTGTTACACCTAAATTCTTTTAGTATACAGTAAACCATGGTTAAGTACTTGCCCTTTCAAATGCCTGTAATTGGCCTTTTTCTGCAAATATCTACTGAAATTTCCCTTTTCAAATGTCTTCCTCATAAGCCTAACATCTGCGGATGAGGTACTTAACCGGGGTTTTATTGAATTGACACTGATTTTCTATATTCTCCAAAACATTATTCAATATCGCAGGAACTCTTCATGTTTTCATATTAGAATAACTTCTATTGTTACAATAAGTCTGTTTTAACAAAATAGACGGAACGCACCATACAAAAGCTTTGCTGAACTCTACGTAAATATCTTTCAAAATTAAACTTTATTTCCTTTACCCCTAATAACACTTACACCCAACGTGGATTCATGACGCTTCCGAATTGGCCTCTTGATGCCATTACGATGGGCTTTTCTGTTTTGATTATGATTGGTATGATTCTTTGACTTGGCCATTGTGTGCTATCAGTAAACTGTAAATGGTTGATTTATTTCCAGTACAGCGCGTATCAGCATTTCCAATTTTGTTTTTAGAAAATACATTTTCAGTCAGCACCAAACCACAGAACAGCAAGCAAGTTCAATTCAAAAATTCCAGCAAACCAAGAAGAAAATCAAAAAATATTTATTAGTTCACATTTAACACAATTCAAATTATTATCTGAAATAATCTTTTTAGACATTTTCACTTGTAAATTCGAAGATTTTTTCCGATTTCTAATGATTTTATTATTTCACTACCTACACTTTTGACAATTCACCGGAAAAGAGAAAAAGAATCTAGCGAAATGTTGACATGGCGGTTTGACAGCTGTACGGAACTGTAAAAATTCCGCTGAGTGTGTTCCCTTTGAGAGATAATTCACAAATTGTAATAGATGATAGCGCACTGTTTCTAATTGTCCGATTACACAAAGCCATCGCATAGACAATTACGACAAAGGACTTAAACGCAATAAGTTGGCAACTGTTTCCTTCTTAATGCGGCAAATGCGATAGGATAAATTTTGACAGTCAGTTGTTTACAATTTGTTCCGAAAATGACGCAAAAGAAAACAACGCAATATGCACGCAAAAACATGTTATAGAGTTCCAACTTTAATTTCACAGTGATGACATCACCTCAAGCATGATCTGAGTAACAAATATTCCTTAGCTTTGTTCAGCGTCTGCAGCAAATGTTTCCATTGGGAAGGAAACGTACTTAGAAATCTTCGTCGATCGGCGAGTGACTGATGTTACCTTGATTTGTTTTTACCCATAAAGCGAAATAATTAATTGTCCCGGTGAGTGAACAATTGATCACTTACCGTCGGAAAATCGATTTGTATAAACACAATTGCGTCGGATGACGGTAGTAAATTACTATTTTGAATTTTGTTGATCAATGGGTGCTTGAGTGCATATATTATTTTCTAATATAAATTTATAGGATTTTTCAAAAACATAAATTAATTGTCTAATAAAATTATTTTTATCAGCCTCCGACTGGGAAAACAGAATTGAATCTGATTCGACGAGCTTTTACTGCAGGGAATCCGGTTTCGCCGCAACTCTGGGTCATTTTAAAAATGAGAAAAAAGAAAGAGGCGAATTTTACTTTTGATAGCTCTATATATAAAAGTTTCATGTTCAAAAAATTCCAGTTTAAATAACTCATCTCATAAATTTTTAGAAGTTAAAGCGCCAACATTAAAGAGTAATATGTTGAGCTCGATGAAGACAAAACAGAAATCATTTATTAATACTTTACAAGGAATAAATACATACATACAAAATTATTTATTTATTTTTTTGCTATTGAATTTATTTTATATAGGTGACAACAACGTGTCAACGCATTAGAGCATTACTTACTTACTTACTTTTAATGGCACAACAGCTCATGGAGGGCCTAGGCCGAGCTTTTCGCATCCACTCATGTTGTGCGTTATATTTGTACATGAATGGAAGGGACCTACAGTTTAATGCCGAATCCGAACGGCGAAGTGATAAGCTTTTCACAGGCAATTTTTATTCTTGTAGGTTTGCCATTGCCTGCCAAGAGGTGGCGCCGTGTAGAAAAATAATTTTTTCTACTTTTTGATTTTGCCTGTGCCGAGATTCGAACCCCGGACATTCTGCGTAGCAGTCCAACGCACTACCACTACGGCACAGCGACCACATACATTCTCCCTCCTTTCTTCTTTATTGCACATTTAAAATGCCGCACATATGGTATTATGCATTTTCTTTTATGTAGGGTATTTAACGATCAGCGAAGCGGAGCCATTTTTCCAATTTGTTTTGACGTTTCATTGCAGCACTTGCCATTTGTCAACTTTTGCATAAGCAAAATTAAGATGGAAACGTAGAGGCGACAATAATCTTGATCGGTGCATTTTTTGTTTTCCATTGTTATAAATATACTTTTAATAGGAAATACGGAAATTGATAGCGACTGCTGGGACAAGCGACTATAAACTAAATAATATATATATTAAATAAGTAAATTCTGTTCTGACAAAATGGCAACAAAATCTGTTGGAGCACCAACCGATACCGTTAACGAAGGCCGCGCCAATTGTGGAATTAGTGATATCGAGAAATTGAGTTATGAAATTTATCGTTATTCCAGTTTCTCAACCAATTATTTTCCCGAGTAAGTATCCAGAATACGTTTAAATTGAAATTTATCAAATTAATTTGAATCGGTTTCCTTTTTTCTATGTATAATTATGTCGTTTCTTTTTATAAGTAATTTTATAAGTATTCTTGTTATACTTTTATTTTTATGCACACGTATTATTCTGCATGCCGTAAACGGTATATTACTACTACAACAACAATCATAGCAGGAAACTATCCTTGCCGTTTTTTGTGCTGGTCTATTTGGCAACTAAAACTAAATTTTAATTTCAGAAACTATCTGCCCTATCCGCCATTGCAAGTTATTGCATCCTTTTGTTCGGTTAGCAGGTGAAATGTAGCAGCTATGACTTTAGATGACATGCATCGTATTTCCGAAGCTATAAACAACCTTGTCTTGGTTCAAAATGATTACAATGGCCTCAAAAGAGTGATGCAATCCAAAATTCTATTGTCTTGACAATTTAACCTTATGTTTATATTTAATTTAAAAATCTATTTTGATTATATTTTTTAACTACTACTTTCACAATCAAGGCTTATATACATATGTATATCTGTGACCTTTTGAAAAACCAATCTGTCTCTATATACGAGATGTGTCTTGTCCTTTTAGTTCAAGATCATGAAATTTAAAAGTAAAGATGAAATCTTATATGTAGAGCTAGTATTCTTTTATTTTTTTCTTCTTTTTATGGCACAACAGCCCATGCAGGGCCTAGGCTGAGTTTTTCGCATCCACTCATGTTGTGCGAGTTATATTGACATAAATGGAAGGGACCTACAGTTTAATGCCGAATCCGAACGGCGAAGTGAAAAGCTTTTTGAAGGCAATTTTTACTCATGTAGGGTTGCCATTGCCTGCCAACAAATGGTACCATGTAGAAAAAATGTTTTTTCGACTTTATGATTTTGCCTGTGCCGTGACTTGAACCCCGGACACTCTGAGTAGCAGGCCAACGCACTATCAACTACACCACAGCGACCGTGTAGAGGTAGTATATTTATGTATGTATGAATATGGAAAAATATTTTTGTACATTTATTGTTACATATGTATTTCATAAGTATGTCTTGCCTGGATACCGTGCTTGCCGCTGATATGAAAATCGAAAATGTAAAATACAATATTTTATGCAGAGCATCACCTATTTGCTGGCAATAGCAAACCGTACGTAAAAACTACTTAAGAAAAGATCTTCACATAGCAGTTCATAGCATGAATAGATGCAAAGTTGTACTATACAGTAGTACTCAGTAGGTGTGCCTGAATGATATTAAAATATATTTGGTACTTATTTTTCCAGAAACATACTTCTTGACTGCCCAAGTGATCAGTCTTCACGTTGGTCGGTGAACACAAACAACCCACCGCAATTTTTGACACTAAAACTGAAAAGGCCTGCTGTAGTTCAAAACATTAAATTCGGCAAATTCGAAAAGCCCCACGTTTGCAACATTAAAAAATTTCGCATTTATGGTGGTTTAGATGAGGAAGGCATGATATTACTGCTGGAAGGGTAAAATATTGTTGAAATAATCAAAACATTAACATGCAGAATAATTTTTAATTTACAGTGGCCTTAAAAATGACAACAAACCCGAAGAATTTAAGTTACGACATCGCACCGAAAACTATGCAGAATTTTTACCAATTTTATACTTAAAAATTGTGCCATTGCTCTCTTGGGGTCCAACATTTAATTTCAGTATTTGGTATATTGAATTGCATGGTCAAGATGATCCAATGTTTACCACCACAAGCATGTCAAATTACAATACGGTAGGAATATTTACATAGTCTTATGGTGAATAAGCCTTATTTATATTTGTAACGATATTCTCTCACATTCTACATAGTTGCGTGAAGTTGAAATTATTAGATTATGCTTGAAGCATTTTCGTCAGCAGGGCTATGATATGGCGTTTAAAGCGTTGCAAGAGCAAACTCAAGTACATCTTGAGCATCCGCTTATTAGTGAACTGCACCGATGTTTGGTCATAAATGGTGATTTTGAGAAAGCTGAAGAATTTGTTTCTCATTGTATAAATGATGGTTTGATGGATGCATATTTAAAACGTCAAGATTACAGGCATTACTGGTGTAAACAGCAAATGCAAAATACCGCAGAAAAACCAGGTAAAATTTGCTACCAACATCGTAATTTATTTATTTTGTATTAATGCTGTATCTGTATGCAAGTATGGCAAAATTATACGTAATTCACTAATTTACCCTGAATCTTCCAGCCATTTCTAACAATAGTAATAGTTTTATAAATGTAGTCAGTCATTGAGCCCGACTCAGTTAAGAGTCTAAGCCAGAAAGTTTATATAAAACCAAATAACTTTTTGTATAATATTCCAGTTTCAAAAAAAAAAAAAACCGTTTATGTTTTTAAAATACCAATTCATAATTTTAAAATACAAACTCAACCTTTAGAATCCATGTACAATCACGACTCTATTTCGGCCATTCATAGTTTTTGAGATATGCGTTATCCCTTTGAATTATCGGAGATAAAGTGTACACTTTGATATTTACGATACCCTGCAACTTGCAGGTAAACGTGGCGGTCATCAACTGGTGATGGACACGAGAAAACGTTTAGTTTATTTATTTGGAGGTTGGGATGGCTACCATGATTTAAGTGATTTATGGGCGTTCGATATAGAACACAATACATGGGCAATATTATTTGAGCATGCTGAACAATTTAATGGACCTACACCGCGATCATGTCACAAAATGGTATACGATGCTGTAAGCGAGAATATTTTTATGCTTGGGCGTTATTTGGATAACTCGATAAGAACTGCGGAGTACATAAAGGTATATGTTTGATTTGAAATTAATTGATTGAATTGATTGAATTGAGGTTGTTTCCCCAATTTACAGAGCGATTTCTTCCTCTACGATACACGCGCTCGCACTTGGTTGCAAATTTGTGATGACACCAGTCAAGTTGGCGGTCCCCAGCTTGTTTATGATCATCAAATGTGTATTGATTCAGAGAAACGTAATATTTATGTATTTGGTGGTAAAATATTAACGCCGCGCAGCGTTACGAATACCAACACAAACGAGCCAGAATATTCGGGTTTGTTTTCATATCATATTGCTACCAACACTTGGACGCAAATACTAGTCGATTGTCATCATGCAAGTGCATCGCAAGCTGATGTAATGTCAATTAAATCGAGAATAACTCATTGTATGGTTTTTCACAATGTAAGCAAGCGCATGAAGTTTAAGTTTTTCTGGAATAACTTTTGGATATGTTTTTTTTTTTAGAAAAACCGCAAACTTTACATTTATGGTGGTCAGCGTGGCAAAGAGGATTTAAATGAAATCATTACATACGATGTCGATTCACAAACTGTGTCGGTACTCAATAAAGACGTATACAATACGGAGGATTATAACAGCAACGAACCATCACCTGGCTATACATTGCGCGCCACAATCGATTGTGAGCGTGATGAGATATATGTATTTTCGGTATGAATAATATTTCACTCGTTTATCTTGTTTCTTTATTATTTCCTTTTGCTTATAGAGTTTAAATAAAGTGAAAGAACGCCGTGAAACATCACACATGGATGTATCAAACTCTTTTTGGGTTTATTCGTTGCGTTCCCTGCAATGGTCACGCATTTACACTTGCAGTCATGAGGCATTAAATGATAATGCCGCTACCCCCTCCGCCGCCTCAATTGTTGATACTGAACCATGTCCACGTTATGCACATCAATTAATTTACGATGAGAGTGGTAAGGTAAGTACAACAGCTGCATTCATGGTCCCTTCTAATTTGCACTGACTGTTTCTGACTGTCATTTACTTCCGTTTCGTCAGTATTTACCATTAGGTTTTAGGAATTGCTGGAAAATACCAATGAAAAAATAATCAATTTTTTTAAATAAATTGTTTTGTTTTGTTTTGTTTTGTTTTGTTTTGTTTTGTAGTTCATTTGCATTTCTGTTTTTCGTTTAATAGAAGCACTACCTTTTTGGTGGAAATCCAGGAAAAGCTATACACCCCAATTTGCGTTTAGATGATTTTTGGACACTCACTCTGGAAAAGTATGAGTGCGAAGTAATTTACATATCAAGATTTATAATAATAATTTTCAATCATCCGTTATTTTCTAGACCCAAACGTAACATGGTTTTAAATAAATGTCGCTTTCTTTTACGTAAACTACATTATGAGGAAATGGCACGCGTTGATCCGATTAGTGCCATGCAATACTTGCGTAAACATATCTCTGAAGTTATCGATCACACAGACAGCGAACAATTAAAGAAGGTAAATGCCTTTTGTCTCTATTTTATAGATTATAAATTGGAAATATTTCACATTGCAGTTTCACAAATTAGCTGGTTTACTTTTTAAATCGGACTTGAAGCATTCGTCATCAATGGCTACACCGTCTATAGGCGAATTATCGCCTAAATTAATAGGAAAGTTTGACAAAACAACAAATATCATTGAGGTAGATTCGTCAAAAAAGGAGGGCGATACAGCTGACTTTGATCATACATCGATAGACCAACAAATCTTAGAAACTATGGATGTGGACAATAAAGCCGATAATATCAATGAAGGTTCGTTTTCAATCAATTTTATTTGAAATAGAAATATGTAAATGATAAAATGTGTTTTACAGATTACATAAATAAGTCGGATACTGATTTGACCAACCACAACGAAGATCTATCCATTGAATCCAATGAAAGCGGTACAACTAATTCCTCAAGTGGCTTTTCGGAACTTGGATGCCCATTGTCATCATATTCGCAATATCGTAAATCTGTGGATAAACGTGCACGCCATGATTATCTGCATGAATTAAAAAATCGTCGTACATTTCTTTTCAATAAACTTGTTCAATTAATGCCCGCGAACATGGTACAGCCAAAGCGGAATTTAAGTGATTTTGTTTTGGTGTAAAATGCAGCAACAAATTTAGATAGTCACGTTCTTTTCAATTCGAATTCAGTATAGCTTTAAGAGGTTTGCGATAAAAAGGTCGACTTTTCATTTTATTTATTCAATTTAAACAGCAAACGACTCTAGCAATTACCGCTGTCAATATATAAAATGTTTAGTTTTTACTTATTTAATATAGTTACACAGAAGTAAGCCAACGATTATTCAAACAAAAAAACTGCTAATACATAGTTGTTGTGTGATATAAATTGCTAATATTTTGAGAATAAACTCGTTAATTGCTATTATTTTATCGATCTATTAATATAAAATTGATTTAGTGGAGCGCTCTTGTCAAAAAAAAAAAACAATATAATAAAAAAGTGATTTAAGATAAAAAAAAAATATATATACAATATCCAAAATAATGAAATAAATTTTTACTTTTGATAATTAAAAAACGCTAATTAATTAATTTTGACCCAATCCATCCATTCGTCTATTTGGAATGTATGTATGTAAGTATTGTTTGCTCCAAGCCTGCGCGAAATTAATGCATATTAATACCATCGATATATTTTTGTAGTATTGTATCCTTGACTGCTGCAAATACAAATTTAATATTTTCAGTATCTGCGGAGGAGAAAACGAAATGCATAGTTACTTATTTCATATTCCTTTAAATATGTAAAACAAAATTGTTTATTTACCCGTAGCACATGTAAAATGCGAATATATTTTCTTATTTTCGCATGTTGGTTCAAAGTCTACAAACATGCTCAAAATGAATTCTCGCGCAGCAATAACATCTTTTTCTGGACCTGCATAAAAAGACAATAGAAATGATTTAAAGATTTATAATTGATTGTGTAGCAGTTAGCAATTCCCGATTAATTGCGGTCATCTCAATTGACCGAGCAATTTTAATACATTTGGAATATACATACATATGGTATGTACGTAAACATTTTGAGACGAAAACAAGCAGGGAACCCAATCAACCAAGCGTAAATTAGCCGGGGATTACTGTAAACACAAAAGCTCACCATAATATCCGGGAAAATAGTCAATCAAATGTGAGTACATGATTTTTTCTTCGAGTAAGTCTTTTTTGTTCAGGAAAAGAATAAACGAAACTTCGTCGAACAAAGGATATTGTATAAAAGTATGAAATAAAGCTATTGATTCCTTCATGCGGTTCTGAAAGAAAGACAGGCAAATAGAGTAATCGGTAAAAAATTGTTTTCAGTATAACATAAAATGTGGTCGCTGTGGCGTAGTGGTAGTGCGTTGGACTGCTACGCAAAGTGTCCGGGGTTTGAATCTCGGCACAGGCAAAATCAATTTTCTACACGGCACCACCTCTTGGCAGGCAATGGCAAACCTACAAGAGTAAAAATTGCTATGAAAAGCTTTTCACTTCGCCGTTCGGATTCGGCATTAAACTGTAGGTCCCTTCCATTCATGTACAAATATAACACGCACAACATGAGTGGATGCGAAAAGCTCGGCCTAGGACCGCCATGGCCTGTTGTGCCATTAAAAGTAAAAAAAAATAAAATAAAATAATATAGAAAAATGAATTGGGCCTGAATTCATGGTGAAAACGAATCATTACTTAGGCCTGAATTATGGGTAATCAGAGACTAACTTACTTACTTACTTAGCTGGCACTACAACCGATGATCGGTCTTGGCCGCCTCCACAAAGCTTCGCCAGTCACTTCTGCTATGCGCGCGCTGGCGCCAGTTGATAAGGCCAAGTGCAGTCAGGTTGCCCTGCACCTGGTCTTTCCAACGGAGATTTGGACGTCCCCTTCTGCGTGTTCCTCCACCGTAGTTCGAATAAAACACCCTTCTATCCGGAGCGGAGCGCGTTCTTCTTCAGAGACTACTTCGAAATTAAAATAGAAACAGTTAAAAACATATTTTCGACCACTTTCACTTTGTGCTAAGATCTAAGATGGATTGAAATAAAAAAGTATTGCAGGTCCGAAATTAATTTAGACTTTCTGTTTAATGGTTTTGGGAAATAAAATAATTTGTTCAGGCCTAGATTTAAGAATGATGTAAAATATTTGCCCAGAATTCAGTGCTAAAATAAAAAAATTAACAATCAGAATAAGCTTGAAATAAGAGTTTATTAAATACATACATATGTACATATATGATGTATGCACGTACGAATGCTTGTGTATAAATACCTCTGTACTTAATTCGAATAAAACTTGATCGAACTCAGAAAGTGCTGCTAAAAATATAATTGAGGTTATGTTATCAAAGCAATGAATCCATTTTCTTCTTTCCGAACGTTGACCGCCAACATCTACCACTCTGCGAAATAAACAAAGACGGAAGAAATTAATGAAAGCTGAACTATCATCAATGCTGTCTTATGTACTGGAAATACTTACCTTAGTCGATTTTTTTGCATATCAAAAACATGCTCAACTATTCCCGATGTCGGTACACGTACTCTCAAAATATCTTGTTCCGTTGGCAAGTAATCAGTTTGAGTTAAGCGATCAATATCCATCAAATAACTATTGTATAGTTATAGAAATGAAAACAAATAAATATATTTAAAATAAACATACATAGGTAAAATGATTTAATTGCAAAAACTTGCTATTTAGCTGAATCCGTCAGTTGAAACTCTCGTCGGCTATTATAACATTTTTGTATACCACTATCAGCCCAAAGTTGCTTGATTGCGGACAGATACGGATCCAGGAGTGTAGTTACTTTTTCATAATCCACGGATATTATTAAGTCGGCAAGATTCTAAATAAAAAATAATAAGTAGCAGATTAATAATTAATATTATGTATTCATTGGTGATGAACTGATATATCATGAGGTTTACTTACACCGTGCTCAGGCATTGCATATTCAATTTTTAACATATTCATGGCGTTGATCATCGATTGCACGGCCATGAATATATTTTGATAGATTAACTTGATGTATCCTTTTTTATCTTCATCGGTATAACCAGCACCATGAATAATACGCATTTGCTTGATGAATGTGGACTTGCCTGATTCACCGGTACCTAAGAAAAATCAATTATCATCAAATTATCTTATGCAGAAGTTTATAAAATCATTTCTATAACTTTAAAATCATTTGATTTCTATACAGTTTCCATTTTTTCTTTAATATTGTAAATATTCTTTATTTTTGATGTGTAAGCAGGCACACCTATGATGCCCTTTTTAAGGATCACGCCTATTGTTAAAAGATATTTCACTCAGAATTTGCTTCAGTCGAACAACAATTGAGTATTGTTTTGAAAAATATGAAATATTCCGGATGAAAACTTAGTCATGATGGGGGTCGTTATGTACGAGAATATATGTACAACCTCGTAATTAAAAACTAAGTTCGGGTATCAGAAAATTTTCATGGTTTTTGCACGAAATGTATTTTTGTTTTTTGTCAGCCTAACTCAGTATACCAATTTTTGTTGATAATATTTATGTATATCAACGTCTTTTATATTTTTCTTTGAAGATTTCAATTGTAAGAGAGATAGGCGTGGTAATTGCCCAGTGGGAAGAAGTCGTGAATTTTTACAATTCTTAAATAAGTATATTAGAGATCTTTAAAGATATTTAGGAATCAATTTTTAAAGGACATTATCCGCATATTTTTGTCCTGCCAAATAAAAATATTGTTTTTATTATTTCTAAAGATTCCCCTCTTTCATTAAATATCCATATAAAAAACATAGGATAAATTAAAGTATTTAAATAATTTTTTAAATGTTATTTATCGTTGAAACTGCATCTTTAAAAAAAATCATGACGTTCTAGCGAACAACTGAAAACGTAGTTTTTAAAACATTAGTTTTACGAGAGTATCGATTTATTCGTGTGTGAAAAATGATGTCACATGGTGTAATATTTTTGAAACATGTTTGATAAAACAATCTGAGAGTTTGTGAACTGAAACTGATTACGACCAACTTATTTCACTTCTATGTATACATACTATATATGTACATATCAATGTGCATTTTCTATGTTTCCTCACACTCTTATTTCGATGTTCTTCGTATTTGACTCAATGCAACGAAAAAATGTAAAAGCAACTTGGAAAAATCAACTCAAATGAAAAATAGTAATAATTTCAACGCTGAATTCTATACGAAATTCCTTTTGTTCCTTTTAAATAAGAGAGAGAGAGAGAGAGAGAGAGAGAGAGAGAGAGAGAGAGAGAGAGAGTATCTAGAGTACATGAACTGCCTGTGTGAGAATGTATTGTGATCGGACTTTTTTACACTAAGTATGCATGTACAGTGTCGGATAATAAATAAGAACACGTTGAACACTAAAACTTCCATTGTTTTTTTTTTATCGGACTGCTTATGGTAAACAATTTTTATAGAAAAGAAAATGGTATGGTATATACTTTATAAATTTCTAGGTGGCAACACTACATTTAAATATTTTTTGGGGATTCCCAAACAAAAAAGTTGAAGCGAAGCATTTGAAGGCGGACAATCTAATAAGAACAGCAGACGAAAAAATTTATATTTTAAAAAGAAAACTTAAATTTGTTTATAATTTGTACTGGTAAGCATTTAAATGGTAGCATTGAGGGTAATTCAACAAATTAAATGTAAACGATTCCGTAATGCCACAGCAAGATGGGTCGAGCAAAGCACTGTAGTAAGGAGGTCTGTGATTTGGTGAAAAAACTGCGAAATGAGGGACAAAGTATCCACCAAATCTTTATTACCTCAAAAATTTCATTACAAGAGAGGTAGGCCCCGCAAAACTACAAGTGCAGATGACAATCGCATAAAAATTTTGGCGGCGCGCGATCCATTTGAGGCAGCTGCCGAAATTAGAGAGGAGACAGGGGTTCAAATTTGTGCTCGATCAGTAAGGAGACGTTTGGTGGATAAAAAAATGCGTGAGAGAACAGCACGAAAAGTACCAATGTTGACACAATGACATCGAAAGTGTCCCATAGAGTTCGCTGAAGCGCACATTGAGTGAGATGGCCCAAAATATACTAGGAAGTCGTTTAAGCACGGAGGTGGAAGCATCATGGTATGAAAATGCTTCTCTTGGTATGGTGTGGGCCCTCTGTATTGGATAAAAGAAACGATGGACATATTTCTTTACGTAAACATCCTTAAGGAGGTGATGCTTCCTGAATGGAAAATGCCCCTAAAATGGCAAATGCAACAGGATAACGACCCAAAGCACAACTCAATCCTTGCGCGAGATTTGTTTTCCCATAATGGAATTCCCGTTATGACCTGGCCTTCACAATCTCCTGACCTTAATCCAATCGAGAACTTGTGGAATACTGTTAAAGGGAAGATTGGCAGTACCAGAGCTAAAAACAAAGACGAATTGTGGCAAAGCATTCAAAGAGCGTGGTATTACATAACCCAGGCGCGTCTCTGGTGGAATCAATGCCTAGAAGGTGTAAGGCAGCTTTAATTAACACAGGCTATTCCAAAAAATATTAGCATTAGTGAACAATTTGAGTCAATATTATATAAATTTTCTTTTTAATTAAAGTGTTATTTGTTTGTTCCTTTTGAAATGTGATTTTATGTATAACTTTTAAATTTATTTTTTTACACTGAATTGATTTTGTTTTTGTTTTTAGAAAATATTAAACTTATGGAATAAATGAAATACCTTTTAAATTTATCATAACCCTAGAGAAATATTTTTTTAAGGTTTTTGGTTTCAAAACAAGGTGTTCTTATTTGATTGTCCGACACTGTGTATCGAAAAATTTGTTGTTCAGGGATCTGGCCCATGCAGTACAAGCAGAGGCGTCGGCTCCTTCAATGTCATCTCATTTGTACATATACACGTGGTTTACTGCGAACAATCGATTAATTTTCATATTAGCGAGTGATTCACTTCAGAAGAATTTACCGTTATTGCTAGTCGTGTTGTTTTTGCGAGTAATAATTTTAGGGCAAATATATAAATAAGGGAGAGGGAGAATGAGAGAATAGTGGGTTTCGTGTTGTTCTTGCAGGCGTGAATTTTGTTTGCTCGGTCTTTTGTTTCGAATTTATTCCTCAATAAGGAGACTGAAAGAAATGAGTTTGTTGTAATTTTTTTATGTGTGCCTATAGAGCGCCACAATATAAAATAATTCGCCACAAAAAAAGTTGCTGATCCAGATTTCAATATCCTGATATAAGAAGTTTCACTTCGAAAAGTATACGTCTGTATATATATAACCTGCCACTTGCTTGGCAGGTGCTTACTTTGCTTAAGCATTGATCCAGGCTGTGTATAAGATCAGATCAGGGTATCGGCAGGTTTGGGTGAATTGACGAAAGAATAAGGGCAGTTGCTTGAGTTGTCCTAGAAATTTTCTATGTACACTGCAATGATGTTTTTTGTACATCAACCTAATGCTGTACTTGCAGTTAAAGCTAGAATTATTTTTATAATCTTCCTTCATACTTACCCAATAAAAGAAATTTTATTTCCTTACGTGATTCTTTTTCATCACGACGTATTCGGTCGTTAATTTCCTGATTAATCAGATTTTGATCATTATTCTTATTTTTGTGTAAACAGCACCACGCACTCATAATGTTTATTTATGTTAGTAGTATAGTAGTATGTATTTTTGTATATTATCCATACAAGTATACATATATATATATATGTAGAGTATGTAGGGCTTGAGATTCCGATAATTTTGTCTTTTATGTTATTACCGAAGTTCGATGTTTCTTTACACGATCAATAATGCGATTATCTTTCCTTAGTAGACACCTAAGTAATCAAGTATAGATGTTTTTATATGTACATAAGTACATACAACACAGTATTTTCAGATTTATGAAGCTATTTATAATATGTGTATTGCACCCCTAAGCTTCAATGACTTTGTTCTCCAATTTTACACAACTTGAACGAAAAAATATCAAACGCACACTGAGGACTTAAACACAGAGAGTATTTACATTGTATGGAAGCAAGAATACGTATGTTTCATGTGTGGGGTGGGGACCTATTTCATAATATACGAGTGCATGCACATCAGAGGTAGTTATGCCCTCATGTCGTTGAGTTCATGCAGTAATATTTAAAACTGAGTTTCACAAGAGTTATTTTTATTTTAAAAGGGATATGAAATTCTATATGATTACTTATGTATGTATGTATATGTAAGAGTATGTTTTAGGTATGTTATTACACTTGAATGAATATTTCTCTTAAAAAAATGTTATTCTATATGGAATAGATATTTGGGCCAGCTATTAAATCTGCAACTGAAAACTAAATCGTTTCTATTGATTTCGTATTCACCGACCTCCCAATTTAAGGCATTCAATCTACAGAGTATCGAAACCAATAAAGCAGAAGCATATTGGTATTATATACTCGTATATGCTATATATATATTTATATCATATGCAGCATTCCTATATGTACTATATGCTTATAGTGAATACGAAAATGTATAAGTTAGGCCTCCTCTAATTACTCATATGCTGATAGCCATTTATAGTTTACGTGAGTCACAAGTTAAGTTAAACTTACGGAATTTCTCTAATTTAATATAAATCAATAAGTAGAAATAATACATTTTTCTACACAGCACCACCTTTCCGGATTTTAGTCATAAATCTTATTTAAAAAATGGGTTAAGTTATTAATGGACCAAGTGGATTGACAACACAGACTGGTAAAGAGTTTGTGAGAGGATTGGCGAACACTTGTTTGCTTTATATTTTTTCTTTAACATTCCATGGTGATGACTTTGGCAACACTTCAGCCTAAACTTCTTCTTTCTTTTAATGACACAACAGACCATGGAGGACATGGTCTGCTGTGTGTATTATATTTGTAGCTCTGCGCACTACCCAATTATGTACGCCACGGCGACCATAGTTAAACATCGAAATATATTTACAGACAAAAAAGTCATTACTCTATCTCACCCAACAAATATTATATGACCCCAGCTATCATTTTATTTAGCTGTAAATATGCGCTGACAGTCCAGTTTTGACACTAACTTCGAACTAGATTCCATTAAATAGCTAAATCTCTTGATGACAAGTGCATTTATCACCACACTACAATCGCTAAACAGAGAGCAAGAGTTAACTCTACCATCCAATGGATATAAGTCGTGGATGGATGACACGGGTAAATCCAAAGAAAATTTTGTACTTTGTATGTTCAAAATCGCCTTTACATTGCCAAGAAGCTGCCAGTATATTAAAGGCTTTTTCTTTAACTTGTAACCTTAAGAACAGTCTTCTACCAAAGTATAGTGTAACACATCCAACTGTGTACTGCTGTTCTACTAAGTATATGAATATTTATGTACATACATGTGTATACTCGTATAAATAACATACCTCTATTATTCAACCAAGTATCTCCAGTGTGGACGAAATTTAGATTTTTGCTCACATTATGTAATTTAAAAAAATATAAGCCAGTTCTTTAACCTCGTATCCTCCACTCTAACACTAAGTTTAATTAAACTATATTTTTGCGCATAAAACCTATCACGTAAAAAAAACAAAAGCTTGAAAAGTATTATGGGGACTTTTAGCCCTCGATTGAAACAATGCACCACCATTGGTTTACTCAATTTAAGTGCGGTCGTACCAGCACAAGTGAAGTCAAACCTTCAGATCTCACCACACCAGAAATGGTCGATAAAATCTACGGTATGATATTGTGCGATCGGTGAAAGTCGAACGTGAAGAAGCTACAGGCTTATTACATAGATCAGTGATCCCAGTTTTAAATAAATTATTGAATATGAAAAAGATATCCGCAAGACAACAAATTCAATCGTTGTACAACTTCAAAGAAGTGTTTGGCAATGTTCAATCAAAATTCAAACGAGTTTTTGTACCGTTTCGTAACCGTGCACGAAACCTGGATACATCACAATAGGCCAGAGAAAAGTCTAAACAATGGGTTTCTCCAGGCGAATCGAAGCCGAAGAAGGCCAATAGGCGTCTCTCGCCAACAAGGTAATGTACCAATTGGCACCAACGCGTGAAAAATCACTGCAGTATTCTCCAATCTGGAAAGGGAGTCTCATAGAATAGGTCCAGTGGTGAACGAGGTTAAAACTAAATACCTTGTGTCAACAAACAAAGAGTCACGGCGTCTTGGATAAAATGTCACTGTTGACAATTATACATTTGAAGTTGAGACGTGAACATTGACCACCAATAATGAGAGGAGCATTGGAGAGGAATTAAAAAATTAAATATGCGTGGACGACGTACAGCTGTATGGGTTGTACGTCGACACGGAAATAGTCAAACGTATAAAAACCCAGCGACTTCCCTGGCTGGGTCATGTTGAGCGAATGGAAAAAGGAGTTTCGGCTAGAAGGGTGTTTTATTCGAGCCACGGTGGAGGAATACACAAAAGAGGACGCCCTAGTCTGCGTTGAAAAGACCAGGTACAGAGCGACCTGACTGCACTTAACCTTGTCAACTGGTGCCAGCGCGCACATAGCAGAGGCGACTGGCGAAGCTTTATCAAGGCTGCTAAGATCAGTCATCGGTTGTAGTTCCAGCTAAGTAAGTAACTACTTAGTATACGTACTGAAGTAAGCTCTAACACCTAATGCATTATAATAAAAAATACTTATTTTTGTTTTAATTATCATATTATTTTATAATATTAAGTGTACATAGATAATTTGTTTTTATTAAATTATCTAATATTTTATTTATTTACTTTAAATATTATTACAATATTTAATTCCCAAGGGTAAAAAATATATTCTAAAGAATACTAGTGAAATTTATTATACAAACGCTTTTTTATTTTTGGTTTATTAAAAAATCTAAAATTAAATACTCGTAAAAAGAAATAAATATATCTGTAATTATGTATATAATAATTAAGCATTTGTTTTGTATTTGTTTTGTATCTTTATTAATGTAATTGTTTTTCCATTTACTTTTATGTATTTTATATTATTATATTATTATGTATGTAAAAAAGCATTCTTGCAGAAATCGCAATTATGTTATTTGTAAGTAATTTGTGTTTTTTCTTATCAGTTTTTAAATTATTTTTACTAAATACAATACATTTATATACCCTTGGTCAGTTAGATGCTTTGCGTATTTCCACTTATATTTTTATGTTTTATGCATCTCATGTACTCAAAAATGTAAGTATTTTATTATGTAAGTAATTCAGCAGCACCATTCACATCTGTAGTCGACCGCTGCTGACAATTTCTATCAATTATCGTAATTAATGTTTAATTTAATATATACGTATTTATATATATAAATATACATACATACATACACATACATATGTGTGTGTATATGTATATATATATACTTACATATTTAACTATAGGTATTATTATTTTCTTTAATTTAAGCCTAATTGTATGAATGCATTTACTATATATGAATTTTTTTGTTTTCCGTTTTGTATTTCAAGTATTCTTAAAGTATTCTTAAGTATTTTTTAAATTGTTTCTATTCAATTTTATTTATTTTATTTCAATGTTTACCTACATATAAAATATTTTCTTTTGTCTTTTTCATTTGGAAACATTAAAATTGTATTTATTTTATTTGCTAAGCAAGAGATTTAACATATCTATAAATTACAATATTTGAAAAAATTGTGAACGAAGTTTCTTCACATCGACGACCTCGATAGTCTAGTAGGTAGAGAACTAGACTTTCATCTAAGAGGTTGGGGGTTCGATTCCCCTATTGGTCAGGCAGTTGATTCTCATAAACTTCTTATATTCCTACCGATATGAAGTGAATGAGAATTCTGAGAAACTGTACAAGTACACAACTTGACAGGCAAAAGCAAATCATCAAGTGTTAACAAATTGCCACCCCTCTGTTCGGAATCGGCATTAAACTGTAAAAGTCCAAACCATATGGTACCATAATGGACCATCCCGGCCTAAGTGTGTCCTCTGGCCAGCCACCTATACAACCAAAGAACCAACTTTATATTGGCACTACCATACAGATAAATATGTAATACATATATTGGCTTGGGTCATGCTTTTTGGTGTAAGGCGCTGGAAATGCCGACATTCCACTACATACATACAATCATGATAAATGTGCAGATGTCAGAGCAAATGCTAGGCTCGACCCAAATTATGAAAGTTCATAATAATTATTCACAGAAATGAGCTCCGATCGTAATTAACAGAATATACATTGTTTATAACAGAAGAAGTTGCTAAAGCAACATGAAAAATAATAACATTTTTATATGAAGCCTAATGTTGAAACAACTAGAAAACCAGACAGAGTAATATTAATAATATACAAAAAATAATCAAAAGGAATTTTACTCGAAATTTAAAATACAAATGGCAATTTAATTTAACTACATACTTTTGTTTTTTCTCTTTAGATCGTATCAAATCCTGGCAATGCTTGTTCAAAATCCCCAAAACTTTTGTCTTTTGAATGTTTTCCTGTCCTTATACCGTTTTAAGTCAGGCCATTCATTCATGCTGTATAAGAAACGAGTTTTGATGGCAATAACACGTCGCTACGTTTCTTAATATTACTGGCCTCATTTTATATTTGAAAGTACAGGGTGTTATTTTTAGACATGTGGTTTTCAAGAAGAAATAAAACGCATATAATCTAATGTATGGCCAAGAATTTAGCATTATTAGAGAGATAAAGATTTGCCATTATGTTTTAAAAACGATTTCGGGCAAGAGGCCGCCGCAGCTGGTTCGAATAAATTCCAGCTGAGAGGCCCAATGTTCGACCACTTTTTGTAGCAATTTGGGGCCGTATGTCAGTAATAACACGCCGAATATTCTCTTCCAAGGCGTCAATCATCTCGGGCTTATCTGCTTAGACAAGCAACTTCACATAACCCCACAAAAAATAGTCTAGCGGTGTTAAATCGCACGATCTTGTAGGCCAAGCCACAGGCCCACGACGCGAGATAATGCGCTCACCAAAATTTTCCTTCAATAAATTGAGTGTTTCGTTGGCTGTACGGCATGTAGCGCCGTCTTGTTAGAACCAAAGGTCGTCCACATCAACATCCTCCAATTCAGGCACGATAAAGTCATTAATCATGGCTCTATAACGTTCCCCATTGACTGTAACATTATGACCGGCTTCATCTTTGAAAAAATATGGACCAATGATTCCCTCTGCCTTTAGGGCACACCAAACAGTAACTTTTCGAGGATGTAACGGCGTCTCAACAATGGCTTGTTGATTATGATCACTCCAAATGCGACAATTTTGCTTATTAACGTACCCATTCAACCAAAAGTGAGCTTCATCGCTGAACTAAATGCGTCGCGCGAACCGAATAATAATAGTAATAAATAAAAAATAACCGAATAGTAATAAATTTGTAGGATTTGAAAACGTTGTTCAGGAGTAAGTCTATTCATTATGAAATGGCAAACCAATGGCACGCATAAATTAAGTGACAGCTGTCAAAAAGACCAACTCCGAAAAAAGTATTGCCAAATTGAAAACTTTGCTTTCTTTACTTTTTTAATGGCACAACACTCATGTTGTGCGTGTTATATTTGTACATGAATGGAAGGGACCTACAGTTTAATGCCGAATCCGAACGGCGAAGTGAAAGGCTTTTCATAGCAATTTTTACTCTTGTAGGTTTGCCATTGCCTGCCAAGAGGTGGTGCCGTGTAGAAAAAATATTTTTTCTATTTTTTTTTGATTTATTGTTTTTGTTTTGATTTTGCTTGTGCCGAGATTCGAACCCCGGATATTCTGTGTAGCAGTGTGTAGCATTACCACTACGCCACAGCGACCTCAAACCACATTTCTAAAAAAAAACACCCTTTATTAAACCTTTCAATCGCCATTCTTGGAAAGATTTCGTTATTTGTAAAAAAAAAATGAAAAGGTCTATACTTCAAATGATTTGGAGATATTGCACACTAAAGAATTTTGGTTGAAAAAAGCTGTATGGACTTGACTGGACAATCACGTGTCAAAATGTCTTCAGTGCGCGAGGGTTTCTCGTTTATAAAGGAAGACCCTTTATAAACTACGGGAATTTCGTTACCTATCGTTTTTTATGTTTTTATAATTTTTTTTTACCAAATATTTTTCTAAGAAGAACTTTCATTAACTTTGCCACTAATTGTTTTTATGGAATATTGCTTCAAGGAAAATTTGTATTTCTATTGAAAAAAAATCATTATAATGGATTACATACCGGTGTATATGTTATAAGTATATGTATGTATATCTTTATGCATTTTGAGTTATGGTTTTATTCTTTAAACATGTTCAAATTATAAACTTTTTTATAAAAATACAAAATACATCAATTATGTTTGTGTGTGTTGGTTTTGTTTTTATACTTAATATAGCAAAGTGTGTGAAAATTATCTAAATTTGATAAGTTAAGTTAAACTATAAAAAAAAATATATTATTTACAAAAAAATATATTACTTATCAATACAAATAATCAAAGACATAATGCTAATAAATAAATAAAATTCAATTGTGGAATATTGGAATAACAGCTTAATTAAAGTTTAAATACAAAATGTTTCGGTTACACAGTGCAACACAAATAATAAAAATAAAACAGAGTGTTTAGCGACGCATAACCTCTGAAGTACATTTAGGTTCGGAGATTTAAACATATTTAAACATTTTAAAATATTTCACAGAATTTTAAAGTAATAAATATGTACCTTGTGATTATAGAAGTTTACTCTGGTACATAACAAACTATGAATTTCTATATTTCACTGTACCACACAAAAGGTGAAATCTTTATCATTGCTACCTATCCTAGAATAAGTTCGATCAGGGTTTGTGCTGGCTGTCGGTCAGCCAAATTTCCACACTCTTTCGTCTTTTATCTTTAGATTATGCAAAGGTGTACGAGTATTTCGATGCGTTGAGTACAAAAGCGGCCCAACCACATTAATTTTTTTTTATCAATTTGGGGCGCTTTATCTTTACAGAACTCCGAAAATATTGTGTTAAATAAATGTTTTTTTGTTTTGATACCCACAAATCTGGCAACACTAGTCCGATTATGTCAAACGAACACATGTTTGAAAGGTGGCATTTCAGGTTAGATTTTATGTGCAGTTTATGACAGTTGTGTAATGTAGTTGCTAGTGTAAAAAGTTACATTGATTTGGAAATGATAGAAATATCTGAAGAAATACGATATGTGATGCTTTATTACTATAGAAAAGGTAAAACCGCTGTAAGAATATGCCGAAAAATTTGTGCGGCTTACGGTGAGGATGCTTTGAGTGAACGTCGGATTCAGGATTGGTCTGCTAGATTCCGTTACCGAAATTTCAATATCAAAAATGCGCTGAAAGATGGATTGAAAGTCATTGAAACATCCGATGAAATTTGGCAACTGGTGGAGCAAGACTGACACGCGAGCTGTCAGGAGATAGGCTTAGTGGCTTTGGAGGCTTAGTGCCTCCAACATCAACTTGTAACGAAAACCGAACCGTGGGCCGACATTGCATGATAAAATTTGAAGTAATAAAAATAACGCAACCGATTTTGAAAAATCTCGTTATTATCCATTTTGGTGATGTGCACTGACCACCTCGTAGTGGTGATTTGACTCCGTCGGACTATTAATTGTGGGGAGTCATTAAAGATACATAAATGTTACGCTAGCCATCCAGCAACGATTGATGCTCTTTAGAGCGAAACTGGTTCATCGTTTACTGAATGCTGCAAGACCAGTCGAAGAAGTCATTTGAATGAAATAGTTTTCCACAATTAACCGGAAGGATTGTACTTTCGAAAAATGAAAACCACATTGAGAAAAAAATATTCGTGTTTTATTTACGCCACAATCAAATTCCAAATTCCAAAAATGGTTTACCCCACACGAGACATACGAGAGAATGTATAATTTGCATCTTTGCGGTATTACAAAAAAATCAAGCTGTTGACTCTAAAATAATCTAGCCCCGAGTCTATTTGTAAGTAAACTACTCTTCGGTTTTCATTAGTAAACTGGGAAATACTTAAATTGTTTCCACGAAGGTATCTAGAAAATATTTGCCCGGTTGGCTGTTATTTAATATACTACATGGCTTCGGATTACTTTAATATTTATTACTTTACTTACTTTTGATGGCACAACAACAGCCCATGGAGGGCCTAGGCCGAGCTTTTCGCATCCACTCATGCCGTGCGTGTTATATTTATACATGAATGGAAGGGACCTACAGTTTAATGCCGAATCCGAACGGCGAAGTGAAAAGCTTTTCATAGCAATTTTTACTCTTGTAGGTTTGCCATTACCTGCCAAGAGGTGGAAAAATTATTTTTTCTACTGTTTTTTTTTTTGTTTTGATTTTACCTGTGCCGAACCCCGGACACTCTGCGTAGCAGTCCAACGCATTGCCACTACGCCAAAGCGACCACTTTAATATTTATACTTTGTTTAAAGTTTTTGTGAAATTCTTTAGAAAACTTGAACATATTTCGGGTATCTATTTAGACCAAAATCTGCTAAAAACAGGGTATTAAGAGTATATCTATGCAAACTCAGAAAAGTTTTAGCAACACTAGAACAATTATAACCCTCTAGTTCCAAAATTTTTAAATTAAATAAAAAAATTATAGTATTGGTATATACCTGAATTTGTATGGACCTGTTCCCCAAAACTTAAAAAAAATGATGGACGTGATGTTATGAAGTCGAAAAGTCGGGATCCCCCTCAAAGCAGTTTTTGTTGTAGGAGCCTTTTATATATAACCCCTTTTTCAACTTTTTCCCTCTTTTTCTCTAACCCCTTGCTTGCTGTCACCCCTTCTTCTTTTCCTAGGCCTTAAGTACAATGGGCTACATAGCCGGAGTGCTTGAGGAACTGTTCTGCACTCGTAGGTCAGGTTCCCGGCCTTCTTCACACCCCACCAACCATGAGCCTTTTAGCAATTTTTCTTTGATGATTAAACATTTTAAAAGTTCATATTCTTAGCTATTCATAGAACTGTTTTTATACACTAACCGTATAATCACTTCGCCGCTTGCATTCGGCATAAAACTGTAGGCCCCTTAAATTCATGTACAAATACTTATAACACGCACGGCATGAGTGGATGCGAAAAGCTCGGCCTAGGCCATGCATGGGCTGTTGTGCCATTAAAAGATAGAAGAAGAAGAAGTTAGTATCACGGTAAGTATTTTATTTGTTTTTTTTCTTCTTTTTTTCTTCTCAAATTCAATCTATTTTCGCATTTATATGATAGTTTGAGCAGTTTACAATACGATATGATAAATTGTACCAGAAAAGTATTCTGGTGGTTATTGCACCCGTTTTGGTGAAGGTTGTCTAGGGACACTCTTGAGAATTAGAGGGTTAAATTAAAGTTTATGCGTGCTGCACTAAGACGTGCTTACATAAATTGCTTTATATAATATTTCAATATTTCTGTATAAGACAAAAAAAGAAAAAAAAGGAGAAAATATTGAATATAACTGATCGGTAACTGTTTCATCTCATCGCAGGGACAAATCTTATATGTACCCTTGCAGTATCAGAATTTTTTTTGTTTTTAAATACCTAAATTTTGTTTTTAATGTATGTTTATTTTTCTCTAAGAGTATTTTTTCTTATAAGCATATAACAAATTAAATTTCCTGTTCATTTGATAACTGCAAACTGAAGAAAATATATTTATGGTACTTAGGTGCGGGTATAATGCAGATATATTTAACTCCGCACGATATTATTAAAAATAAAACTTCAATGATAAATATTGAAAACGAAACACTTGAAGATTTTCTGTTTCATCGTTACTTGCACGTTACATAAATATTTGGTAACATAATTTGTGTAATTTTACTTTTTTAAAAATAGCGACAGATTGGGTCCACTTTTTTATGTCCACTAGAGGCAGAAGGCACAAAACGCTAGCGTCATGTGTGTGTATGTGTTTGTGTTGGGTGGGTGTGCCTGTAAGTGATGGGTATGCTCGATAAACGCGCGAAGCAATTAGTTTTTCTTGTTTTTAAGTATGTATCTAAATAATTATATAAGTATTTATATGTATACAAAAAAAAAAAATAAAATATGCAAAAATGCTATAGCAATAAGTACTTATGTAAAAGCACCTCATGATAAAAACTTGTAGTTGTGCCCTTTAAAAATGAAACTCGGTTTACTTAATTTTTTTTTTTTAATGATACATCAACACACAGGGTGTACCCCTATGAATGCAGGGCATTGTGTTGAATGGGAGGAAGATTCATAGGTGAGGGGAAGAAGGAGGGAGAATGAGAGAGGGGATGCAATCACACAGGACACCGATAAAGACATAGACAGCCATTGTGGCAAATGTTATGCCTTTAGCACAATGAACGTCATTTTATCAGTGTCGCATGTTACGCCAAAGGCCAAGCTTTTCGCATCCACTCATGTTCTGCGTGTTATATTTGTACATGAATGGAAGGGACCTACAGTTTTATGCCGAATCATGGGCAATTTTTAATCTTGTAGGTTTGCCATTGCCTGCCAAGAGGTGGTGCCGTGTATAAATTTTGTTGTTGTTACTTTTTGCTTTGTTTTTTATTTGTATTTTTTTTTTTATTTTGCCTGTGCCAATATTCGAACCCCTGACACTCTGCGTAATAGTCCAACGCACTACCGCTACGCTACAGCGACCACTAATGTTTTTACTCCAAATATTTTCGCTCTAGCGATAATCGTTCGCTAGCTGGATCTAGTTGAGAAACCTCTAAAAATCTAAAAATAATATGTCAAAGTTTTTCTTTAGGATTTTAGGATTCTTTTGGTAAAATAAATATTTATTAAGTGAATATGTAATAAAATTTAACCGTAAATTACAGAATTATATTAATTTATATAAAATGTCAAAAAAAAAAAAAAAAATCATTATCTCGAGGCTGTTAGGAGAGAAGGGTACAGCAACCGATTTTTTTTTTTTTTTTGAACGGACCTTTTGAGGCCTTTTAATGTATTGTATGTATGTATGTGGATATGCTGGAAAATTAAACGTTTTCGTATTTTTCTATTTTTTTCTTTTACCATATAAATACTTAAATAGTGTACATTAGAGCGGTTCGGTACACGTACAAAAAAAAAGTTTGAAAAAACCACCCCCTATCTGAAAGCTTATGTTGAGAGTATTTCAAAACAATTTTTTTTTGGACCACCCTAAAAACCGCCAAAAATGAATTTTTGTTTATAACTTTGGCAGTTGATGTCCGATATTTATAAATGATATATTGGTGTAAAAGGCTCAACGATTGCTACATATTCTATATTTTAGGTGTTATTCATCTCCGAAGTCATTTGTAATAGTTAGGTTGTGTACTCAGAGTTGTACAGAGTACAGAGTTTGGTTTGAGTTACAACAAAAAATCTAAATTATTTAAGTACTTACAATAAGAATTGCACCAAAATTTAAGCAGCTATAACTTTTTCGTTTATTAACCTAATGGAACACTTCTTGGGCAAGTATTTAATGATTTTCTGAGAGCTTCAAATTATTGAAAAAACAAATTGCCTTTAGTGGCAACGCGACCTAACTATTGCAAATGACTTCGGAGATGACTAACACGTAGCAATCGTTGAGCCTTTTACACCAATATATCATTTATAAATATCGGAAAATATTAAATTTTTTTTTGAAATACTCTGAACATAAGCTTTCAGATAGGGGTTGGTTTTTTCAAACCATTTTTTGTGACCCGCTCTAGTGTACATATGTATGCGTACGAATAGCTATATTACTTGTGTTTCTATGCAAAAATGTAATTTATATCTGTGTAATGTTCTCATAAGTATAAGTAAGTGTAGGTAGTAAATATTTTCTCTTTCCGGTTTGTTGTGTATGTCATTTTTAACCGTCATTAATTTCTATTATTTTTCCTTGTTCTGTTTTCCTTTTTTTCTGTTTTGTTAGATTTTTGTTGTTAATACTTATGAATTGTTTATGCTAATTAATTACTATATGTGATTCCGTCATCGTTTCGGGTTCCTCGTGCATGCCATGCAAATATTCGATTATAATTAAGATACAGTTTAAAGCTATTTGAAAATTCTATAATATTTACATAAGTACATGCAATATTTCTCATTTTATTAATTTTGTTTTTGTTTTTTTGCTTAAGATTGGTTCCTATTTTTTGTGCGCTAGTTTTACCTGGTTTAGTGGCACAACGATTATATCAATCAATACTTACATAAAAGCGTAATTCATTTCACTTCGTAAACGCTTTTACAAAATAATCTCCACTAATAATTTTCGATAATTAGTGATGAAACTTATCAAAACTGGTTAACAGAGCTCGTTTCGCACTACTTTTCAATGATTCAAAAATACATAATCGGGCTGGTTGACTGGCGAATCAAAGGCAGTCATTATGAGTCTAATGAAAAATGTATTCGTTGCACAACCACGGTCTAATCTATGTATGTATGTATGTATGAATAATAATATAAGATATGAATAGTTAGAGATCGCTTGTAGTATGAAAGTATACTATTTGCTGAGTGTGCGTCAGTTTTTAAAGTACATCTTGGAATAAGCAAGGATATGCTAAATGGTTGTTGCTTATCAGGAACAAGACTAATCTTTAACCAGAATAAGTAGCTAACACACCAAATTCCTACTAAATTTACCGTATCCGCTCATGAATTTTTTTTCTAATATGAGGACAATATGTAGTTAAAAATTCGCCAAAAATCGAACCTAAATAGTATTTCGATTAAAAGGCACAATATTGTTTTTTAGTTTAATAGAATATCATGGAATTTTGGATACAAAATTAATGTAAAGTCGATATTAATTGATGAAATAAAAATGTGCAGTAATAATATGGTGGTAGCTTAAAATCCAGAGCTAGTAAGTAATTTTCTCGAAATGGATAGAAAACTTATTTACGTCCTAATACAAGATTGTACTCTTATTTTCAACCAAAAATTTCCATTTTAAAGAAGACATTTGAAGGGTTGAATTTCTAATAGATCTACCTAATAGGTAGGAGTCTTTTAATAACGGGAGTTATTCAAAAAAACAAAATGTCCTATAATTATAAAAAATATATATAATTTATGTTTCACTTCTCGTTTTATCACCTTTAGTACCATTGGGTTTCAACCTTGAGTGCATAGCGTGGCTTGAGTGCATGATTTCAAAAACTTCCAACTTGAGCAGTTGAGATATTCTATTGACAGAAACTAACACTCTTATGCTTCTTAGTACTAAATATTATGGTGGGTTGAACTGAGAGAGTTAAATCGATTGGGTCTTGTTATTACATGCTGTCTTTTTTAACCTTCACCATGGCGCCATTTAACTCACTTGGCTCTAGTTATCCATTACTTTTCTTTCCTATGTAATCCGCTTGGCTCTTGTTAATATACTAAGTAGTGCGGTTCGTTTATTCTACTGCATTTATTCAATCCTGGTTAAATCGAAACAATTTATCCTCAATAAACATGAACTTAGTTAGAAATGTTTTTAAAAAATGAATAATACTCAGACTATCAAGACTTAGACCACCTTTGCATAAATCCATTGATATCACCAAAGTAACAGACGGTATCGGAGTGTTGCCAGAAATTTCCATTATAAAGAGGCCATTTGAAGGGTTGAAATTCTAATAGATCTACCTAATAGGTAGGAGTCTTTTGATTCCGGGAACTATTCAAAAAAGCTAAATGTCCTATAATTAAAAAAATAAATATATAATTTATGTTTCACTAATCGATTAGTACCATTGGGTCTCAACCTTGAGCGCATGGCGTAGCTTGAGTGCATGATTTCAAAAACTTCCAACTTGAGCAGTTGAGGAATTCTATTGACAGAAACTAACACTCTTAAGCTTCTTAGTAGGCATGTATATGATCTACATAGATTACAATAATTCATTTTTAGCAATTAGGTTATCCGGCATACGATATCATTTCGAAATATACTAGCATTTGGCCACAACAGCCCATGGAGGGCCTAGGGCGAGCTTTTCGCATCCACCCATGTTGTGAGTGTTATATTTGTACATGAATGGAAGGGGCCTACAATTTTATGCCGACTCCGAACGGCGAAGTGAAAAGCTTTTCATAGGCCATTTTTACTCTTGTAGGTTAGCCATTGCCTGCCACGAGGGCACCACCAACTATACCACAGCGACCACATGGTATCGATTACAATTGCGAACGAACTCAAATTTCAGAACCCTGTCGAATATCTTAGTTTTATTTTTATATATTTTTAAGTTTAAGTATTCGTATTGTATGTTATATTGATGTGATTTTATAAATAAAAAAACACAATTATAATGGTATGAAAAGTAAAAAAAATGGATTTATAAATTGGACGGAAACGTAATAAATAATAATTTATTTAATTGAAATTATATTTAACAAAATGTGTGTAAAATATTTTTCCGATTTTACCGATTATTTATCTTTTACTTTCTAAGCTTTTTAAAAGCTAATTAAACTATGTATGTTTTCTATTTTTATTTTCTTCTATTTTACCATTTGTTTGTATGCTTGCTAAACTTAAAGCTTCATAAACACTCTCTGTTTTATTGTTGAAATATAGCATCGAATTGCAATTACAAATGAAATTTATAGACTGCTATAGTACTACTTATTTCAATAGTCTTCTTTTCATCGTATTCATTCCAACGTACGATCTCTGGTTTCGGAAAATAAATATACTGCATTGTTGTATATCAAAGCAGGAAAAAGCTTATTTTAAAAAATCTTTCTTCAATCAAACTAAAAATCAATCAAATTAAAAATTCCTAAGAAACATTTTCTTTAACATTTTGGAAACTTAATACATTAAAGTGGGCGGAGTTGTATTTATGGGTGAAATAAATTCATGATTTTGCTCCTACCATTGATACATCGGGTCATTGCAAGTCTAGCGCCATAAAAAATAAAAGAAACCTTTTTTAACAAAGTCCGTTGAAAAAAATTTCTGATATACGAACGATTCTAGTGCATGCTAGAGTTAATTTCATCCTAAAATTTTTAACAAAAAAAAAAAAAAAAAAAAACAAAACAAAATCGTCATCTAAATAATGATTTTTTATTTCTCCAATTTCATAATGTTGTAATAATGATTGATATCTTAGAACTACGCAACTGATGTGAAAGAAAAGCGATTGCACGCGAAATTCATGTTTGGTTTATGTTCAAGAATTTTATTTATTCATTCCATGCATTAAATGAATCTGAATGAAACTATATTTGAATTCATAGCGATAAATGTACGATTCTTAGCTAAACAAGCAAGAAGTATTTCGGGGTGTGTTTCAGAATCTCTCGGTGGAAATTTTGAGATCCGAGCTTTCAAATACACAGGTGGCTTATAAAACATATTCAATTTAGTTACTATACACATTTGTAATTTTGAATAAGTAATATAATCGCGAGACATAAAATTTTTGTTTGTTGAGAAGATCTGATTTTAATGTTTGAGCTTTTTTAATTAATCATATTCGTATACATAAATTCATACTTTCCAACACCAAGCATATTCGTGGTCCTGGTATTGTCAGATTATAAATTTCTTACTTAACGATCATTTTCACTATGTATTTATTTTATGATAACTCGTAGTTACAGCACATATAAATGGCATATATAAAATAATATGTAGATTTGTTTCATCTCTAGCAAAGGGTGTGTGGAAGTTCGGCTAACTGCTAACAAATTATTTTGTGTGAGTTCAGACAAGATTTGGCAAATGAAAAAAATTTAATCTGGAGTTTTCTAGCTCTGCATAAATTACTCTGCATGTATGTCAAATGCTGCGTCTTCGACAATAACAATAACTAAAAATACTTGAACAATTCCGATATCAAATCGACTTTTCCACCAAATTTTTAACATGAAAATCATAGCCTTACATATTCCTTAGATTGGCAATGACGCCAGCTTTTAATTATAAATTCAACATTTGGTCAGCATTAAGTCGAACTTACATAGGCTCCAATAAACGATTTAGAACAAATTTTAAAATTACTAAACCAATATATTCTCCGAAACAACGCTAAGCGGTTTACTTTGAAAATATCAAATGGAAACTATTTAAATTGTACTAAAAAACAATAAAACAATAATATCGCTATTCTACATTTAAGGTTATTATGTTCATTTATGTATGTTCATTAAAAAAGACTATAGGCAACGTTTCCTTCTATATATTTGTATTTGTAATTATATTTATTTGTTCATAATATAAATATTAAATTTTTTTCTCATGTGCGCACATAAATTATTAATATTAAAAACAAAATAATAATAATATTTATATAACTAAATTTAAAACACATAAATCAAAGTCAAAAAAACAAAAATAAAAGCATACACCTCTCATGTCGCTGTATGTGTGTGTGTGTGTGTGTCTGTGGTGTGTCACAAAAAGCATTTTATATTTATGTTGCATTTTTGCTTTATTCCCATTGCAATAGTTCTTCAAATATTTTTTTATTTTCTATTGTTGTTTGCGTACATTACAAAAAGTTGTATGTATTTACTGCAGTTATTGATTTTCCCTTCTATTTAAATCAATTACAAATGTATTGGATGTTGTTTTAGTATTTTGTTTTTTTTTTTTTTTGGTAATATTTTTCATATATAAATTTACATTACAATAGTTCATTTTTCATTACATATACAAATAATTTATATAATCGTAATTAATTATTAATCATATTATTCATTACAATTTTCATTTTCTCTTCTATTCGTTCTTCATTTGCCATTCCATTTATTTTTATCATAAAATTTCAAAATTCCATTTTAAGTTTTACTTTTGTCAAAAATGTTTGTTGTTGCTCTTCTTCTTCGATTTTATTTGTATTAATATAATTTATAACATAATGTATAATTTGTTATTTTTTGCGTTATAAAATTTTTTGTTGTTTATGATTTTTGTTTTTATTCACTTAGTACATGATTTTTAATTTCTTTTTCCATTTAAATGTACCTTAATGTTTGTTGTTTTTGTTTTGTTTACTAATATTTTTTATGCAAAAAAGGAATTATGAATATAATAATAAAATCACATAAAATAGTTTGTCGATACAAATCCAGTTCAGACCAAGTTATATTCTTTCAAATTTGATTGGAGAATTGTATCCTTTACAGCTGCAAACACAAATCTAATATTTTCAGTATCTATTTGGGAGTAGAAACGCAAATAATCAATAAAATATAGCATTTATATATATATAAATATTAAATTTAGTATCATTCTAACACGCACACTCAAACACACAAATCACTAAAGCACTCCTGTATTTTTTAATTTTATTTAAAATAGCATATTTATCTGGAGAATACTGTAAGTATTGCCCTCAACATTACCGACCGAATTAGCTTGGATTGACGAAAACATAAACTTTGAAGTTTTTATTAAAACCAGCATTAAATAAAAAACATAATTTTCAAACACACACAAACAAATACCAACCCTAATTGACAAAAGAATGCAGTTAAACTTAAACTTTGATGTTTTTATTAAAACCTGCATTAAATAAAAAACATAATTTTCAAACACACACAAACAAATACCAACCCTAATTGACAAAAGTCCTATATTTTTTCCAGGTGAAAAATAATTATGCTATTGTATTATGGTATGGTATAAGTATGTAGGAAATAAAATATAAAATAAAAGTATGAGAGGCCAACCTAACTGAAGCCATAAGAACAACCAACGATGTTATTGAATGATCCAGCAAATAACGTTGTAAGGAAAACTTTTTTTTTTTTTTTAATTTCACTGGAAAAACTTTTCAGTTGTCTTTTAAATCATTCTAATTTATATTCACGCCTACAAATCACATAAGAACTTACCAAATTCAAACTGAGTTCTCATCTTCGAATGGAAAAAAAAAAATTCATATCATTAGCTTAATGTAGATAACCCTAACTAACACTTTTTTAAGAACATCCTTCTTGGCAAATTTGGAATAAATATACATTTTACAGTACATAGATCTCCAAACGACATTTCGATCAAATTCTAAACTAGACTTATTGTGAAAAATAATAAATTAAGATAATTTGATAGAATCTTAACGCATTTTATTAATATTCCTAATAGCTCAGACTAATTTCTTCGTCATTCTTCTTTCGAATCTCCCAGCATGTCACGAAGGCTAAATGGAGCCATTTCTCAGCATCAGCGACTACAACCAAATCTATCGCAATCACAATTGCAACATCGCTAGCCAACACAGTTCAATATACTATCGTCAAACAGCACTGTTGGTCAAAAATCATTTTCATCATTGGCTTAAAGAAATGAAGAAAACTTCTCTTTGTTCTTTTTTTTTTTTTTGTGATGTAATGGATTTAAGCGTATTAGCCCTTAAATGTAGTCTCTTTTTGTATTGACCCCTAGCCCCTGATTGGATTTCAGTACAATAATAAATTGTTTTGCTTCAGCCAAGATACGAAAAGTACGAGTATATAGAAAAAGTATAAAACAAAGCAATAATCTGTAAAATATGAGATTTCTGGATTTTTTTTCTAATGAATTTTATTTCATAATATATACATAATATATACATATTTATACGAGGTATGATCAAAAAATAACCGTTATTTTAAATTTTTCAAAAAGTATTTATTTATTCATCAACAACTATCTTGTCCCCTTCAAAGTAATCCCCCTCAGATATAATACACTTATGCCAGCGTTTTTTCCAATCCTCGAAACACTTCTGAAACGCGCTTTTTGGTATCGCCAACAGCTCCTGTTTCGATTTTTCTTTTATCTCCTCAATCGTAGCAAAACGCTTTCCTTTCACCGGTGTCTTCAGTTTTGGGAAGAGGAAAAAGTCAGCGGGGGCCAAGTCCGATGAATACGGTGGTTGAGACATGATAACGGTTTTGTTTTTGGCCAAAAACTTACGCACAAGCGACGTTGTTTTTGCTCAAAATTTAGCAATTTTGGAACAATCTTCGCTGCCGCGCGTTTCATGCCTAAAACATCCGTAAAAATTGCTTGGCATGAGCCGAACGATATGCCAACATCATCAGCAACCTCTCTGATAGTGATTCGACGATTATCCAAAATCATTTTCTTCACTGCGTCAATGTTTTCATCGGTTGTTGACGTGCTCGGGCGACCAGGACGAGCATCGACATCTTCTCGAGCATTGACATCTTCTCGGCCTTACTTAAACCGCTTATACCACAATTGAACTTGTTTTCTGCTCATAGTAGACTCGCCAAAGGCCACAGTCAACATTTCCAATGTCCTTGCGCATTTAATTTCATTTTTTACACAAAACTGAATACAGTTTCTTTGATCCATTTTTTCGA
The DNA here is from genome assembly GCA_958295655.1 of Palloptera scutellata. Lineage (NCBI taxonomy): Eukaryota > Metazoa > Arthropoda > Insecta > Diptera > Pallopteridae > Palloptera > Palloptera scutellata. The sequence goes on along the minus strand of OY282451.1, from coordinate 60,362,216 downwards.
ATAGTAAAAAATCGAAGTGGTCGCTGTGGCGTAGTGGTAGTGCGTTGGACTGCTACGCAGAGTGTCCGGGGTTCGAATCTCGGCACAGGCAAAATCAAAAAAAAAAAAAGTAGAAAAACTAATTTTTCTACACGGCACCACCTCTTGTCAGGCAATGGCAAACCTACAAGAGTAAAAATTGCTATGAAAAGCTTTTCCTTCGCCGTTCGGATTCGGCTTTAAACTGTAGGTCCCTTCCATTCATGTACAAATATAACACGCACAACATGAGTCGATGCGAAAAGCTCGGCCTAGGCCCTCCATGGGCTGTTGTGCCATCAAAAGTAAGTAAAGTAAAAAATCGAAGAGCACACCAAAACACGACTAACCTTTTTATCTGTCAAAAACAAACTGACAATCCAAAATGGTTGGTATTGCCAACATATATAACAGACATAACAGACAAAAAATGCGAAAATCGAACATACGTTGAAAATAACGGTTATTTTTTTATCACACCTCGTATACATAATATTCAAGATAATGAAGTAAATTTTTCTATGTTCAGTTATTGTAAAAAAATAAATAATACTAAGTTCATGTGTAGGGACACGTTTAGAAGGGCTCGTAAGCTGGTCATTCTCTGTCCCCAGGGGACAGTATGTTTTCTCCACAGCCCTTAGTATCCATAGTTTTATCACAGAAAGAACTGATCACAACGAGCAGACTATTACAACAGCAGCTAACCAATAATTGGTTCCAAACCAAATGGTTTAGGATCAAAACCCCCGTTGGGAATTAAAACTTCTGATTGGGACTAGGCTAAGTTAATTCACTTAAGAATTGTTACTGGATTCTTCAGGCATCGTCGGTAGTCTAGATTTTCAACCGGAAGGTTGCGGATTTGATGCCAGTGTTGGAAAGTAACTGCCGCCTCTGCCTAAGAGATGACACATAAGCAAGTAAGAGAGAGTAGTTTGTGTGTGATAAGTACGTTTTGTTAAGGTTCATGTTTTAAAAGAACAAACTCCTCGGAGTTTATAAGTTCGATCAATTTAAAGGATGAAACTAAGAATGTTATCAAAAAGGAATCATCTAATGAAATTTGAAATCAAATCCTTTTACCCATATAGAAATGTTCTCGACATTTACGTATATACAGTACTTTCAAGAAAGCAATCGGCTTTTTCGCATGAAATAATTTGAATATCAAGTAGGCCTTGATTTTCAAAAAACTTTATTTCATTGTAAATTTCGCAATGTAATTGTAGAAACAGTTCATTATACGCTTTCGTCACAAGAGCATATTTAAGAAATGAGTTCCGTATACGCGAAACGTTTTGAAGCAGTCTTTCTTTGTTCCCATCCAAAAGGTCCCAAGATGCCCCACTTGAGTGCTTCGGAGTAATTAAAAAAGTCGAAGGCGTTAGTCCAGCATTGGAACCAACATTTTTTGGTGCACAAAAATGTGGACGACTTGCCAAATCGCGGCATTTGCAGAGCTACCTCGAAACAGGAGGTCTTGGTTATAAGAAACCGTTTGAAGGAGTTTCAGATCCAATTCCGAGCAACGACGGTAAAAACCTTACTAACTGCAAAGCAAATAAAAAAAACGCCAAGAGTGAGCAACTGAACATGTGGATGACGATTAGAGCCAAGTGGTGTTCACAGACGAATCCTCCTTTTGGATGACAAACACTATTAAGCGTGCTTGGTCCACTAAAGACGGTTAGATGCTCCAGCGATCAGTGAAACATCCAGGAAAGGTTCATGTTTGGGGATGCTTCACAAAACAAGGATTTGGCAAATTAATCATGTTCACGAGGAATTTGGATGCCAACTTCATGACCACGATATACCGTCGTGGACTTCTGCCATCAACGGATATGTGGTTTGGGACAGGAAGCCGAGATTGGGTTCTTCAAGAGAACAACGACTCAAAACATCGTGTTCGACCCATCGTGAAAGAGGAAAACGGCATAACTTCATTGGATTGGCCCTCACAGTCGCCAGATGCAAGTCCGATCGAAAATGTTTTGGCTCTATGAAGTTAAAACTACGTGGAAAAAAGATACGTTCAATAAATCATTTGAAACGGCTTCTTAGGGTAATATGGCGAAGTTTAACACGGTCATATGCTGAAAAATTAGTCGATAGCATGCATTTCCGTTGTAATGAAATTACAAAAAATGGTGGCGACTGGACGCCATATTAATATATTTGCGCAATGAATAATTATTCATTTCAAGATGCTGTGGACTTTTTTTTAAGATAACTTAATTTTTTCAGTGACTTAAGCCGATTGCTTTCTTGTTGAAACTACTATAGGTGTATATTTAGAAAGCTTTTGAAAAAGTGATTATAATTATTTTAATAATATTGTATAATTCTTTGTTCTTATTTAGTTTAACTTTATCAAAAGTTTCTAACTTCTTTGAGAACAACGACCCAACTAATACATACATATGTAGATTATTAACACAGTCCAACAAATTAAAACTTTTTGCGTTTTAAAAGAGTAACCATTGTAAAAACAAAAAAACTAAAAGAAGTTCTCATGAACATTTTTTCTGAAGAAAGTCTATAGTCTAGCACGTCCTGGTTTGTTTTTATTCGCATTTTAAGATAAGAGTTGACGTAATGAATGAGTAAGCACATAAACATCAGTAGCTAGAGTGACAAAGTTGTTCCCAATGAAAAGATAATAATTTTTTATTTTTACATTAAGCCTCTACCACTTTCCTGACCTTCGTTCTTGATGGTCAATTCAATTTCAATTTTTTTTTTAACAAATCTTTAACAAAGTTTGTAATTATTAAAACTCTCTAAATATGAGAGTTATTAGATTAGTTTATATTTTCATCTTTGTGCCTAATAGCAATACCAAAAACTCTTTCAAACTTCAGAACAGTTGTAGTGTTTTTCAAGCCAAAATAGAGGCAATATACATACATATATGACATTTGCACGGTGCTTGCCTGGAGTTAGAGCCGTGTAACATCTCACCATCACTCTATTTCCATTATGCAGCCTTCGACAAACAGTTTTTTCTACCTCTAATAGAGGATGGAGTAGCTTAAATTCTTTGCGTATATGTAAACTTTTCTGGCCCTAATACTCTCATACTAAAACTGAACTGTTGCCCTCATTTCCTTGCAAAGAATGCAGTTTATTGATTGACATTCTGGACTATGCTTTTTGAAATATTATGCCAACAAAACTTGGTTTGGTGGAAAACAGCCTATGTACATTAAGTATGTAAGTATAATAAAGTGCCTACTCAGCCCATCCTTCAAGCTATCACGGATAGCTATATCAAGCTATCGGAAGGTCGTAACAGCCATCGCTCAGCTGAAAAACAATAAGGCTGCAGGCGCAGATGGCCTGATTGCTGAGTTGTTTAAGACTACACCCGCAGAGCTCAAAAAAAGCATGCATGAGCTTCTATGCAGAATATGGGATGAAAGCATGCCAAGTAATTGGAACCAACGGCGCTGATGATATTGACATCATTGGCACCAACGCGCAAGCAGTCAGTGCAGCATTTTCCAATCTGGAAAGAGAGTCTCATCAATTGGGTCTAGTGGTGAACGAGGACAAAACTTCTGTCAACAAACAAAGAGTAAAGGCGTCTTGGGCAAAATGTTACTGTTGACAATTATACTTCTGAAGTCGTCAAGGATTTTGTTTACCTAGGATCCAGCATTAACACCAACAATAATTTCGACATTGAGACCAAGCGGACATAAACTTTTGTCAACAGGTGTTACTACGAGCAAGGTAGCCAATTGAGAAGCAGAGCCCTCTGTCGACCGGCGAAACTAACGCTCTATAAGACCCTCATCCTTCCTGTCCTAATACATATATGGCGCTGAGACATGGACATTGACCATCAATGATAAGAAGCTATTAGGAGCGTTCGTGAGGAACATACTCCCTAAGACCTATAGTCCAATATGCGTGGACGATGTGTATCGAATAAGAAGGAACGATGAGCTGTATGAGATATACGACGACACTGACATAATCAAGCGTATAAAAATCCAGCACTTCGCTGGCTGGCTCATGTTGAGCGAATAGAAGAAAGCGCTCCGGTTAGAAGAGTGTTTTATTTGACCCACGTTGGAGGAACAGGCAGAAGAGGACGTCCTAATCTCCGTTGGAAAGACCAGGTACAGGGTGACCTGCACTTGGCCTTATCAACTGGCGCCTAACAGAGACGACTGTCGAAACTTTAAAGAGTCGGCCAAGACCGATCATCGGTTGTAGTGCCAGCTAACTAAGTAAGTATATGATTTTTGTTTTTTACCTTAGGTTTACATTTGAAATAAAACAAGACTTAAGTAATTGCATTTATTTTTCAATAAATGATTTTTATCAATATTAGTAACTACTACAAAATTTAAAAGAACAAAAAGAATTAACTATATATTTTTTTTAATTTAAATTCTGAAGCGACAATTTAAACAATTTGTTATTAACAATAAAGGAAACTATAATCAAAATGAGTTTTACTTAATAAGTGAAATAAAAACTATAATAAATATCATAGGAATTAGTTATAAATTTCGAGAATTAAATATTTTGTTTTATTAATGATTTTACCATCTCAATTGAATCCGCATGCATTTAGCCCAAATTGAATTCCTTGAGTGCGTTTTGCATAATAGTATCTTTGACTGCGCAGAACACTAGTTTTATGTTTTCGGTATCTGATTATTATACATAACCGAAAGTGTTGATAGTAAAAATCCAATCAAATTTTGCGTTATTGAAGAAAATTAAATTCAATAAGAAAACTTAATTTAAAATTTAATTTTTTTGCGATAATCGATTATATATGTATGTAACCAATGACAAAATATTGTACTAAGTATGAATATGATAAAATGTTTAATTTTTAAGATACTAAAAGCAGCAAAAAAGCAATTAAAGCTACGTTCTATGTAAATATATAAGGTTCTTTTACCTCAGTCTCGAAGTTGAATATCTTGTATACTTCAAACCCAAAATTATGATTCACCCAAACATTCATAATTATATTAACATACACTCACGCATATTCAGAAATGCACTTGCAACTTACCTGTAGCACAGGTGAAATGAGAATAAATTATTTTTTCGGAATCGGGATTTAAATCTACAAACATACGAAGTATAAACTCTCGGGCGGCAATTGCATCCCTTTGTGGACCTAGAAAAATGTTATAAGAAAAACACAAGCAACAAGACAATAGCGATAAATATTTATGAATATTACTTCAGAAACTAATATTTAATTCATAAGATCTCTAGCGTTTTCATATTACTTAATACTACGTACAGCATTTAAATGCAATCTTATTTAGCAGGTACACACTCATGTGAGTCATGACGAGTGAATCAAATATTTTGCTATATGAATTCAAGTTTTTATTAAGTAACCTGTAGCTGTTGTAAAATGGGAATAACATTGACGCTCCGGATCCGGATTCGCTGCTAGATATTTCTTTAACACAAATTGCTTTGCAGCTGCATGATCGCATTTGGGTCCTGGATTGTATGCGCAGCGACAGCGAATATTTGAAGTATTATTTACATTTCTTTATAAAAATCACTTTAAACAGAGACATTCCGAAAACCAATCCCGCTCTAAACAGAAATTCAGAAACGCAGCAGATTATGCGGTCTCAATTTCAATTCGATCGAAAGTGGATTTCGGAAAATACTGATATTGAACAGAATATAATTTGAGAATGGTATCACTTGGTTCAAAAAAAATCGGAGAGAGATAGTACCGAAATAGTAAAGTACCGAAAAATATGTAATAATTGGAAACCAAGTATAAATGGATTGATATTTACGATCATCGGTATAGAGAAAATATTTCACAGCACGTTTTGAATTTCCAGTTACAATCGTTTGCTCCCATTGACAGAGAGAATATGCCACATAAGTTGTGTTATGAATTGACCAATTATAATCGTTGGTTTCCATTTAGTTATAGGAACATTTTCCCAATAATACTCAAAAATTTGTTCTTAGCCATTTTTTTGTATTTTTTATTGTAATTGAAAAACCTTCTCTATAGTACAACTGTGTCAATGTGTACCAATTTTTACTATCTTTTAAATACTTTCGATTGAGCTATCGTTAATTGTATGTGTAGATTTCTATAATTTTTGAACCAATTGAATTACCATGCTTCCTATTTAACATTTGGGTAATTTACAAATACTTATATAATTAAATAACTCACCATCATATTCGGGAAAATAGTCTACCAAATGCGAATACATAATTTTTTCTTCTAACAAGTCTTTCTTATTTAAGAAAAGAATAACTGACGAATTTTGGAACCACGGATACGTAATAATAGTTCTAAATAAAGCTTTTGACTCCTCCATACGATTCTAAAAAGAACAAAGAGTTACACATTATCAAGTATGTTTTTATAGAATTTCAAACGAAATAAATTCAAGTACCTCATTATCAGATTCGAATAAAATTTGATCGTATTCCGAGAGCGCAACCAAAAAAATGATTGATGTTACATTTTCAAAACAATGAATCCATTTTCTTCTTTCGGAACGCTGACCACCGACGTCCACCATCCTGTTTTGTTTTTTGTATAAATTTAAACATTAATTAGTAAGTTAGAAAAATAATTTCTTATATGAAATTAAAGCAGAACACAAAAGCATTACTATTATTATTATTATTAAACAAATAAATAAAGCAAAACATTGAAGTTATATACAACAGCAAATAAACAAAATATATATAAAATAAATGAAGCATCTTTAAGTACAGTGTTAGCTCTTCTCTACCTAGCATTCCTAGCATACATCACTTAGCTTCAGTCAAAATGGTTCTGATTTCAAAAGTTAAAATATTGTTAACATTATACCTAAAAACTATGCCATCCAAATCGAATGGATACTCAAGTATTCCAGTTGTCGGAACACGAGCACGCAAAATATCCTGCTCTGTTGGCAAATAATCAGCTAGTGCAATACGATCGAGATCGCTTAGATAACTGAGAGTGGGCAATTAATTTGGAAAAATATGTAAGAAAAAGTTAACAAATGTAATGAGATTGTTTTCAGTTATAGTTTTCTGACTTAAATAAAATTTGTCCAAACTTAAAAATATGGCAATCTACATTACGTATTCTTTTTTAAAGTGTACGTTTCTTCATTTTTCTTCACACACGCCAACAGTTTAATTGTTAAAATTTTAAAATAAATCTTTCCTATAACCTAAAACCTTTAGTATCTAATATGCAAGAGTCTGAATAGTTTGAAATAGGTATGCATGGATGTAAGCTGCTCAGAAATACATATATTAAACGGAAGATGAAAAAGTTAGTAAAAAAAATATGTTAAAAGAAAAAATGCAAAACATTGTTTGTTAAAAATTTTAATACTCAGATTTGAGACATTAACAAATGACAACATGCAATATATTATTGAATTTCATTAATCATATTTCATTTTTAAAATATGTAGTTTAATTTATACCTAAATCGTATTTCTTCTAAATCAAAGGGATACTCAATAATCCCCGTTGTCGGCACGCGAACCCTTAAAATATCTTGTTCAGTTGGTAAATAATCTTGTTGAGCCACGCGATCGAGATCCATCAGATAACTATATTTTTATATATGTACATATGATAGGATATTATATTTAGTTTAACAAATATATTTTACAAATAGGAAACGTTTTCATCTGTTTTTTTGGTTCGAATTACACTCATATTCTGACGTTGTGTAGCTTAGAAATTTCAAGTTCTTAGTTTTCGGCGACTCAGTTAAAAAGTAACTAAATGCAATAAGAAAATTTTAGATCGCGGATACGGGCATTTCGTTCTATTTCGAACAGAAAAACTATTGACAGTGACAGAATTATTGAAACAAGTGTGCCCGGCTTCCAATCTCGGCACAGTCAAAATTGAAAATAGGGGTGAAAAAAGGGAACCATTTATTGTCAAGCAATGACAAACCTGCAAGAACAAAGCCCAATCAATTTTTAATTCCCCATTCGGTGTCTTACTCGACAGAAAACTGTAGTCCCTTCTATTCCTGTATAAATAATATATCTAGAAACAACATGAATGGATGCGAAAAGTTTGGCCTCTTCCCTCCTTGCGTTTTTCGGCATTTTCGCCTAATGGCCCATATGTTGTTATTTCACTTTTACCAAATGTTTAAAAACATCAATACATTTTGTCAGAATAAGAATGTAATTTCTTTATGCGAATAATATTGAACATATTTCTTACCAATATACAAAAGAAAGAGAGTTTATTCATAAACAAAAATGAGTGATTTAATTTATTTTATCTGGACCGAACTCTCCCTTTGGTATGGGTCGTGAAATAAGAGGCAGTTAAAACCGGCAGATAAAACCTGCAGTTAAAACCGGCAATACATCTTTGCAATTTTTTCAATGTTTGCTCATAATATGACCGCGGCATTATTACGCGGTGCCATTGACCAATCGTCTTTTATATATAACATTATTTTTATAAATATTATGGCACCAGTACATAGCTGAAATATGATATTACACTTACTATTTAGCCGAATCTGTAAGCTGATATTCTCTTCGTCGATCGTAGCATTCTTGTATACCAGTATCTGCCCAAAGTGTTTTTATGGCTGTCAAATATGGATCCTCAAATGTTGCAACTGTTTCATAATCAATACTCATCACTAATTCGCCCATTTCCTAAAATATTTTGAAGATTGTAAATAAGAAAATTATCGTATCGTATTAAGTATTATCTTTACACTATTATTACTTACACTATGCTCGGCAGCTCCATATGAAATTTTCAACATATCCATGGCCTTGATCATCGATTGCATGGCCATGAAAATATTTTGATAGACTAATTTGATATAACCTCTTTTATCATCTTCGGAATAACCGCTGCCGTGAATAATACGCATCTGTTTGATGAATGTAGATTTCCCGGATTCACCAGTACCTTGGATGATGAAATTTAGCATGATATAATTAAAGATCACTCAATAAAATAGAATGAAGTAACTTCTGTATAGTATAGTACATAGTACAGCAATATAAGAAATTTCTAAAAGTATTTTGAATTTAGAATTTTTTCGTTTGTGAAAAACGGCTCTGCTGACCTTTTATATAAACTGAGCATTTAAAACTATTCATCGTTTGAACTGAAACACAGTTTTTACATGTTCATAGCTTTAATATTCTGTCTAATAAAATGTGCATTAGCTTAGGCAAATCAAACTTTAGCGAAACCATTTTGTTATATTTTGTACATGAATGGAAGGGACCATACAGTTTAAAGCCGAATCCGAACGACGAAGTGAAAAGCTTTTCATAGCAATTTTTACTCTTGTAAGTTTGCCATTGCCTGACAAGAGGTGGTGCCGTGTAGAAAAATAATTTTTTTTACTTTTTGATTTTGCCTGTGCCGAGATTCGAACCCCGGGCACTCTGCGTAGCAGTCCAACGCACTACAACTACGCTACAGCGACCACTATCTTTAAGTAATTCTTAAAATCACAAAAGTTATTCAAATTGCAATTATTGCAAGTTCTGAGATATGTAGTTGGACAGAGCCGCATAGAATTTAGTGACCATTCAGTTCCGTCACCGTCACAGAAAACCGAACTCCAAGACTCTATGTTTTACCGAAGTCTTTCACAACCATACAGTATCCTGTAATCAAGCCACTAGCACTCTATAATTTTCCTGACAAGTAATTTATCTTAGCCAGATTTGCAGAGTTTACTTGTCATTCCTAGAAGCCAAGCGATTACTAATTACTTAAATAGTTATATTTTCGGATTTTTCGAAAGAGTTAAATTTAGGTACCCATATAATTATGGAGTTAAACTCCTTAAATCGAGTACAGAAATACCAAGCCTGTCTTTCTAGGCAACTTGCACAACCTAAAGTAGCACATGAAATTGCTCCGTCATAATGGCTTCGTGCAATAGTTATTCGCTCAATTTCCTTCAATCATTCACACTTACCCAATAGTAGCAATTTAAGTTCCCTTCGTGCATCTCTTTTGTCGCGACGTAGTTGCCTTTCAATTTCCTGATTGATGCGCTTCTGTTCCTTCGCCTCTTCTGATAAACAGCACTCCATACTAACTAATTTTTTAGCTGCTTACGTTGTTACTCGTTTTTACCTTTCTTCTGCTACTCTTTTTCAGTTTGGTCTTCTCTTCTCCAATTGTTTCCTCACTTTGATTACAAAATTCGAGAGAAAATATTTCTCTATTCTGGACTTATCCTCAATAATTATTACTTGGTTTTTTTTTTACTTTTTTTTCGTCCTTTGCTAATTTTATATTTAGTTGTAGTAGTGATTTGTTGTTGCTGTAATTTTATGTATTTTTCTTGACTGGAGCTCGGCTTAAGCCAACTGAACACACACGCACAAATATACCTCCTTAAATTGTCCTTCTAATTCAAGTTATGTATTTGTTAATGTTGATTATTTTTGGTAAAAAAAAAAATTATAACGTTGTTAAAATGTGTAAGAATCTCCTTTCGTTATTTTTTTTTATTATAACATTTGCTGGATGTTCAGGTGGTGCATGCGAAATTACGATGTATTACAAACTTAAGTTTTTGACCAGATTTGAATAATGACGACATCGACGACTTATGTTCCGTTTGTTGTAAAAACTTATTTATATATTCCATAAACATCTGTAAAATAGTAAATCAAAAGAGAACAATTATAATAAAAATTAATATTTATAAATAATACTAATACTAATACTAATTTAATTAATAAATATGACTAGCGCTTTCAAATCAACCTAGTTGTTATCTCCTGAGCAGCTTTCGACGGTATGCCAGAATTAAATGGTTTATTAAAAATTTGCATAGTATTCCTATTTCACACCAAACTGAAGTGCGACAGACAACAAATCTAATGCTAACCGAAGAGCTTTCACGAAAAATCCAAACGAAACTGGCATTTCCGCAGTTTCGAATAGTGATTTTTCATTTTCTTTTCTTCTTACAAATGCATTATTATAAGTAAGGCTTCCCCCATCTGTAGAGAAGAGTGCGCTGTCGGCGCCGTCTTCGTTCTCAATACCATCGTCACTACCACTGCTATGAAATAATCAGACTATCACAATACCGTAACTACTGTCGTTAGAATGTGTGTTTTAATCCAATTGTCTTGAACTTCATAGTCTAATAGCAAGGTTGATGACGCTGCAGGCAACATATGGATTTTCATTCATTTGAAGCTATGTAAGTATGATTGGAGGGACCTATTTCATAAAGATGCATACATATGAATACCTATATACTCTGAGACCATTTGGGACGGAGTAGCAAGACTTTAAATCTAGATCTATTACAACATCAAATCATATCTGAACTCGTTAGAAATTTTCTGGCTTATGATATTATGCTTTACGTGCCCTTTTCAATTCAAAATCTTTCAGCCTAAAAATGTAGGTCAACTATAATTTCGTTAAATAATATTAATTTTTAATGGACTCTGCTATGGCCCACCCTATTTTTAAAAATAAAGATTGCGGGAGCACATATGTTTTTTGCATATATCTGAAAACAAAATTAGATAAGTGGAAGTAGTCTTCAACATATTGAAATAAGTATTTACCAAAAATGGTACGGCCTAAACATCAGTGGTAAAAGCATTAGTACTTAAAGCTCGTATGAGAGAAAAGTACTAGAATGTTCTAAGAACTTGAAGTATTCTACGGCCTAAACATCAGTGGTAAAAGCATTAGTAATTAAAGCTCGTATGAGAAGTACTAGAATGTTCTAGGAACTTAAGGTATTCTAGGTAACGAAATGGCGGATATATATTTTCAACCGGCGAAAGTGAAATTTAAGATTCATTGTAGGGCTAATTACAGTTAAATTACTTAGTTAGGAGTGTCCATCTTTGGAACCGAGTAAAAATGGTTTAAATCTATTGTCTCGTAGCTCTTTGTGAGCTCCCAATACAATCCTATCCTACTAGTAAATGCTGGGACCAATTGTTGTTATTTAAGGTTTTTGTAAGACAACAGATTACGATGATAGCGGCATCAGTGTTACCAACTGGTGTGTTTTCATCCGGAGTTTCCGGGAATTTCCGAATCGTATTCGATTTTAGTCTCTGCTTACAGAGTGACTATTCGGCATTTCTTTTTGACACTGCTTCATTGAGGTGCATTCAGACTTGTGGTTGAGATGAAAATAGCAAGATTTATTCAGTTCATTTAATATTGATACAAGAGGAAATTAGTATTGTAAAACGTATAATAATAATGATTTGTTCTAGAACAATGTAATGAAATAAATATCCGGTACTCATATTTCTCAAAATTCGAATTTTCTGCTGCAAATGCCAGTTTTAAAATGTTACAGCAGAATCTGGCAACGTCAGGAATTCAAAAAATCATAAGTACAATGAAAATTGTATGGAAATTTTGTCTATTTGATCGTCTGTAAAAAAGCCTAATTATCGTATCGTATTCGTTCCCATTTCCTGCTTTAAATTGTTATATCCCGATTAAGGTGGATTGGGTCAATTCTATTCGATAGATGATTAATAATATTTTAAGCTGATATTTTGTTTTTGGATCAGGAAATCGCAGCTCATATCTATTAATTATTCAGTAATATTGAAATGCGCAATTCGATTTTAAAAAGCCAATACGATCTGCCCACGTTAAAAAGTTAAAGGATGATATGAATAGCAAAATAGTTATAAAATTTCCTTAAAATCATATAATTTTTTTTATCTACATTCTAGTAAATTGATAAAAAATAAATATGCAAATTATGTGTATCGGACACCTATTTAAGGGCTTCTTGGTATGTGGAATCCTGATGCAATTTTTGAAAAAAGTGTTTGTTAAAGACGCTTCGGTGGAAAATGTTAAAATCTCGGGAATCTCCGGATCTGAGCTTTGCCAGTATTGGTAACTATGAGCGCAATTGCACATTTATTTCTTATAATAAAATTATCAAAAGAAGTCTATAATTTCAATAGTTATAGTATAGATACTTATCTCTTTTTTATCGTAATTGCTTTTGAGCGAGCCATCAGTGAATGTACGAGTATGTATTAACGAATACTCTGACTTAAAACACAGATGAGATAAAAATTTTATCAAAAATACTACATAGGTAAATATTTATTACCAGCTGGGCTTCGCCCTGTTTCACTGGCCGGTCTTGCATAGTTTGATTGCACAACACTTTGCAATAATACGAAACCCATTTGTAATAAGTAATTGTATTCTTTGTATGTCAAATTAAGTAGATCGTAAAAAACTCTTACGGATTCTGTTCTGCCACTCCCATTAAATAAATACCAACGAATATGTGAGTGAGAGTAGTGAGATAAAAACAATTGAGCAAAAATATACCGACTTCTCAATTCCACGAAACAACAAATATTTACAAAACAAATGCAAAGGGAACAAATGATAAATGGATTTTACGGGTAAAATATTGATGTTAGAAACATGCTTCTTTATAGAGAACGATGAGATCTACTTTTCATACATTCATTTAAAGTACATATGTATATTTTATAGTTTGAATTAAATATTGCATTAAATGCACAAATTTTATTAAAAAAACTGAATTTTGTCAGCTTATCGGTTTATATTGATGAAACTACTAATAATTAAGAACTCAAACAAAATGCAAAATTTCATGATAATCCGTAAAGAAATTTAGGAACCTTTTCTGAACAAACATTTATCAAGGCTTGTTTTTATATATTTATTAGAAGAAGATGACGTGGCGCTTTTATCAATACTGGTGAAAGATTGTTTTGACTCTCACAGCGTTTGTCCACCCGTAACAAAGTTACGTTTTTTTTGGGTTCCCAATGAGGTTGTTGATGAACTGGCTATGGAAGGTTCATCGAATATGTATATTGATCTTGTCCTTTCTGCGGACTCGGCTGGGCTTCTTTTAAATTGATCATAAGAGACTGCGCCAAGAACATTGTAACCACATTCCAGGTCTACTTCTTTCTTTTAATGGCACAACCGCACATGGAGGACCTAGGCCGAAGCTTTTCGCATCCATTCATGTTGCGCGTGTTATATTTGTACATGAATTAAAGGGACCTACAGTTTTATGCCGAATCCAAACGGCGAAGTGAAAAGCTTTTCTTATGCAATTTATTCTATTGAATGTTTGCCATTGCAAACATTCAACAATATCTTATAGAAAAATAGTTTTTTTCTACTTTTTGACACTCTGCGTAGCAAGCCAAGGCACTACCAATTACGCCTCAGCGACCACCATTCCAGGTCTTAGTCAAGCTAATAACTTGTCGTTCTCCTTACTTACAGTCAGTCTATCTATCTACCAAATCAGATTTCAGACGCTAGTGGGCTACATATTTGGTCATGATGTTCTTAGATATCACCTATACAAGTTAGGTCTGTCAATGGAATGGAATATTTGGAAAAAAGTCTTTATCGGTCGTTACGATAAAACTCTCTTCTGCAAAATATGCTCGGGACTTGATTAGGTTACCAGTGCGTGTTTTGCCCTGAATTGGAAAAAAGGATTTTCTAAATCTACATAGATTGGTCTCGCCTCAAATAAACAAGTAATATTAATAAAAATACATAGGTATGTGCATTAAGTTTGATACTCGTACTATTGTTTGAATTCGATGTAAAAATGCACTGACCTGTGTAAAATAAAATTTCGGCATATGTTTGTTACCAACTGCTAATTAAAGAAGGAAACCTCCAATATTTTTGTATCGTATTTCTTTAAACACTCAGTACTATATTTGTAGAGTGGTGTGCATGTATTCTACCTAGTGTGAACATTTTTACATATAATTTTCAACCAAATCTAATTAACGTTAATACGCTGATAACTTTTTGTTGGTGTTGTATTCTATTCATATAGTATATTGAATTGCACATTAAAACCAAAAATAAGCTGTGCATGTTTTACACTTGAACACAGAAAGACAGGAAAATAAAAAACAAAACAATTATTTTAGCATAGACTCGTGATTTTAATTCTGCTGTTGACTCAAACCGAATGAGCAGTTTACGGAAATATTTTTAAATTATTTATTTGAATGAGGAGGAGTAAACCTAAAATAAATTAAGAATTTACCTGAGGATTCTCAAACAATAGTGAATCACTAGTGAATCAGAACATGTGCAACAGCCCTTTCTCCTAACATATGTAAACGAAATTTGTGAAATTCATTCTTTCACCGATTCCCGTTATGCAGCTTGATCACGTTATTGTATACACATTAGGATTATTGTGTATTGGAGCTGTTAACAAGTCTTTAAAAATTTACATACATAAAAATACACCCCTGTTCAAAATAATAGTTACACAGCACGCTTTCAACTTTAACATAAGAAATAATGGTTTTATACAATATTTGAATAAAAAAAAATGCACATTAATTCAGTGGATATAAATAAATAAAGAAAAATAAACTTCATTACTAGATAAAGTATAACAAACAAAGAATCTGAGATCAATAAATAAACATTTTAAGGCGCTTATTCGACTGCTCAAAAAACTAGTTGCACTTGTAGTATTACAAAATAATAAGAATAATTAAAAGTGTTAATAAAAAATTATTGGATATTTTGAATCATTTAACTAATATCCTGTGTATCCACCACCATTTTTAATTACATTCGCCACTCTCCTTGGCATACTATTAATCAAATCCCGACAGGTGTCTATGGGTGTCTCATACCATATTTTCTGAAAATACTTCCATAATTGTTCTTTATTAGAAAAAACTTTTTTCGCCAATTTCTTTTTTAAGTTTCCCCACAGGTTTTCTATTGGATTTAGATCCGGAGATTGACTTGGCCACTCTAAAACATTGACATTATGGTCTTCGAAGCATTTTTTAACAACGTAGCGATATGCTTGGGGTTGTTATCATTGCTGATAGAACCAACGTAAAGGCTTGTTTTCCTCCGCATGTCCTTGTATTCGGCTCCAAAAAACTTTAGTGAATTTTTAGGTGTAACTATTGAGCAAGCAGATTTTATCTTTTTTCGTGCAAAGCAACAATTCACAGTAATTAGGGACATCATACTCTTCAATTTGCCAGCAATAGCATTGCCATATTGCGTTAATTAAAAAAACACTTCATTTTACCTTTAATTGCGCCGATAATGCTGCAAAAACCAATTCGAACAAAAAGACTTTCTGTGTAACTATTAATTTGAGCAGGGGTGTATGTATGTTGAATCAATGCGAGTGTGAATTGAAGTTGCACTCTTGTTTCAGTAAAATATAGAACTTTAAGTTGTCTATGCTTATTCATTTACACCACACCAGTTATTTAAAAATAATTTAGAGACACAGAGAAAGTATAGATGTCATTTCACCGAGTAACAAACATTATTTCTCTTCTTTAATGGTACAACAGCCCGTGGAGGGCCTTTCAATCTTCTCGTCCAATCATGATATATGAGTTATATTTGTATAATAATGGAAAGAGCTACAGCTTTATGCTGAACAAGCTTTACAACCGTTATTGGTTTGGAAGCTTTTAAAATTAGTTTAAATTTTATTACACATTTTAACTTGAATAGAATATTATGTCAATAAAAGTTTTAATAAAATCCATTTGCATATGTATATTATTATTTATTTAAATGTGATAAAATCAACAAAATTACACGGGTGTTCTTTCTTTACGCTAATTAGTACAGGCAACAAACAAACATATATGTATGTGAGTAAGTACAATTAAGAATATTATGTAGTAATTGACGACAATGACAACAAAACCATTCTATAGAAAATATAGCATAGGTACATACTTATGTCCAATGATTAACATATTTTATCGTATATAAATTCTGCTAAAAAAGGAAATGATAATTTAAAAGCCTGCTTAAAGGGATTGTGAAGATAATTTTTGTCGCTAAGTTGGAACCACTGTCCTCTATCCTGACATGAGTTTGAGTGGGATTTGTCATTTAGTTGGCTTACAGTGCTCGATTTTGTAGGTTTATCTCAAAATCAGACATTGCTGGGTACAAGTGATCCTTAATCGTGCTGTCGAAGGAGGCTTTATAATCGACAAATAGATGATGGGTGTCGATCTGTTTTTCTCGGGTCTTTTCCAGGATTTGACGTAGTGTCAATATCTGGTCGATGGTAGATTTACCAGGCCTGATAAGGTACAATCAGTTTGTTGACGATGGGCTTCAGTCTTTCGCAGTACGCTCGATAGAACCTTATATGCAATATTTAGAAGGCACGTCGGTAATTGGCGCAGATCGTGGAATCACCTTTCTTATGGATTGGGCAGCGTACGCTGAGGTTCCAATCACTTGGCATGCTTTCATTCGACCATATTCTGCATAGAAGCTCATGCATGCGTTTTTTGAGCTCTTCGCCTCCGGTCTTCAGCAACTCAGCAGGCAGGCCATCTGCACCTGCAGCCTTATTGTTTTTCAGCCGAGCAATGGCTGTTAAGAGCTCCTCATAGTCAGGCGGCGGTACTTCAACGCCGTCAGTGATTGGGGTTTCCGGAGTAGATTCCGCAGTGGCGGGATTATTGCCGTCATCGCATTTAAGCAGCTGCGAAGAGTGCTCCCTCCGTAATCTCATTATGCCCTGGACATCTGTCACCAGATTTCCGGCTTCATCCTTGCAGGAAGAGGCCCCGGTCTTCAAACTATCAGTCAGGCGTCATATTCTTTCAAAGAATTTTCGAACCTCGTTCCTGTCCCGCAACATTTCGATAGAATTGACTCTCGCGTCTTTTTTCATCTCTTTTCTTACGCCTGAAAAGACGTTTCACAAGGTAAAGTTCGTGACAGTTGCAGGTGCGTAAATGGTCAATCCTTACGCTTCTACGTTTCAAATCGACATACAGCCTCCTCGTGGCGTCTCCTGGATAGCGATGTGACAATCGTCAGTGAGTTAACTTATGTGTGCGGCACGCTTCTCCATGGCCTTGAATGAATTGTTGTGCGTCGGGCTTGGAACCCACCACGTCAAAATATTTCACCAATGAATCCTCAAACGAAGCCTCGGATATTTAATACCTCTAATGTTGACGACTTCCGCAAACGCCCAAAGGACAACGATTTGCGGATATGCACCTGGAATGTCCGAACCCTCTACAGGGAAGGTGCCTCTATCCAGCTGGTGGATGTCCTCCAACAATATAGAGCTGACATCACCGCTATACAGGAAATGCGATTGATGGAACGGGGTTACTCTAAAAGAGCATCCTGAGATATCTTCTACAGCTGTCATGCGTCGAGACATGAATTTGGTGTTGGATTTGTGGTTGGGAAGAGATTGCGTCATCTAGACTCGAGGTTCACGGCCGTGAACGAGCGCCTAGCCACTATCCGCATCAAGGTAAAATTCTTCAACATCAGCCTAATTTGTGTTCATGCCCCGACGGATGAGAAGGATAAAACGACCAAAGATGACTTCTACGAGCTCCTTGACAAAACTTATGAGCATTGCCCCCGCCACGATGTTAAAATTGTGTTAGGCGACTTTAATACCAAGGTGGGCAAGGAGAGTCTCTTTGGTCCGACGATCGGAAAATTCAGTCTCCACGACGAAGCCACCGATAACGGTATGAGACTGATCGACTTCGCCGCCACACGAAACATGACAGTTAGTAACCCCAAATTCCAACATAAAGCTATCCATAAGGCCACTTGGTTGTCCCTGATCAAAAAACACGAACCCAGATTGATCACGTTGTGATCGACGGAAAGCACGCTTCCAATGTATTAGACGTACGCACAATACGTGGTGCAAACATCGACTCAGACCATTACTTGGTTGCAGCCAAGGTCTGCACACGTACTATATATGTGTAGCAAATCGCGTACGGTTAGGTACAAAGAGAAAGCTGGATGTTGAAAAGCTGCAATCACAACATACAGCCGAAGTCTTCGCCAACCAACTTGCACTCCTCCTTTGGCAAAACACCCCTCAACTTGATGATATATGCGCGCAGTGGACGCACATTTCCCGCTCTATGCGTACGGCTGCCGAAGAGGTGCTAGACAACCACCGTTGACGGAGAAATATGTGGTACGACCAAGAGTGTCGCGATGCTACTGAAGCAAAAAACGCTGTTTACAGAGCCACCCTGCAGTCAGTTGCAACGCGAGCTGCTAAGGAGCGATACAGAAAGTTGAAGAGGGAGGAGAAACGTGTTTTCCGACGTCTTTATCGTGTGCTGAATCGTTGAAAATTTTCCAGAAGGCTTACAGGGAATCGACTTTATCAAAAACACGTGCATTCAAAAGCGGGCGAGATTTTTTCGGAATGCTTGCCAGAAGGTCAAACAGTAAATAAAGAATATTATCTGGCATTATGCGGCGTTTGAAAGAGCAAATTCGTCGAAAAAGGCCAAGTTTGTGGAGAGAAAACTCATGCACTCACGCACGACAACGCACCATCTCGCAAGGTACAAATTTCTGGCTAAAAACTCAACAAATATCATCGAACAGCCACCGGTCAAATTGACTTTTTTACTATTGAAAAATGTTTTGATGACTGGTATATTCATTGGCATAAGTGTAGTATTACGGAAGGTGCCTACTTTGAAGGCGATATAATAAATTTGAATGAATAATAAATACTTAGTGCTTTATTAAACAACTCCCCGTACTTTGTATAGAATACATTATATGTAGTAGGTGATATGTATGTCAATATTGATTCCACCTAACAAGTAATACTTAGTTATTGAATTTCCATGTTGAATAGTGCCATCGTGAATGCTAATGAAATGCATAAACATATGCTTTACCTAGAATATGCAATTTTATGCATGTTCATTATATAATAGTAATATCTGCGAAGGTCAAGGGAAGAGTAGGAGGAAGATGGAGAAAAGTCAAAAAGCATTGACAATGGATATGATTTAAAATTTACTTACATAAGTGGAGTCATAGTATTGATTATATGTGTACAGGGTGGTTCTTTCCGATGGTCAACATGAACGGAGGTTATAGGCGAAGTAAAATAAAAACTATTTCCAAGTAAAAAATATTAGGGTCCAATGATGGTTATGAGACATAGAGGATTTATTTGTTGCTATAACATTTCAAGTTTATAACGAATGAGTCATATTGATTACCTGTGTTAATGCCAATAATTATTTTTATATAGTATATATTTTATTTGTAGTTGCCATATCTTCCCTATCAATACATATGCAAATAGGTAGGCTTTTATGTACATAAAAAAGGAGTTCTGCTCGTATAAACGCTCGTATATCTACTTACGGAAGTAATTCTTGAAACACATTTCCTCTTATACATATTCTAGAACTAACCCGAGACATTTTAGCCCAGTATGCTTTGAAATTTCTTAAAACTACCCAAGCAAAGTGAGATGTCCGGTTGCTAACTAATTACATATAAATTGTACAATGTACACTTGACATTGCATTTTTCTCACTAATGCCATTAAAAAGAGCAACAAGCTATTTTTCTTTTAATTAGAATGACAATGAAAGATTTTACAGAGCATCCGTTCATCGATCTTAATAGCATTAGAGGATGCACATTAACCTCTCTTTGCCTCGATTATTAACTTAGTAATAACAAATGAGTATAAATAAATAGTATAGAAAGCTTTGTCAAGGTATCTTAACATTGAAAAAGGGTAGAAATTTTCTTTTTCATTAGATTGACAATTATGGATTTTAAAGTGCATCCGTTTATCGATCTTAATAACGTTAGATGATGCAGCTGAACCTTCGTTACCGTGATTATTAACTTAGTAATAACAAATGAGTATAAATAAATAGTATAGAAAGCTTTGTCAAGGTATCTTAACATTGAAAAAGGGTAGCAATTTTCTTTTTCATTAGATTGACAATTATGGATTTTAAAGTGCATCCGTTTATCGATCTTAATAACGTTAGATGATGCAGCTGAACCTTCGTTACCGTGATTATTAACTTAGTAATAACGAAAACGAAACATGTTCAGCTGGGCAGGGGATAAAAGTTTTTGGGTGCTAGAGCCAGGGCTGACGAGAGAGAGGGTTTAGGCGATTGGTGAATTCCCCACGAACCCTATTTTTTAAAGAACCCCGTGCTTCTGGTCATTCGGAAGCAAATTGTGGAATTTTTTTAAATAAATAACATCAATTGAAATTTCTTTTTGTTTCATATGCTTTTCTAAATTTAATCAGTTGCAATCATAGAAAAATATATGATGCTATTATTTCTTCATCAAGTTTGTTATTTTATATATCTATCGATCGTAAGAGACTGCGTCATGAAACATTGAAACCACATTCCAGGTCCTTGACAAGCTAAATAATTTGTCGTTCTCACATTTTATGTGATTGTCCCTTCCTCGCCTGGCTCAGGAATTATTGGAGGGAGAATATTAAATTGACTAATTTTTCCAGCTTTCTTAACAGTCTGTTTAATAGGAGGTTTATTAAGTAATTTTATTTCTAATGTGTCTTTATTTTACTTTAATAAGTCTTCAGTTTTTATCACTGGATACGATGAAATTTTCTTCTACAAAGGATCTTCTGGCCTTGATTAGGTTAGCAGAGCATCTTTTGTCATGAATTGGGGATTGGAAAAGATCTTCTAGATCTGGAACTAGTGCCTGACAATATGTTCTCCCCTCAAATAAAAATAGTTATATTAATTGAGTTTCAACTTAGAAATCTGTATGGAAATCATTACTTTGAATAAATTTAGCTTATCTTTGGCTTGGAAGTTAGTATTGTTATCGATTCCGATTTTAAGGAAGTCATTAGTGCATTCTTATTCTTAAAACGTTAAGTACCCTGTTTCGGCTGGCTGCAACATGCGAAAGAGGTTTTCCATGAGATTCATTTCAAAATCAAATACTAAAAAGTTTGCTTAGATTTCGAACACCTGTATTTTGAGTTAATTTTGATTTTTTGTTTGTTTCTTCTTCAACTGAAATGAATTAATGTTTTAGTCACTGTAATTATTTAGGTACACAATGTAATATACACAAATTTCTTTTACCGATCGATCCCCGTTATGCAGCTTGACACCTTTATTGTACCATACACACATTAGGATTATTGTGTATTGGAGCTGTTGACAAGTCTTTACAATTTACATATGGTATATGGCGACTCAAAGCGAGTGTGAATGAAAGTTATGCTCTTGTTTCAGTAAAATATAGAACTTTAAGTTGTCTATGCTTATTCAGTATACCATGGCATTATTTAAAAAAAATTTAGAGACACATAGAAAGTACAGATGTTATTGCACCGAGTAAAAAACATTATTTCTCTTCTTCAATGGTACAAATAGCCTCGTGGAGGACCTAGGACGAGCTTTCTCGTCCAATCATGATATATGAGTTATATTTGTATAATAATGGAAAGAGCTACAGCTTTATGCTGAACAAGCTTTACAACTGTTATTGGTTTGAAAGCTTTTAAAATTTGTTTTAAATTTTATTACAAATTTTAACTTGAATAGAATATTGTGTCAATAAAAGTTTTAATAAAATCCATTTGCATATGTATCTTATTATTGATTTAAATGTGATAAAATCAATAAAATTACGCGGGTGTTCTTTCTTGATGTTAATTAGTACAGGCAAAATAGGTACAAACATATAAGTACATATTTGCATAGAGATAAGAAGAATATTATGTATGTAGTAATTGAAGACAATGATAACAAAAACCATTCTATAGAAAATGTAGGTACATACTTACTATATGTCAAATGATTAACATATTTTAAGACACAACGAAGCATATTTATCGTATATACTTACTTACTTAGCAGGCACTAAATCCGATGATAGGTTTTGGCCGCCTCTATAAAGCTACGCCAGTTGCCTCCGATATGTGGTTGATAAGGCCAAGTGCAGTCAGGTCGCCCTATGCCTGGTCTGCGTGTTCCTCCACCGTGGCTCGAATAAAACACATTTCTAGCCGGAGCGCTTTCTTTCATTCACTCAACATTACCCAACCAGAGAAGCCGCTGGATTTTTATACGCTTGACTTTGTCAGTGTCGGCATAAAGCTCATCGTTCCATCTTATTCGATACACGTCGTCCACGTATATTGGACCGACGATTATCCAGAGTATCTTTATCTCGAGCGCTCCCAACAGCCTCTATAGAGAGTTATTTTCGTCGGTCGAGAGGGCTCTGATTCTCAATTGTCTACTGACCCCTTAGTACCACCTGTTGCCAAGAGTTAATCTCCTCTTGATCTCAAGGCTGACATTATTATTGGTGTGAATGCTGGATCCTAGGTAAACGAAATCCTTGACGACTTCAAAAGTATTATTGTCAACAGTAACATTTTGTTTATGGTGGTCGCTGTGGTGTAGTGGTAGTGCGTTGGACTGCTACGCAGAGTGTCCGAGGTTCGAATCTCGGCACATGCAAAATCAAAAAGTAGAAAAGATAATTTTTCTACCCGGCACCACCTCTTGGCAGGCAATGGCAAAGCTACAAGAGTAAAAATTGCTATGAAAAGCTTTTCACTTCGCCGTTCGGATTCGGCATTAAACTGTAGGTCCCTTCCATTCATGTACAAATATAACACGCACAACATGAGTGAATGCGAAAAGCTCGGCCTAGGCCCTCCATGGATTGTTGTGCCATTAAAAGAAAAGTAAGTAACATTTTGTCCAAGACGCCGTGATTCTTTGTTTGTTGACACAAGGTATTTCGTTTTGTCCTACTTCCCCACTCGACGAGACTCCCTTTCCAGATTGGAGAATGCTGCACTGATTCCTCGCACGTTGGTGCCAAAGATGACAATATGACTCTATGTAGAAATAGTGCCAGAAATGTATATGTTCGCAGCTCGAAGTCCCCCGATGGGGAGTCACCTTGTCTGAAACCTCTTTTGGTATCAAATGGCGCAGATAGGTATTTCCCAATTTTAACTGCGCTTGTAGTGTCGGTCAGTGTCATTTTGTAAAGACGAATGAGCTTTGCAGGGATACTAAAATCAGACATTGCACAAGTGATCCTTAATCGAGCTGTCGGTGTCGGCTTTATAATCGACAAATAGATGATGGGTGTCGATCTGTTTTTCTCGGTTCTTTTCCAGGATTTGGGAATATCTCTCCGATGGTGGATTTACCAGGCCTGAAGCCATACTGATAAGGTCCAATCAGTTGGTTGACGATGGGCTTGTAATATTAAGAAGGCTTATCCCACGGTTGTTGAGGCAGATCGTGGAATCACCTTTCTTATGGATTGGGCAGAATACGCTGAGGTTCCAATCACTTAGCATACTTTCATCGAACCATATTCTGGATAGGAGCTCATGCATGCGTTTTGTGAGCTCTTTGCCTCCAGTCTTAAACAACTCAGCAGGCAGGCCATCTGCTCCTGCAGCCTTATTGCTTTTTTCAGCCGATCGATTGCTGTTAAGACTTCCTCATAGTCGGGCGGCGGTACTTCAACTCGCCAGTGATTAGGGTTTCCGGAGCACATTCCGCAGTAACGGGATTGTTGCCATTAAGCAGCCGCGAAAAGTGCTCCCTCCATAATCTCATTATGACCTGGACATCTGTCACCAGATTTCCGTCTTCATTCTTGCAGGAAGAGGATCCGGTCTTCAAATCATCAGTCAGGCGTCTTATTCTTTCAAAGAATTTTCGACCCGCTTTCTAGTCCCGTAACATTCCGATATCATTAAGCTCGCGTCTTTCTGCATCTCTTTTCTTGCGTTTGAAGAGACGTTTCTCCTCCCTCCTCAACTCTCTCTATGGGTTCTGAACAGCTTGCGTTGCAACTGACTGCAGGGTGGCTCTCTAAACAGCGTTTTTCGCTTCAGTAGCATCGCGACACTTTTGATCGTACCACATATTTCTCCGTCGACGGTGGTAGCGTAGCACCTCTTCGGCAGGCGTACGCATAGAGCGGGAAATAAGCGCACACTGTACGTATATATGATACGTTGGGTTGCTTGTTTTGCGATAGGAGTGCCAGTTGATTGGCGAAGACTTCGGCTGTCTGTTGTGATTGCAGCTTTTCGACATCCAGCTTTCTCTTAGTTCCTATCCGTAGGACATTTGCTACACATACCTTGGCTGCAACCAAGTAGTAGTCTGAGTCGATGTTTGCACCACGTATTGTGCAAACGTGTAGTACACTGGAAGTGTGCCGTCCGACTATCACAACGTGATCTATCTGGTTTTGTGTGTTTTGATCAGGGGACAGTGACCAAGTGACCTTATTAATATCGAGATGTGGAAATCTCGTGCTACTAACTGTCATGTTTCGTGCGGCGGCAAAGTCTATCAGTCTCATACCGTTGTCCCACGGATTACATTAATCGTGCCTAACACGATTTTAATATCATGGCGGGGGCAATGCTCATAAGTTTTATCGAGGAGCTCGTAGAAGTCATCCTTGGTCGTTTCGTCTTTCTCATTCATCGGGGTTTGGAGACAAATTAGGCTGATGTGTAAGAATTTTGCCTTGATGCGGATAGTGGCTAGGTGCTCGTTCATGATCGTGAACCTCGAGATTAGGTGAAGCAATCTCTTCCCAACCACAAATTCGAGTCTCGATCCATGACAGCTGTAGTAGATATCACAGGATGCTGTTATGGAGCAACACTATCCCGTTCATCTCATTTCCTATAAAGCGGTGATGTCAACTCTATATCGTTGGATGATATCTATCAGCTGGATAGAGGCACCTTCCCTGTAGAGGGTTCGGACATTCCAGGTGCATATCCGTAAATCGTTATCCTTTAGGTGTTTGCGGGAATCGTCAACATTTGGGAGGTGTCTTATCTGAGGCTTCATTGGGGAATATTTTAACGTGGTGACCATTCATTCAAGTCCACGCAGAAGCCCGCCGAACAAATTAGTTAGCTCACGGACGGGTGTCAGATCGCTATCGCTATGGACGCACCTATGACTGTCACGAACTTTACCTTGTGTCCTACGCCCCCAAGAGTATATACATACATTCTGCCAAAAAAAGGGAAATGATCTTTTAAAAGCCCGCTTAAAGGAATTGTAAAAATTATTTTTGTTGCTAAGTTGGCACCACTATCCTCTATCTTGACGTGAAGTTTAAGCGCCATCTGTCATTTAGTTAGGTTACAGTGCTCGATTTGTCAGTTTACCTCAAGTGTATTTCGCAATTTTTACAATGAATAAAAATATCGAAAAAAAAATTTGTTTCAGATTTTGTATTGCAAATAGAATTTCGTGTGCCGAATCATTGAA
The DNA here is from genome assembly GCA_958295655.1 of Palloptera scutellata. NCBI lineage: Eukaryota > Metazoa > Arthropoda > Insecta > Diptera > Pallopteridae > Palloptera > Palloptera scutellata. The sequence goes on along the minus strand of OY282451.1, from coordinate 60,336,030 downwards.
AATATCAGTGCATTCAAAGAATATTATCTGACATTAGGCGACGCTTGAAAGGCAAAGTTTGTAAAAAGTAAACTCATGGACACGCACGACAACACACCATTTCATTGTGAACATATTTCTGGCTAAAAACTTAACAATTGATTTTTCCGATTGACTTTTTTCTCTTTCCAAAACTCAAATTACCACTTCGAGGCATAAAAGAGAATTCGTGGTGGGAACTGAATTCGATTCCGAAAAATGTGTTGAAAAATGTTTTGATGAGTGGAATATTCGTTGTCATAAGTGTAGTATTTCGGAAGGGGCCTACTTTGAAAGCGATATAATAAATTTGAATGAATAATAAATATTTAGTGTTTTATTAACCAATTCCCGATTCTATATGTAAGTACTAGTAGGTGCTACTATTCATATTGATATGTAAGTCAATATTGATTCCACCTAATAAGTATTACATAGTAATTGAATTTCCATTTTGAATAATGCCATCGTGAATGCTAATGTAATGCATAAACATATGCTTTACCTAGAATATGCAATTTTATGCATGTTCATTATATAATAGTAATATCTGCGAAGGCCAAGGGAAGAAAGAGTAGGAGGGAGATGGAGAAAAGTCAGAAGGCATTGACAATGGATTTGATTTTATATTTACTTAAGTGGCGGTACAGTATTGATTATATGTGTACAGGGTGATTCTTTCCGATGGTCAACATGAAAGAAGGTTATAGGCGAAGTAAAATAAAACTGTTTGCAAGTAAAAAATATTAGGGTCGGATGATGTCTATTTTCACCACATACGAGATATAGAGAATTTATTTGTTGCATTTCAAGTTTATAACGAATGAGTCAAATTAATTACATGTGTTAAGGCCAATAATTATTTTTACATATATTTTATTTGTATTTGCCATACCTTCCATATACAGATAAGTTGATATACATATATATACATATACGAGTATAAATACATATGCAAATATGTTTTCATTTATGTACATAAAAAATGAGTTCTGCTCGTATAAACGCTCGTATTTCTACTTACGGAAGTAGTTCTTGAAACACATTTCCTCTTTTATACATATTCCAGAACTAACACGACAAATTTTAGCTCAGTATCCTTCTAAATTTCTTAAAACTACCCGAGCAAAGTGATATGCCCGATTGCTAACTAATTACATATAAATTGTACAATGTACACTTGACATTGCATTTTTCTCACTAATGCCATTAAAAAGAGCAACAAGCTATTTTTCTTTTAATTAGAATGATAATGAAAGATTTTACAGAGCATCCGTTCATCGATCTTAATAGCATTAGAGGATGCACATTAACCTCTCTTTGCCTTGATTATTAACTTAGTAATAACAAATGAGTATAAATAAATGTTATAGGAAGCTTTGTCAAGGTATCTTAACATTGAAAAAGGGTAGCAATCTTTAGATTGACTATTATGGATTTTAAAGTGCATCCGTTCATCGATCTTAATAACGTTGAACGTTGCAGTTGAACCTTCGTTACCGTGACTATTAACTTCGTAACAATAAATGAATAAGATAAATATTATATGTATATTAGCTTTTTTTTCAGAATATCTCATGAAAACGGAACATGTTCAGCTGGGCAGTGGATAAAAGTTTTTGGGTGCTAGAGCCAGGAATGACGAGAGAGGGGATTTGGGCGACTGGCGAATTCCCCACGGACCCGAATTTTTTAATGAGTCCTGTGCTTCTGGGTTATCGAAAACAAATTTTGTATTTTTTTTTTTAAATAACTTCTATTGAAATTGTCTTTTTTCATATGCTTATCTAAAGTTTGGTCAGCTGAAGTCTCAGAAAAATATATGAATACCTATGAGGTTATTGTTTCTGCAGTAACTTTGATATTCTAATTAAATGCATTTTCAATTGCAAATACAAAATACTTAAGTTTACCAATTTTTGTTGATTTTCCAAACAACCTTCTAAACACACATTTGTCTGTCTGTTTACCTGGCCTTTAAGTAAGACTAGATCTAGTAATTTTAAATGTAATTTAAAAGCCAGAGTATGTAGTACTATTAAACAGTGTTTACTTTTGGAAAAAAATTAAAACTGTATTTTTGACGAATTCAATTGTCAAAATTGCTGTCCGATAAATTGTGCATATGTCCAAAATATGTTAAGAAGTATAAAGCCTGAAGACTAATCTCTATGTGCACATTTCAAAATATGTGGCCCGTAAGATGTTCTTTTTTGCCCCCTCTTACCCTTATTTTCACTCGAGGCCCTGGCTCGAGCAGATATAAAAGAAAACCATCGGATTCATTTTCAGAAGCTAATTTATGCATCTAGCTATCTTCTTCCACATCGTATCATAATGTGTGTTTAACTACACACATATACTTATTAAGAAAAACATAGTTATTTCAACTTAAATATGCTCTGAATTTTTGCAAATGTGGTTTTCTTTTCTTTTATTTTTTTTTACTTTATAAGTTACTTCTCAATTAAATTCTTTTCAGCGGTTATTTATCATCGCTGTTCGCGTTGTTGTTATTATTGTTATGGTTGTACGTAGTAGTCGTCATTGTTGTTGTTGTCTCTAGAATGTTTGCGGTTTATTTATATAAAATATAAATTTTAATAAAACTAAAGTCGGATACTTAGGTAATGCAAAATGTAGCGTCAAGGCGTTTTAACGAATATGGCGCATAGTTTACACTTTTTGTGTAGATAAAATTAAGATAAGTGATTAAGTACGCATACTGTATAGGGTTTGGCACATACTCGTACTGCTGAAGAGTACTTGCATACATGATAGACATAAATAAATAATTTGTGCGGGGAAAACCACACAATAGCAATTGGGAGTGAAGGGTAACACTTAATAGAAAAAAAGGAGAAAAACCGAAAACGAAAGAAGTATTGAAGAAAGAGCGTAACATAGAAAAATTCTGCTATTTTTGCAAGATTTTAGCTTATAAGAAAATGTATAAGATAAAAATATAACTTAAGTAAATTTACTCCAGTTTGATAAAAGATAAGTTGTGTAGTTGTTTAGCATTATTGTCTGGTAACTTATGCCATTCCCTTTCGCTGTTCGGACTTACCATAACATAGTAGTGCATTTTTATATTATGTTAAATTTCTAGATTAAAACACAATCCGCAAAAAATGTATTTTATACACGAATTATGTACATACATACATAGTTGCGGGCAATATAAGTTCACCCATATCTTAAAAACACACTGGGCTAGGATTCTGAAATTTCAAACGTACATTTTAAGTAGGGCAAAAACTTGTATGTCTTGCATAAATTTTGGATGTGTTTTTTTTAGGGTTACTACATGTATATGCTTTTTTGTATACATAGACATTATATAGATACTGGAACGTCATCTATGGACCGACTGATTTTGTTGTTATGTAACAAATTTGTTAAGACAGGGAACACATTGTTGGGCTTAATCGTGATCTATATATTATTACTGAGGGAGTGACTAACCTAAACTTTTTATTTTTTTTTAATTTGGTTTTATTTACTGATTTACATTTCTTACATTTATTTTGAAGTTCTATGGACTAAATATTTTAATGCTTTCTATTGTTTTTGAGATAAATTTCAAAGTGCCCCAAAATGGCAAAACCACTTGAGGCACAATCGCCAAGTAATAAAACTCAAGGTTGATGATAAATAATATAGTGATTGGAACCTCAGAGCCTACTCTGCCCAATCCATAAGAAAGGTGATTCCAAGATCTGCCCCAACTACCGTGGGATAAGCCTTCTTAATATTGCAAGCCCATCTGAAGCCCATCGTCAACCAACTGATTGGACCTTATCAGTATGGCTTCAGGCCTGGTAAATCCACCATCGGCCAGATATTCCCAAATTCTGGAAAAGAACCGAGAAAAACAGATCGACACCCACCATCGATTCGTCGATTATAACGCCGCCATCGGCAGCACGATTAAGGATCACTTATGCAATGTCTGCTTTTGGTATCCCTGCAAAGCTCATTCGTCTTTGCAAAATGATCCTCACCGACACCACCAGCGCAGTGAAAATAGGGACAGGCCTCTCCGCGCCAAATGATACCAAAAGAGGTTTAACACAAGGTGACTCCCTATCGGGCGACTTCTTTAACCTTATGCTGGAGAAAATAATTCGAGCTGCGAAGATCGACGTCTCTGTCACTATTTTCTGCAAGAGTGTCATGCTGCTAGCATACGCTGATGATATTGGCACCAACGCGCGAGCAGTCAGTGCAGCATTCTTCAATTTGAAAAGGGAGTCTCGTCAAGTGGGCCTAGTGATGAACGCGGACAAAACGAAATACCTTGTGCCAACAAACAAAGAGTCACAGTGTCTTGGACAAAATGTTACTGTTTACAATAATACTTTTGAAGTCGTCAAGGATTTCGTTTACCTAGGATCCAGCATTAATACCAACAATAATGTCAGCCTTGAGATCAAGCGGAGATTAACTCTTGCCAACAGGTGTTACTACGGGGTCAGTAGGTAATTGAAAAGCAGAGCCCTCTCTCGATCAAAATCACGTTTTATAAGTCCCTTATTCTTCCCGTCCTAACATATGGCGCCGAGACCAGGACATTGACCATCAATAATTAGAGGCTGGGAGCGTTCGAAAGGAAGATACTCTGTGAGATCATCGGTCCAATATACGTGGACGACGTATATCAAATAAGATGGAACGATGAGCTGTACGCCGACACTAACATAGTCAAGCGTATAAAAATCCAGTGGCTACGCTGCCTGGGTTATGTTGAGCGAATGGAAGAAAGCGCTCCGGCTAGAAGGGTGTTTTATTCGAACCACGGTGGAGGAACACGCAGAAGAGGGCCTCCTAATCTCCGTTGTATATACCAGGTATAGGGCGACATGACTGCACTTGGCCTTATCAACTGGCGCCAGCGCGCGGATAGCACATTCGACTGGCGAAGCTTTATAGAGGTCGCCAAAACCGACCATCGGTTGTAGTGCCAGCTAAGTAAGTTGACAATATACTTTACTATTCAAATGGAGATACGAGATTGAAGAAACGGCGCTAAAATTTTGTTTCTTATAAAAATTCGATGAAAACTTATATCTATTTGGATTCTTAATTGATTTTATATAATTTTATATAATGCAATCGAAGAAACTTAGATACGTCCGAAATGGAGATACATAGTTGAAAAACAGAGGTAGCGATTTATATTTAACGGAGTAATTGATATATATTCGGCCAAAAAGGTATCATTAAAGCTAAAAAGACCGCTTAAAAGGATTGCAAAATTTTTTTTGGCATTACTGCCCTCTATCCTGACGTTTAGTTTGAGCGCGATCTGTCATTTAGTTGGTTCACAGTGCTCGATAAAGATGTGGTGAAAGATTTCCTCGCTGGTGTCGGTAATCGCGGTGATGTGCAATCGAAATTCTTGCCAGAAGTTCAGACGGTAAATAAATAAAATAATAATTAAAAGGCAAATTTTGTGAAAAGAAAACTCATGGATTTGGCACCACGACAACGCAACATCTTTCAAGGATATCATTGTCAATGAGTATCTGCCAAAAAACTCAACAGATCTCATTTGAAAAATGTTTTGATGATTGGATTATTCGTTTTCATAAGTGTGTTATTTCGGAAGGAGCCTACTTTGAAGACAACACAAAAAATTAAATGAATAATTAATATTTTGTGTTGTATTTAGCAATTATGTACTTTTTTTTACAATACGTATTCACACATGTACTTAAAATAATAATTTTGAGATTAAGGGCACAATGTTGAAGACGAATTATTATTAAAAAATATTAAAATTTCTTGTTTTAATTTGAATTTCATTTCACTTACCAAATAACTAATTTGTTGTCAAACTTTAAAAACTTAAAGAAAATCGTATCAAAAATTTGTATCTAGTTGCTCCTTTTTGTTGCCGACTTGGATGAATTGGTTGGTTGAGTTTGGTTTTCTTAAAATCAATCCTTTTTCATTGAATCCCTGCAGAACTATTGTTGATATTGCTATTGATTTGAATGCCTTGTTGTTTTTGTTATTGTTTGTGCTGTTGCTAACTCTGCGTTGCTGTCGGTATTTATGTGTGCGTGAAAAACTTTCAATTATTCATTCAACATTTTTAGAAGAGGAGGAACATTTATTTTGCTTGAAGAATTATTTTTGATTTATGTTGTTGCGGCGTTTATTTTGTATACAAACTTTTTCAAATTTTCTATGTTACAAAATTTCAACGAGTTTTTTAATGGGTTTCGTGTTTTTTGCGCCACATTCACTACTCTTCTTTAAATAAATAGGAAAAAATAGATAATTTCTTACATTTCACATTAAGGTATATAGGTACTTATGCATTATTAAAATTAAGAATCTGTAAAATAAGAAAACACAATATAAGAAATGTCGATTAACTACAACTGTGCGATAGATATATGTAAGTGTTGTTGCAAAACCATGAACAAGTGATATAACTTCTCCGAGACTTTTGTTGTGCTAATGTTTACTTTCACGTTTCTTCTATGAGATTGATTGCAGAATTATAAGAATCTTTCTTTTATATGACTTTATCAATGGAAAATCAGTGAAAGAACGAAGAAAAAAAGAAACAGAAGAAGGCAAAATTGCGTGACGTTTCGTTTACTTTTTATAACACAAATTCGTACATCTGTAAACTATAGTGTACTCTTCCTAACAACAGCACAATTCATAAAACAAGTATATTAATGCATTAACAACGCAAGGGATATAATGTATGCACAGTGTTATCGACGAAACGAATACACACATGTAAAACGAACTACACAACGGGCGAGGTCCAATATGAAAAAATATAAAAATTGTCTGAAAGTATGAAAAAATTATAAATATGTTATATTTTAATTTTAGCTGACACAATTACTATCATTTGAAAATAACCATTATAATATAGAGAAGTTTTACATATTTATTATTTCTTTTTTGCTTAATTGACATTGTACATCGAATGGGAAACAAAAATTTAGATTTTGCTAGTAGTGATGAAAATTATCAACTTCCAAATTATGAACACAGTACGAAATTTATAGTTTTATTAATATTATAATATTATGATGATTATTTGTATTTTGAAACAAAATGGGGAAAATTCGAACAATTTGCCCATCACCTTCGTCGTTATTGCACGAAACCGGCCCCGGTCGTTTAACAAATTTTGCAATTTTCTCTCACACACGCATACATTTTTTACAAAAGGGTTTCTTTTATTCTTTTTAGGAAAACTGCTCTAAATCATTTTTCGAAATGGTTTTAAATTAATAACACTGATTGCATTATTGCAGTTTTCATATCCACCTTAGTCACATTTTCCTACACCATTTTCCTCATGTATCAAATTTTCCATAAAATTTTAATGGGTACTTGAAACGAATTGCAGATCGCAAGCAGAACATAAAACCAAATAAAAATTGTATTCATTCGCTTTACTTGGCTACAGTTATACCCATCGCATATACTGATATTTAAAAACACTGAGTTAATTTTCTTTTGAACTGTTCTCGATATATTTTTATAAAATGAATAAAATTTTATAATACTTTCTTCATAAAAATTTTACATACACGGACACAGAAAACGTACCAAAAGAAACTGAATTGGCAAAGAATGACGATGTATGGCAAAGGACAAGAATAACTCTGCATTACCATTGAAAGATGGTAATGAAGTCCAGAGAACGATTTGGTAAAGTAGGAATATAAAAATATTAAGAGTATTCAACTAAGCTGAGAAATGACTCAAAACCGTGTTAAACTCGAAAGTTTTCGAGCCTCGAAATTGAACTGTGGAAAATTATGTGTGGAAAATAGTATTCGTGCACCTCGAAAGTTCTCGATAGCAGCCCTGACAGTTTACACGAATGTTCAGTGTTACCTGAAATCGAATAAATTTGGTACAAAACTGTTGAAAATATTGCATACATTAGCGGTATAAACGATGTGGAGTAAATTATTTTGAATTCTGTATTCGATATGTTTTTTTCAAAAACAAAACAATTGCGATTCTGAAATATAAAAAATACAACTGCGATAGCCCATTGTAACTTTTGGATGGTATTTGCCAATTAGTTGACATGAAGTTGAAATGGTTTTAGTTAAAAAAATATATATTATAATTGTGTGGATTTAAGTTTCTTGCTGTGGCAGCACTGTACTGCAAATTGCAAATAAACATATGATAAACATGGAGGACGATTATGGGTGCATTTTACGTTTTTATTTTTCTTTTTCTGCTTAATAATACAGCAAATAAAACAAATACAATATTTACAATAACAACATTCACAATCTGTAGTGAAAATTTTAAATTTGTTATAAACCACCATTGTAAATGGAAATTCCTTAGTTAAAGGGAAATATGTTTTCACTTTTTATGGTTAATATTTAATTATTTATGATTGTATGTATTTTAAAAAGGTTAATATTTTAAAGCTTTCCAGTTTTTATTAATCCTCTTTGAAATTTTCAATAAATCATGTACCAAAATAGAAGTTTACTTACGTTAGCTCGTGGTCGAGTCAATAACAGAGTAAGCCCGCATGCACAATGCGCTTAAGCAATTTCTTAACATATTTACTGGAGAAACAACCAATTAATGTTGATTTTATATTCGGAATTTATTTTACTTATGTGTGTTTTATTATGGGCTAATTATCGATGACAAAAAGTGAAAGAGCAAACAAACGTCCGTTTATTTTGCAATGTTCTTAGCATTCATTTTGGTCTAATAAACTAGCTCAAGTTTCTCGAATCCTCGAGTTTTAATGAATACCATTATCGTTCATTGGGCGTTATTACCGATAACTGATAGCAGTACAATTTAACACTACATTAGAAAAAAAATTCTTACAACATACAAGTATGGAAATAAAAACACTTTTCTAAACACCTAACATTTTTATATTTAAAAAAAAAATAATACAGTTTAGAGCATTTAGGAAAACAATACTGAGAGCTTAATATTTATTCCAATTCATTTCCATTGATATTCTGTACTGTCTTGTGAGCAGACCGGGGATTTAGTGACTAAATTTCGCTCTTCTCTAGTTTTACGTCCAATGTGTACCCACTACCGCTAACCTTCTAGTGGTATTGGAAATAAAATCGAATTGTTTTGTTTGTGTTAATTTATTTCGTTTAAAAATTATATATAGTTTTGTTTTATAACTTTCTAACTTCTTTCAAAACTATTAACTTGTGTACTTAAATTTTTATATTGTAAACAATATAAGTAATTGTAAATACAAAAATGAGAATGTGCAAAAAAAATTGATTGTGTTTAGTTTCCGCATTTCCTTTTTTTTTTGTAACAATTCAGTCTAAGTAAAAAAGTTGTAAAAACTCTATCAATTGAAAGAGCAGTCGTTTGTTTTACGTATGGATCGATGTGTTGAACTAATAGTTTAGTTTCAATAAAAATGTGTCTCGTTTTCAAAAATCTAAAGATTGGGCATGTTTATTAAAGAGTTTCATGCTATGACTTGTTCATCAAATTGTCCTATTGTCTTATTTTTTTGGGATCGTTAGTTTAGAAATAAAAAATCTATATATTTTAAATTTTGTTATTCAAAAATATTGGGCAATATCGGCCGAGTGGGCTTAGTACCTTCCCACAAATTTGAATTTTCATAAAGTGGTATTAAAGAAATAAAACTTAATTTAATTTCAAAGTTCAATCAAATCATGTGTGATTTAGACTAATTCGTGTTTTCTTATGGCCTTGCTCGTATATAATGCCAACCTCAGGGAGTCAGTTTTTTTTTTTCAAATGTATGTTGTGATATAGTATATCATATGTAACATAAAAAGAATTTAATCAAATTAAATTAAATTCAGTATACTTTATTGAAATATCTTTTAAAACAAGTGTTGTAAAAATTGTGAACAGCGGGCACTAGCCACGCCTACATAACATGCAAGTCAAATATTCAAAGGGCAATATAAAAGTAACTTGTGGCCCAAATACAACAAATTCGGAATAGTGAGTTAGGCTGATAACAAAAATATTTCAAGCAATAAACCCTGTTCTATAACCATAACTTTCTTGTTGATCAGCATTCCACATTCTCCTGCCATCTACCGGCAAACAGTTGAATCTAGGCTTACACAACTTTCGCCGAAAACTGTATAAGGTTAAAGATATTGCATGGTGGTGAAGATGTATTCATTGTTTATGGTTACTTTTGAGAAGATAAAAAAAGGATATAAAATTCACAGATACGAATTAAGCGAAGAAAAACTGTGAATAAAACGAACTGACCAGTTCTGAAAAACAAAATTTTTGATGGAAATGTATATACATAGTTACAATGTTAATGTCGGTTACGGTAATGCATTAAGTATATTCAACTTACGTTGTTGGAGGGTATTCAATTCAATCATCACCGGCAATGCAAGTATTCCACTTGACATATGTAAACTCTTCATAAAGAATCATCATTCCCATATTGCCAAAAGCAGATGGAGAATGGATCCAACTTGCGCTATTGCTAAACAGTTCTGACTTATGCCTAACCAAAAATGCACTGAAGCACTTATAAACCTGGACTGTATCCCATATAAGCAGGGTAGTTTCTATTCTTCCAACAATTTAGTTACTTAGTTGGCACTACAATCAATGATCTTGGCCGGCTCGATAAAACTTCACCAGTCGCCTTTGCTATGAGCGCGCTGGCGTCAGTTGGTAAGGCCAAGGACAGTCACGTCACCCTGTACCTGGTCTTTTCAACGGAGATCAGAATCAGGAATAAAACACCCTTCTAGCCGCAGCTCATACAGCTCATGGTTCCACCTTATTCAATGCACGACTTCCACGCATATTGGACTGAAGATCTTACGGATTATCTCCCTCTCAAACGCTGCTAACAGCCTCTAATCATTTGTCAATGTCCACGTCTCAACGCTTTTCTCAGGTCTTTTCCAGGATTTGGCGTATTGTAAATATCTGGGCGATGGTGGTTTTACTAGGGGTGAAGCCACACTGATAAGGCCCATTCAGTTTGTTAACGATGGACCGCTGTCTTTTACACAGTATGCTCGATAGAATCTTATATGCGATATTTAAATTTTTCACCGGTGCCGAGATTTTAACCCCGGACGCTTTGCGTAGCAGGCCAACGCACTATCAACTATACCACGGCGACATTAAGAAGGCTTACCCCACGGTAGTTGGTGCAGATCATGGCTTCACACTGCTCTAGTAGCATGCAAAACTCTGGGAGCACCTTTCTATGAAAGACTCACAGAGCTGGCATTCTCTGAAATCAAAGACATATTATGCTTCACTGAAAGCATAAATGGCTTAATTAACTCAACTCGGCCCATAGAGGACCAACTGGTCCCCGTGAATTCTTTACAAACAGTCCCAACAACCTAACCTAAAGTCGGAAAAAAACAAAAAATTGGAGATGTAAATGAAATTTTCTGTTTTTTTTTACAGTATTGCCAGATGTGATTTAGTACAAGTCGCGCCATCAATTGTAAATCCATCATTTTAAAGTTACTATACTAACTGTCCACGTAGTAGTGTAGTGGTGCTGATTTCTCAAGAAATGATCAGAAATTAATTTAATATTTAAATTGACGACTGTTCACCGCAGTAATTCCGATAGATATAAAATTAGTTTTGTTTCACCCTTTTTATGAATATTTTATAAATTTTATTTATCAACCTATATATAATATGAGACTGATTATGGTTTTTGGCCGCACCAATGCCAACGATAAGCTGTGGGAAAAGGTTTGGCTACAGCAGATGCCGACACTGTATAACTGAAATAAGTCTTTCATTAATTTTTATTTTTTTGTTTTGGATCACAGTGGGCCGTTTTGTCCTAAGTGTGTCCCTAGGACAATCAGTTAATCCAACCTATTTTTAAAGTAATGAAAAACGATCATTTTAAGCAGATACTGGCCGATGGCATGGCGTTCAATCGGAGAATCAACACAAGACACCGTTTCAAACGTGAGTCAAACTTTAAACTAAATTTATTTGAAAAATAATTAAAACTTCAAATTACATTTTAGTCAAATCTGTTGTTTATTGTTTGTAAATTGTAATATTTATGTATGTATTTTGATCAGTATTGACAAATTAAATAAAACTAAATACTAAACACAATGGTGTATTATTTGTCGTTTGATTTATTGCTGCTTATTACAAATGTATGGGTAAAGTTTTTACATTTTTTTCCTTTGTCTACAATTAAAAAGGATAAAGAAAATAAGTCTATTGTTTTTCTTCAAAGTGAAAAAAAAAACTGTAAATATTAAAATTACAAAACAAATTAAAAAAAGCGCGCATATAATTTATTTTTTTCTTTTTTTTTTGTTTAGTTATTTTCATTATTAAAATGTGTTTATTATAAATAAAGTTAAACAAAAACAATATAAAGGATATTAATTTGTATGTATTGAAATAAAAAAAAAATTATTTTCAAAGCAAGTTAATGGCGAGTGTGACTAATAACTGACCGTAAAATTGAAAGAAAATAATGTGGGCGTAGAGAATAAGGGCAGAGGGGGTTAGGTTTAATAACACGCTAATGTTATCATAATTTTGCTTTTCATTTCAATTTTTTTCTTTCGTTTCTATATATTCGCATTATAATGCTATTAACAGATAGAGGACGGCAGGCTTGCGACGGCATATGTCAAAAATAAGAATACGCACGCTGTAATGAATCTGCAAAATTTAGCAACTACACGAACTGCAACTGCACGACTGTGTTACTCAATTTGAAGTTGTAGTCGAATTAGAATCTATTTCTATCTATTGGCAGCGGCAAAACAGAAAAGAGAGAAGTTAAGAGCAGAAATATAAAACTAAAGAAGAATGAAGAAAATTAAAAAAAAATTAATTTAAATTAAATGCCATTTTATTTGTAAATTTGACGTATGTTGCTTGTTGTTAATTAATTCCACTCTCTCGACTACCGATGCCAATTCAGGCCAACAGCACAATTTCATTTATGTAGTCGCAAGCCTGTAGTTCCCTATGTGTTTATAGGTTAAGATATCTAAAATTGTAAATTTACTTTGCTTTGTGGTTATCGTTTATTATTTTTGTTTCTTTTTTTTTGTTTGTTTTTTGTTTAAATGCCTGAAAACAGGTTTGTTGTGATTTCAAATATGTTTACCATTTTTAACTTTGACTACAAAAAAAAAAAAAAAACAAAAAACAATTTTAATAATTATTGTTTTTAAGTATACAATAAAAAAATGATATTGAATTATGTAAATTGATATTATCCTTTGAATTCTGTTTTTTGCTTCGTTCTCTAAATTGTATAATTTAATAAATAATTTGTTAATTTAATAAATATGATGAGCACACATGAACACAGTTGCTTTTATGTTTGTTTCTTTTAGCGGCTACAGCTGTAACATTTTGATGCAGTTACATAATAACTTTATGCTTTAATCTTTATTAAATTAACAATAACAATGAAATTTACTTTATCACTAAATATATTTTTTATTTTGTTTCTTCTTTTTGTTTTTTGCTTTTCAAAAGGTGTACATATACCAAAAAGGTGACGTTTACGTTTACGACACATTACGTTTATCGATATAAATTTGGAAGCGCAATTGCCATATTAATTAGAAGTAATATTAATTTGGACATTATGAGAAAACAATTGATAAAATTGTTAAGTTTGCTTTGTATTTGTTAAACAAAAATTATGATAAACCAACTAAAGAGCGTATGTACTGGGTAGACATACTATATTCATTTTATAAATTATAAATACAAATAATAATAATATTACAAGACACGAAAAATATATGTATGTATGTATAACAGCATATTATTAATAAATGTTTGTAAGAAGTAAATAGAGTAAATAGATTTTTCTACAGAAAAATGTTATTATGTTTATATAAAAAAAAAAAAAAAAATTTAACAAGTTTTCGTCTTCCTCCTTTATTTTTACTCTCTTCAAAAAATTTCCTCCTTTTATTACTCCATTTAATTTTTTGTTGCTACTGCTGATGTTGTTGTGGTTGGTTGTATTGTTGTTTGTTAGTTTCTTCTTTTTTACTCTTAATATTCTACTTTTAAATTGGTCGTGTAAAATTGGCAGGGAATAGACCCTTTTCATTAGTACCTTCTTTTTGTCCCATTAGCCAACCTTCCTCCTGCAAATTAGAAGTAAAAAACTACGTTTAATAAAGACAAGAATAGTGCATAGTAAGGAAAAGTATTAGCGAGAGAGGGGACTAAGGGTAAAAGCAAGCAGGCAAAACAATAGGAATACAATACATCGAATTTTCTTTATATTGATAATGCAGGGAAAATAAGAATAAGACTATGAGAGTGCAGGGAATCAAGTGTTAAGTAATACAAATTTTTAGCACTGAAATCTGGAAAGAAAGCCGGATTTGAACTAAACCATTTTTAAACCGAACCATCCTCAGTTTGCGTTACTTTTACCGAATCATGAACCAAACCATTTACGTTTTTTTCACTTGAACCAAGCCAGAATCAAATCAGTTTTGCTCGAAAAAATAGTTTGGTACAAAAAAAATATACACATTATTTCTCTTTGCAGTTCTAAATTTTTCTTTTTTCTTTCTTACGTTTTGCAATCCTGAAAACTGCGTTTCATTAAGTGAATCTATAAATTTCAAAAGTGGTAGTTACGATGAAAACTAAACGTAATTAAAACAATTTGCGTGAAATAAGTAGTTGACTTTGTCAATTCATTCGATGGATTTGCGGGTTTTCGAAATAAACCATTTTCGAACCGAAAAAGCGGCTCGAGGTGCAGCGAAGCGGTTTTTGAACTAATCCAGTGGTTCAGAGAATGAACCACTGAATGAAACTATCTGAGTGTCCAAGTTTTCTCCGTTTGACGTTTAAAAGTATGTTTACATTGAGACTATTGCAAATCGATCTGATGTACAACATTCTGCCGTATTGTACAGCAAAGCGTACAGAATTCCGTACCGTCATATTGATCTAAAAAATAAATTGGTTTTTAAAACACTTCTTACATACCAAGCTGCAACTAACTAATGTATCAGGTGGACCTGTTCCCTAATTGAATAATATTGGTATTATTTACTAGGAGTCTACAAAACTTCGGGTTGACGCTTTCAGTATTAAATGATTGAAATAGATTTTCCAATTTTAAGCTCAATTTCACACTTTAGGATATTAATTTCTGATACTTTCTGAATTAGCAGCAAATCAACCTGAACTTTTTGAATTTGACGATATGTTCATTAAATTTATGTACTACATATTTTTTTCTGAATTCAGTTCACTACTTAATGTTCAATGTTAGGCTCGTTAAAAATGTTGGTCACATTCTGTTCAAATCTTATAGATGCTGGCTGACCAAAAGGATTCACTTTCAATATTTTAAATCAATTTGTCAATTTTGATAGCTGCTAATGGGCCATTTCAGCTAACTAGGAGTAGATTAGCAAATTCTGATCCCTTGCACATTTCAATGTGTCGGAGAAAAAATCTTAAAATTTCATTTCATTGCCAATGTATTTTAAAATGAATTAATGGTTGTTTCTAATTTATGAATAAAATCACATTATTTTATTTTAATCAATTGAGTGAGTATCTTGCCCGGCATATTTTGCAGCGGAACATAAAACTTTAAGACTTTTCCCTTTAAAACAACTCGTAAGTGTAAAATGCATTTATCCCCTCTTCAAATATTTGTTACCTGATCTTCGGGATCATCGTATTCTATGACGCTTATCATGTCCCCAATTTCGAAACTCAATTCGTCGACATCTTCCTTTACATAGCCGTATGTGGCCTTGACACGGTAGAGAACACCAGGTGGTAGATCAGCGGTGGAAGCATCTATGCAAATTAAAAATAAATATATTCATTTCATATGGAATATGTTGAAGTTATTTCTGTAAAACAAGTATGTATGTATGTAATAAAATTTTGCAAATTTCACTTCAACATCGAATAAAAATGTAATAAACAATAAAACATTAAAAGCTATACTTGTATGTAGTACATATGTATGGTATATATATGTTATGATTTTTTCTTAAATTGGAATATTTTTTTTTAATTTGTTTAATTTTGAAACATTTTTATAAATATTTAGTAGTAAATTTTCTGTTGTTAATAAATAAATACATTTTTTTAATTGATTTGTTTTGAACAGCATTTTATTATTTAAAAGCGGCGAAAAACCAAAACAAAAAGTCTCAGTAAATTACGTGCTTTCTTATTTATGAGCTTGCAGCAAATTTTTGTTTTAATGTGTAATTAAAAAATAACAAAAGCAGATTTTTAAAACAACAACAAATAATTAAGAATGTTACAAAAAAAGTTCTATATAAATATTCTAAATATTTACTCCGAAAAAAAATGAGTTGAATGAAATTGTGAAAGATGTGAAATTGTTGTGATGTTTTATAAGAAAATCAAAATAAATAAAAGTTGCTAATCATAAAATTTACCCAAGAAGATGTTTTTTATTACAAAATTGCGCACCACCATATCAATATATTATAGTTAAAAAGAAACATTCAATACAAATGCCACAAGAAATTTCTTTTATCCAGCTTGAGGGAGCAATTTTTCAGCTTAAGTTACAGATACCTACACGTATGGATATGCTATTATTTACAACTATTCATCAGCAATAATTCACAAAATGTTCCATTAAGCAGATATTAATAGATAATTAAATTAAAACCTAAGCTTTTGTCCATTGTTACTTGAGAAGTCTTGAGGTTATTGAAGGCTATTATCCGTTCCGAAGATCTTCTACCAGACAACGCTACGTTCTTTAATTACAGTGCTTTTTATCGGTAAAAAGTAGTCGATTGAAGTTTAGAATATTTCTTTAGTAGAAAATCGAAACATGTTTACATAAAGCTTGATTTGAAAGAATGAAATTCTGGTTATTTTTTTCTAACATTTCAATGGTGGACTTGAAAAAATACAAAACTGTAATATGTAAGTATATGATTGAATATAAAAAATTCAGCTTTTTTTGCTCTACTTATATTTCGAGAAATTAAGATAAAATTATGGATTTTACTAAGTAATAAATACAACCCCTTTTAATAAATAGAAATTAAGGTCCGTAAAATTGTGAGACCTGGAGTTTTAAATTAAAACTAAGTATGGACTATTTCTCAATAAATACAAACAATATTTTACCCTTCTATTTGTACACATAATATATGGAAAAGTAATAAGCCTTCAGCCTTCAACAGCCTATACACTGAAGTGTTTCCTTCAACAATTTATGTGTACAAATATAAACACACCAGCGGTACGGAATGATCTAGGAAAATAATCATTCCGTCAGTGTGATTTTCTTTGTTGCTTGAACTGGAATGTATGTACCTTCCGGCATTGTTACTTTTTCTATTTTATTCCGCACCCCTGATATAGTAAGAGTATGCAAATGCAATATAAACTATCTACAACAAAATACGACCATCACGCTACGTGCTTTGTTTGCTTTTTGCTCCCTCTATACAGCATACAAATGCATAGTTATCAAGAAGAATTGATGGGGTCTAAAGAATTTACTTACCATTTGGCATTTCGTAGATTTGTTCATCTTCTTCGAAGGGATTTTTATTTACTAATTTGCTACTAATATTCTGTTTATCGTTTTGATTGTTTTGTTTTTGATTTTGATTCAAATTTCGAATATCTTTTTCAATTTCTTTATCTTTACCTAATGTTTTCTTATTGTTATCCTCAATATTGCCATTATTTGTATTTGTTGCATGCTCATTGCCATTTTCTGTTGGTGATTTTGTGTCGCCACCATTACCGCTACCACCGCCACTACCATGAATAGGGTTGCCATTTAATTTTTCTGCGATTGCTGTTGTTGGTAATTGTGGTGTACCTTTCGAACCTTTTGTTGTTGTTTTTGTGGTTGCAGCGGCAACTGCCTCGATATTATTAAATTCTGCATCGTTGTGCGTTATTGTAGGCGAAAATTTAGCAGCTGCTGTTGTTGCAGTGGCGTTCGATGAAGTGATGATGCTCCCGTCAATAGTAGTTGTTGTTGTCTTTATTCCTTCTTCTGTTGTAGTCGGCGATGTATTTGTTGTGGATATTGCTGTATTTGCATTTGGACTATTCAATTCATCAATATTTGTTATTGTTGCTAGTATAGCTGCTGCATTTTGATACGATGGCTCATTGTTTGTTGTTGACGATGACGTTGTCGGGCTGCTGGGCGTTGTTGCACCTGAAGAACCTGCCTTTTGATTTTGCGGCGTTGATTCTGGTGTTGAAGAAATTGAATCAAGTCTATGTTCTTGATGTGAGGAGGAGCTTGCGGATGTTGCTGTTCGTTTTGATTCATTTTGTTTTCCAATTTTTATCAAATATTTTATTTCCGATTTTGATTTTTGTTTGTTTTTTTTTTAATGATTTTTGTGTTGAGTTTTGTTTTGTAATAATTTGCAAATTGCAATTGTTAGATTCATTCCAAACATAATAAAAGTAAAACAGAAAGAAAAACAAGAAAAATGAAGAAAACTCATAACATGCATATTAAAATAAAACAAAAAAATATTGTATTTGTATATAAAACTTCCATGCAACATTCCAATTGAGAATTCCAGTCTCTGCTAAGTGCATGTTGGTAGATTTCCAGATAAGCTCACATTTCTTCTGCTAATACAAAGAAAGCTTAATGCATTTCAAAGGAAAGTATTCTTTGATATCACAACGTTTCATCTCATATACATATTTATTACTATGCATTACAAAAATTAACTTCATTCTATATGCTTTATTTATTGGATATAGAATTCCTTTGATATCCTAGCATCCCATCTAATAAATTTTTTAGTAAATTTTCTAATTCTCAGTGACATCAAATTAAATGATCTCATTTTCTACCATAGAATTGATGTACAGTTACATAAACACAAACAATTTAACCAATATTCCAATGTTTTTATTTACAACTGAAATTTATTTGTAAATTAATTAAAGGTTTTAGTTAATTCCTTAATAAAGCTGAAACTTCCTTTTACCAACTTTATTTTCTTAGGTTATGTTGCCGGAAGCGGAAAGAAATGGCCAAAGAACCGACGAAAATAACGTCTAACGAATACCGGGCTAATTTTGTGAAGCGGCAAAAATAAAATTATTAGTTTTGTTTTATTCTAACCAAATTTCTGCGAATGTAGTAAAATTTAAAAAAAACAGCAATTTAATCTTCATGCAATTGAAAATAATGCTGCAATCAGAGCTTTATGTAAAAATGGCGAAAAGGTTACAGTGCCATCTATCATCTACTGAAATGAATTATGCAGCGATTATCAAGACTGATGAAGGTAAAATAAATCGCTAGTTTAGAGAGTCGCCGTGAAGTAGTTGGTAATGCGGACACTCTGAAATAGCAATCTCGGTTCAAATCTTTACACAGGTAAAATCAGAAAGTAGAAAAAAAAATTTTGTACACGGCTCCACCTGGCAGGCTTGGCCTAGACCATCCATGAGCTGTTGTACCATGATAACGGTCCATTGTACTTTACTCAGATATTGATAGGGGAGGGGTTAAGCGGATAAGTGTATGGCTACCAGGTCATATACACTGGTTGAACCAGTAAGTACACAGTAAACCAGTTTAAATACGATTCTGAACGGCGGTATGCCAATTTATTATCACTTTACGGTTTTGGCATTGCCTACCAGGACGTGCATTTGTCCATTTTCTTATAAGAAGTTTTATGAGAACTAACAACCAGACTAAGAGGAGAATCAAACTCTTTCGGTGAAAGTCTAGAAAGACTAGCCACTAGACTAACGTGGTCCCCTTTCGATACAGTGAACCAGTTTAAAGACGATTCTGAACAGCGGTGTGCCAATTTATTATCACTTTACGGTTTTGGCATTGCCTACCAGGACGTGCATTTGTCCATTTTCTTATAAGAAGTTTTATGAGAACTAACAACCAACTAAGAGGAGAATCAAACTCTTTCGGTTGAAAGTCTAGAAAGACTAGACTATCGTGGTCCCCTTTCGATACAGTAAGAAAGAGATGCTGAAAATACATAGTTTGCAGAAAGAATTATGAAAATTTAGTAAAAAAAAAAATCTTCATAATATATTTTGAAATAAAACATAGCATATTTGAAAATCTCCCAACATTAATGCGACTAATTAGTGTGTGCAAAAGCCATTTTCGATTTTTTTGAAATTTACATTTGGAATGTTTTATTTTGATTATTTGTTGTTAGTAATAAATTCTAGATATTCTAATTGCTAAAAACTAAAGAAAAATTCATTATTGATTGGATATTTGTTTTGCTTTTAAAGGAAATAACGAAAAAATAAAAGAAAAAATATGCAAAATAAAATTTAAATTTTATAAAATTATTTATATTACATATGTAAGTAATTTTAAAATATTTCATTTGAAAAAATAGTTAAAATAAAAATTAAATATCTAAATTGAGAACAAATTTAGATGAATAAGGCAAAGAAGAAAAGGAAAGATCAATATAAAAATGCTGCCACTGTTGAAATACATTTTTATAATATTCATTTGGTTATTAAAGAAATATTTGTTCAAGAATTTTATAAAGAATTTGTTTTTCTGTTTAATTTTGCAAGTTGAAATTTTAATTTCAGCCTTTATTAGTGACAACATTGTGAAAAATAAAATTTAATACCAAAATAAAATTTTCCAATATATACAAAAATCAATTTATTTAAACTAAAATGTAATGAATTTTTACAGTTTAAAGCAATTAAAAATTTTGTCCAGCATACAAAAATCAGCAAATAAATTTATGAAAAAAGAAAAAAAAACCATACGAAACAATTAGAATATTCAATAATTTGCATTAAGTTAAAACAAATTAAGAAAAGAAAATATTATAATAAATATAAGAAGTACGTGTTGTTTTTCTGTACTGAATTACAAGTACTTTATGTGACAGTCACTCACACATGCGCACACTCAGGCGCGCACACATTTAAACACACAAACAACAACAGCGTAAGCGCTTAACATCACTTAATAAAATACTTACGACTATTAATATTGCTAGAGCCATTTGTAGTAATTTGATTTTGATAATTGGTGTTATTGATGTTTGCATTATTCATTTGTTTAACTGGCGATTGCACTGGGCTCGATGATTTAATGGCATTCGCTGTATGTACAATATTTGGTGTTTACAAGAATGGTATAAAAAAGTTGTTTATTTATTTAGATATATATATAAATTATATAGCATATATCAAAATACCTACACAAAAAATGTAAAACGTACTTTCAAAAAACTTACTTGTTTGCTTTCGTAGCGTATTGGAACCACGTTGTGATTCTGTTGCCAATTTATCAACAATTGCTTCCAATTCAGAGTAAATCTATATACAAAAACAAACATTATAGAAACGTTGTTACCAACATTTTTATGGCTCATTTCAAGAGTTGTAGATATTTTGCTCACAAGAGTTAAGACAGATAGTTTTTTTTCATCTTATTTCAATATGTATGAGCAATAGAAATGTTCACTCTTTTAAAACGAACTATGTGGATGTTTATACTGGTGCAAGCATGGAAGACTGTTCGAGAGAGACAGGTAGAAAAGTAAGGTAACAAGTAAGAGACCTCACTTTACTCTTCTACCTGGTTCTCTCGCACAGTCTTTCATGCTGGTGCCCGTGTTAATATCCACTGTAAAAAAGTTATGTTTTAAATTACTAACCTTAGCCGTTTCATTATGAAATACTTGCTCCGTGGCAAAAAGTGTTTGCAAATTTGTTACCAAAAACAATATTCTCGAATCGTGTAATGCTGGCAGCTCATCATGTAATTCAGTATTAAGAATTTCGTATGTTCGACGAGCTTCTTCCAATTGTTCGCGTCCTTTGGTAAGCTATAAACGACAGAATAACAGAATGGATTGGCAAATTAAATTTTTTCAATGAACTCATGTACCTTAACATCATCCTTGCGTTTGTTGGCATTGGCTTGTAGACTTTGAAACGAATGACGTTGCCCATCATAATCAATGAGTTTCCTATTGCGTTTCTCAACTTTTTTCTATGAAATAAATTATTTATGATTATAGTTAAAGATTTTACAATTGTTTAATCGAATATGTACACATACCTTCATTTCTGGAAATTGACCCGTGTATGTATTCAAAGGTATCAATACTTGGTCGCCTAATTTATGAGCAAAATCTTGCCAGAGACTTTCGGAGGCGGCACTTTGTGCTTGCAGGGCATCGTAACCAACCCATTGTGGTTCATATACTTCGCAAATGGCATCCATTAAAGATTTGGAAGCAGTTTGAGCAGCTAAATTAAAAAAATTAATAATTATAATATATGATTTTTAGATACTGAATAAAAAGAATTAGAACAGCTGGGGGAAACAACGATCAGATTTGATAGATTCCCCCCCACATCACTGCATTAGTAAATTGTTTATTTACCTCTGATACATCTTATATAATTATTGAATTCTTTTTGTAATCTATTAGCGCTTCCTTGTTGGCGATTGAAATTATTTAAATGGTCATCGAAAATTTCATCTGCAGTACGATCGACTTTGCCCAGATTTTGTAGAAGCTGAAAATGAAATAGAATATTTAAAAAATTTGATTATATAAGTGGAAAAAGGAAAAAAAAAAAAGAAGAGGAATTACTCTTTCACTAAGGAAGAAGGAAATGCCTTCATTCAATTAGCATTTAATTTACATAAAAACTCTTATAATCTTTGAAACAAATTAGTAATTTCGTATTTTAACTTAATATAATATAAATATGTATGTATGAAAACTGTTCATATTTCCGCAAAATATCAAATTTAAGTCTTACGAGTTTAGTGGTGTGCACTCAACGTTAACCCACATTGATTTAAACTACTGGCCAGGGTCAAGTCAAACAAATGGAAACCATAATAATCATAATGGGCTGTTAGTGAAAACTTAAGCGAATTTGATACATGTACTCGTAGTTGTAAAATCAACTGAATCAAATTACGTTTTTAATGATTTTAAGATTATCAATTTAGCTTCAAACAGAATAATTTCATTTTAGAAACTTATGGAAAATCTTTAGATACTGTTTGTCAATTCCTAAACATTATAAATGTTTATTTCTTTTAAATATATACTGTATAGTTTTGAATGCATACGATTAGAAAAGCTTTCGAAACAGTGTGTCTATGTACAGTGACGTCGTTTCGAAATTCGTTCCCATATTTTACACACATACAATTCATTTCATTCTAAATATAAAAGCAAACACATGAGAGAGATACAAATAATGTCTACTAAAATCTGTGCTTATTTTCGTTTTGCTTTTTATTCAATTTTATGTATTTATTTATTTTTTTTTCTTTTTCTTAATAAACTCGTATGTGCAAAGAAATTACAAATCACGACACTTGTTCCTTCAAGTTATTTAATTTTTGTATTTGGCATTTCAGTTTATTGTTGTATCCCAAACTTTGTACACACTGAAACAAATAAACGAATGAATAGAAAATGAGCTGAAAGTAAATTCACTGAAAGAAAGTACATTTTAACCTAAATAAGAAATGACAGGGAAATTCAACAGGAAACTCATTATCATCACAAGAACAAAAAATGCTCATTCGTCGCCAGGAAAAAATAAGTAAGATTTAAAATATTTCCATAAACATTTTAACAGAATATGATAACTAAAAAATTTAATAATTAA
Organism: Palloptera scutellata; assembly: GCA_958295655.1. Taxonomy (NCBI): domain Eukaryota; kingdom Metazoa; phylum Arthropoda; class Insecta; order Diptera; family Pallopteridae; genus Palloptera; species Palloptera scutellata. Next base: position 60,312,321 of record OY282451.1, on the reverse strand, counting down.
AAGAATTGTAAAACCTTTTCATTCATGTTGTCCATACCATATGTACTTACAGTACTTTCAAGAAGAAAGCAATCGGCTTTTTCGCATTAAATAGTTTGAATATCAAAAGTAGGCCTTGATTTTCAAAAAACTTGAGATTTCATTGTAAATTTCGTAATGTAATTGTAGAAACAGTCCATTATACGCTTTCGTCTCAAGAGCATATTTAAGAAATAAGTTCCGTATACGCGAAACGTTTTGAAGCAGTCTTTCTTTGCTCCCATCCAAAAGGTCCCAAGATGTCCCACTTGAGTGCTTCGAAGTACTTAAAAAAGTCGAAGGCGTTTGTCCAGCATTGGAACCAACACTTTTTGGTGCACAAAAATGTGGACGACTTGCCAAATAGCGACATTTGCAGAACTACCTCGAAACAGGAGGACTTGGTTATAAAGAGGATTTTCGAAGCTAATCCAGCCATACCCTTGAAATCAGTTAAACAAAAATTGGCTCGAAAGGGCAATAATGTCTCTCTGAATACAATAAGAAAACGTTTGAGGGAGTTTCAGAATGCAATCACACCGGACACCGATAAAGAGATAGATAGCCACTGTGGCAAGTGTTATGCTTTTACCACAATGAACTGATAAAAAGTGTCGAATATGACCGCATGTTGCGCCAAAGGCCAAGCTTTTCGCATCCACTCATGTTGTGCGTGTTATATTTGTACATGAATGGAAGGGAACTACTTGACCACGATATACCGTCGTGGACTTCTGCCATCAACGGATATGTTGTTTGGGGCAGGAAGCCGAGATTGGGTTCTTCAAGAGGACAACGACCCAAAACATCGCAGTCGCTTGTGTAGCAGTTAGAAAGAGGAAAACGGCATAGCTTCATTGAATTGGTCCTCACAGTCGCCAGATGCGAATCCGATCGAAAATGTTTTGGCTCTATGAAGTTAAAACTACGTGGAAAAAAGATACGTTCAAGAAATCATTTGAAACGGCTTCTTAGGGTAATATTGCGAAGTTTAACACGGTCATATGCTGAAAAATTAGTCGATAGCATGCATTTCCGTTGTAATGAAATTACAAAGAATGGTGGCGACTGGACGCCATATTAATATATTTGCGCAATGAATAATTAATCATTTCAAGATGTTGTGGACTTTTTTTAAGATACCTCAATTTTTTCAGTGACTTAAGCCGATTGCTTTCTTGTTGAAACTACTGTATATGTATCTATAAATTTTATGCAATAATATTCATATTTATGTTCTCATACCTAATAAATTCATATCTACTTGAGTTCATTCCCATTTAAAAATGTGCATGAAAATGAAATGTTTTTGGCAAACTCACTTGAGGAAGCAAATATTATATAGGCGTATTTCACTTTTACTAGTTATAAATATCATTAAATATGTACATATGTACATAGTATCTGCAAGTGTAGTGTAGCCAAATTGAAAGCTGAACATAACATGACGCAAAAAAAAAAATTTATTTATGTGAGTGTACGTATGTATAAGTATAATGTATAGGTACATACAGGTACATAGGTACGTACGAGCATTTATGCATTTAATTTTAAATGCAATTGAATATGTATTTGATTATTTAATTTATCTATAGAAAACAGATACATTTTCTTGTAATAGAGATAGATGTCAGGAGTGTACACGAAAAAATTTATCCCACAAAAAAAATAATGTTTTACTTTGAAGCCAGCAATGTTTTTTCAAAATTTTTGGCTTTTGAACTTTTTACGTTCTTGGCCTCTAGCTTGGGTTGTGTAAAATTGCTGTACAAGCAAAAACTTTCACATAAGTTTATCATCCATGATGCAGCATTTAAATTTTGTCAAGAAAATTGCGTTCAGCCTTCTGGCTCAAGTTCTGGCTTCAATTTCCTTTTCTTCTCTTCGATCTGGAACCTTTGCACCTTATATGATTTAAAAGGAGCATTTTTTTATTTTATGGACAAGTTTAAAGTTCCAAGTTTGAAAGCACTATTGCTCACAGATGCATTCGGACTTCTCTTCAAATGGTCTTTAACTAAACCAGTAATTTTTTTGTCCACTGGACTACATTTTCTGCCGAAACCTTTAACTCTCTCAACAGAAAGATTCTATTTATACTTTTTTAATGGGTCGTTTTACCGTTGCAATGCAATGACACCCACTAGGTTTGCAATCTTTTTATTGGGTCCATGAAGGATTTTCATGTAAAATGTGCAATATATTTTTTCGTCGCTCAAGCTCCGTGTCTGCCATTTATTTTCTTATATTAAAAATGAAATCACAACAATTTGTGGATATCAAGTCTTCTGAAAAAAATAAAGCCTATTTTCAGACTTACAAACTTTCACTGCTGTGACCTTCAAGATTTTGTATTTTAAAAACTGGAGAGGATAGAAAACAAAAACTATATCTCAATGATCTACAAAACCAAAAATGTTGTTTGAAAATAATCATAGTTTATGGAAATCGGTTCAACGGATAAGAAATAAAAAGCAAATTACTTAAAAAGAAGAGTTTTTACATTTCCATCTGCATACATACATATATACACATGTATATGTTAATCCTAAACTAGAGCTGATGATGGAACAATTGTCAAATAGGCTCACTAAAGTGTTTTTGTTGGACAGTGAATATTCTCGGGGCTAGTCTCGGCTGGACTAAGTATTTTGTATGTTTATAAAGAAATTTCACTTTTAGCTGATCGTGTAATTGATATAAGAGCATCCAATTTTGGTACCTTAAATAAAATTTTGGTCGCTGTGGCGTAGTGGTAGTGCGCTGGGCTGCTGTGCAGAGTGTCCGGAGTTCGAATCTCGGCACAGGCAAAATCAAAAAGTAGCAAAAATAATTTTTCTACACGGCAACCACCTCTTGGCAGGCAATGGCAAACCTACAAGAGTAAAAATTGCTATGAAAAGCTTTTCACTTCGCCGTTCGGATTCGGCATTAAACTGTAGGTCCCTTCCATTCATGTACAAATATAACACGCACAACATGAGTGGATGCGAAAAAGCTCGGCCTAGGTCCTCCATGGGCTGTTGTGCCATTAAAAGTAAAGTAAGTAAAGTAAAGTAAATAAAATTTTCATAGTAAATGCTTCACTTTGCAACCTCTGTTGAAAATGGAATTCTTCAGGCTTTCACAATTTTTTCGATCTACTTATCTGGCTTATCGATTATCAATCTGTTGAAAATAGTCCGAAAGAGCTTGAAGATAAAGACAATTGAAGACTACGGATTTCAATTGTACCACGATAAATGAGGCTATTGTGGTATTAGATACATTATGTTACTCCACCGAAAATAACATCAGATTTTTTCTTGAAATCGAGAAATTATTTGCTAAAAATATTTTAATTGGCATGTGCACTTTTAACTCGTATTTCGTATTTTTAACCGCCTCACATGTGTGTTAATGCGAATACGGATATATGCTTCAATAAGGTAAATTTAATTAAAGAATTTTTTTTGGTTAAGTGCGTAAAATTTTCTATAAATTAATTGGTTACAGCCTAACTATACATCGCCACCGCCGATTCAATCGGCATAATTATGTGCGTTTAAATATACTAAGTATATACTACTGTGGGCAAAAGTTAGTAAGACTTTTTAATTTAAATTTCGCGCGGAAACCCATTCATCAAAATATTATTTTTTTAAGGTTGGTATGACTGTCGGTGACATCTGTGCCAAGTGTCACATCAAAATAATCATTAGTGTTTAGTATACGCTTGTCTTTCTGAAGTACAAAAAGTGCATTCGGCGATTTTCACAATGAGTGAAATTATTCAACAAAGAAGTTCCATTAAATTATGTGTGCGGAACCAAATTTCTGGTGCCGAAACGTTCAGAATGTTGCAAAAGGCCTTCGGTGATAATTGTATGTCGCGAGCAAGTGTTTTTGATTGGTACAAATTGTTCAAAGATGGTCGAGAACGCGTTGACGACGAACCACGTCCAGGACGGCCATCAACATCAACTGATGATCAACACGTCAATAAAATCAAGGAATTGGTGCTCGAGAATCGACGATTAACAGTCAGATTATCAGAGACCTTACTGGCATCGTTGGAATATCGGAAGGATCAGTGAAAACCATTTAAAAACATAATTTGCGCCTAAGAAGAGTGAATGCACGATTGGTTCCAAAATCACTGCATTGGTTTTACGAGACCATTTTGCCAAAAATTCGACTGATATCGTTCCGCAACCACCCTATTCGCCTGACTTAGCACCGTGTGACTTTTGGCTATTTTCTAAACTCAAAAAACCGCTTCGTGGACACCGTTACCGTTTTGAGTCAATTGAAGACATTAAACATGAATCGCTAAGCGCATTGAAGGCTATTCCGGAAATTGACTTTAACAACTGTTTCGAGAATTGGAAAAAACGTTGGCACAAGTGTATTGGGGCCGGGGTGGATTACTTTGAAGGGGACGAAATAGAAGAATGAATAAAAAAATTTGAAATTATGAACAAAGTCTTACTAACTTTTGCCCACAGTAGTATTTAGTTTAGACTTACAGAAGGAGCTCCCACATGCTTTTCGATAACTTAATATATATTTATTTATAAGCTAAATAACGGGAAACGTTGCCCTGTAACCTCGTAAGAGCATAAGTTAATCTCGTGTCGTAAATAAGATGTCAAATTTAGTATGAAAATTCTAGATAGATAGATATATATTCACTATTTATATGACAAAATATACTGTAGGAACACTTAAAGAAGCGTAAGTAGTATGTTAATTTTTAAGGTGCCCAAAACAAAACAAAAAACTCGAGCTAAAATTTCGATTCTGTTATGTGCTGCTAAAAATACTCGTAGTATTTTAAAAAAATGCAGGAGAAAAGAAAAACAATATAGAAAAGTATGTTGTATTGTAGTTGGCGTAATTTCATATTCAAAATGTCTGCTCATCATAAAGCACACACGAGTTCTTTTATGCCGATTTTATTGACACCTATGTACATACAATAAAAGAGGAGTCTCTTACGGTTATGCAGTTACAACATTGAAAAGAAGAGCAACTGATGACACTACTTCAGCCGTAAGTTCTACGATAAAGTAAGCTTTTGTTCTGCGACAGACTTGTATGTTATGTACATACGAGTAGTATGTAGAATAAAGAGATGATTGATTTGTAGAAAAGATTATTTCAATAATGCGGGTACAAGTTATGTTCATGTAAATGAAATCTATGTAGAAATTATGACATTCGACATTCACAAGAAATTACCTAAAACAATTTTGAATTCATTCAAGAAGCTAAAACCGTGTACAAATACAGTAAATGAAATTAGTATGCATGCAGTGCATATTACAAGTATCTAAGCGTATTACTCTAATAAGTCGAATATGATGATAGTAAACAATTTCGAAAACCATCTGTTAGATGTTGAAAACACTGAAATGACCTTGAATTGCGTAGGATTGTGTATACATTTTACTATAGTACCTACGTGTATGTGTAAACAAATTACAAATTGAATTCTATAGACTAGCAATCTCCAGGGAAGCGGTAATAAATTTAATACTTAACTGAACGCCTAAACAAAAACTTTTATTTTATTTGCTACAACGACAACACTCACGCGATTATTCAACTTGTTTTTGATACAACTCATCGAAGAAAGAACTTACAGATTTGTATCGAAAAGATAATTTTATAATGCTCGATAAATAATAATATATATGAATATATGTACATATTAAGTTATTAAGTTTGCGCCAAACTGCAAACAAGAGATTTCGAAATTCATTGAGGCTGGCAGCGTCTGTGAATGGAGACTTTTTGTTCAATGCAGAAGTGGAGGTTCTCTGAAATAGATTTTGTAGCCTCAATACCACACCTACCCACATATGTATTTACATATATAGATGACATGAATGAAAATGTGGTGCAGTTTGGAAAATATCTTTAAATACATATTTATTTATGTGCATTTAAAATGCTGCATTAAACAGAAATACCATCCCACAGCAATGGAAGGTTGCACAAATAAGTATGACACCGAAACCTGGTAAGAGCGTAAGCGATGCAAAGTCTCACCGGCCAATCAGTTTACTGTCGGTCACTTCCAACATTTTAGAAAGCCTCTTCCATAATTAAAAATCGACACCTTTATCCTGAACACCAATTCGATTTCTAAGAAGGTCATGCAACGATAGAGCAGACTCACAGAATAGTAGAACGAATACACTACGCTCCAGAAAATAAGCAATATTGCACAGCAGCGTTTCTCGACATCTCTCAATCTTTCGATAGAGTATGGCACGAAGGCCTTATATACAAAATTAAGAAAATGCTCCCAATAAACTTTTATCTATTTATTAAGGCGTATCTAATCGAAATCAAAATTTCTTTGTAAAACACGGAACCGAGGTCAGCAACCTTTACAATATTCAAGCTGGTGTACCACAAGGAACTGTAATGAGCTCAGTTCCCTACCTCATATTTACATCAGACCTTCCTTTAACTGATAGATTCCTGATTGGAACTTTCGCTAATGACACTGCTGCTTTGGCAGATAGTGAAAGCCCCGTAGCTGTTTCCAATCTACTTCAGAGAAGTATTAATAATATTTCAGAATGACTGAAATGTTGATGAAGCGAAGTCAATTCAAGTTACTTTCACAACAAGAAGAGATATGTACATGTCCTCCAATTGCAATGAATGGCAAACAAATGCCACTAACAGATGATGTCATGTACTTGGGTACTATTCTCGATCGACGCCTCACTTGGAGAAAACAGATATTCAAAAAGCGCAAAGCGTTAGGTCTCCAGACGCACAAACTTTACTGGCTAACATCCCAAAACTGTCCAACTTACAGTGTCCAACAAACTGCTAATATATAAAGGAACGTTGGCAATTTCGCGTTCGATATTGTAACTGAGCTCGTGGCTTGTTAGCATAAATCAACCACTTAACTTAACCCCACGAAAAGGAAACCAACGGCGTTAAATCGCCTAAAATGAGCATCATCGTTGAAGATAACTTTTCAATGAAATTCGGGTTTTTCTTCAAATGAGCACCAGGCATCAGTTCTTATGTTAATATGATCTTGTAAGGGTGTAGTTCAAGGTCTTTACGCAAAATTCACCACAATGTGGAGCAATGTCGACTGATCGATTTTGAACTAAAGCACTTACGGCTGCGACTTTTCGGTACTTCTTCTTCACTGGCACATTCAATAGTGAATATGTTGACCCAAATTTATCCACTATAGCACGCACGTCCTGCCTGGTCAGACGATTACCGACTCATTATTTCGGTAGTAATTTTTAATAATTTCCAAACGTTGATACTTTGTAAACTTTTGGAATCATTACATATATATACATATGTATAGTACCTACAGTATGTATGTTGAAAAATATTTACTTTTTTAGATTAGGTAAGGTTAAGGGGAAGTGCTCAGAAAGGTTTGAGCGTCCAAATTGATGAACTATGTTAGGAGTTTTGGTGGAAATTCCACCACGTCCTCAAGTTTTCCAAATAGTCCTTATCCCAAGTATCTGAGATCGACGGCTCTGAATTCATTCACAATTAAAATTTCTTCATCATTTTGCCAACTTCTCCAGAAGTACTATCTCCAGTAACTACTATCTTCAAAGCATTTGTGCCTATAGAGCAAAAGCTTGAGTATTCCAGTCAAAATTCGAGCTTGTTTCTTCTCCAGAAGAATGAAACTGTTATAAAAAGAAGCCATAAACTTCCGACTTCAATACAGTTGTTCTATTTTTCTTTAAAATTTATACAATTTATGAAGTGCAAAGGGCAAGTGTCGAATACGTTTACTATTCGATATTGATTACTTTTTCCAACGTAAATAAACCGGTGCCACTTAAAACCGACTATTCAGTAAAATGCTGAGTAAAAGGTCTGAATTTAAAAAAAGAAACGGCTTGGTAGTCTTCCAACTAAGGCAATCGTCCAATAAAATTTCTACGAATCAGAGTTTCGAAATTAGCACATAAAAGTTCTCTAATCTCAGTCTAAGTTTATCAAAAGCATGTTTCCTGTCTTAAAAATTGTATACACTCGGTAAAGAAAAATTACAAGAATCAAAACAAAAGAAAAACGATCATTAAAAAATTTAGAGTTCTCAGGTAACAATGTCAAGGTAACTGCAAATAAATGCTTATACACTCCAACTACCTACGTACATACAAGCTCGTAAGCATGTACATACTCAAATAGTTTCAAAATGCATGCAATTTATAATAAAAAAAAATCACTAAAGCGTAATTTGCTGCTCCTCGGATTACAGCAATAAATACCAATAATGCAAGGTGCTCAGTTTGGTATGGCCAAAGTACTTTTGACTAGTACGAAATAGTTAGTTATGAACAAAAAGATAAGTATTAAAAGAGAATCACAATTATGGGGCGCATAATGCATTTGGTCGAGTGCATTCAATTGAGGCGCACTTGTGCATACAATTGCCATTTGTTCATTTTCTTCTACTTTTTTTACTATTTTGCTCAGTACATACGAGCGAGCATATAAAATATTTGTAAACTAGCTTTTTCAACATGAATCAATAAATTTTTATACATTCTCTGCTAAATTTTGCTGTTGGATTAATCTACAAGTAGTAGTTTGTAGTAGTAAAAGTGTTTCCATTACATTTATGCACTCATGCATACTTTACATTTATACCATACTTGATAACTTTTGCTCAAAAAAATAAGTAGCAACCAACGATCAATAAACTTTTGTAAATAGTTCATAGTTGAATGAATTGATAGCTACATACACGCATACCCGTATGCGTATGGGTGTAAAACAATTTCATTCATCTTTGCTCCTTCTGCTGTACAAAGAAAAAGTTCCATCTGTTTATAGACGATGATGAGTGAAATCAGTTAAATATTTATATGGCCTAGTTAGCGAATCGTCAAGCAAATCTTCATATGCACTACCACAAATGCATAGTTACCCCTGCTCTACTTTAAATTCCTTCAATTCATAAATAATGATGAGTTGTGCATAAAACTATAAAATACCAAAGGAAATATTTATGATATTTTCAAAAGGATACCAACAATGGCAATATACCCTTGTAATACTTAATCGTAGTGCTTATTGTTTGCCGAGCGACCATAATTTCTTTTCATGAAAATAAAAAATAAATTTACGACGAGATGCACTTAAACTGTTTACATTTCTAACGAAAGGTACGAACACAATGGCTGCGAAAGCGTCACTGAATCATGACAATAAGATGGCGTTCGTAGTAATTTCCACAGATTTTTTATTTTATACCAATTAAACACAATAATATTTAATAGAATTCTTTATTAATTTATTTATTTTCAAAGAAAATGACATAAGCAAGCAAATTGTATAATTTCACAAACTAATTTTTTTTTTGACATTCTGCTTCATGTCAAAATAGAAATAGATTGAAGTCGACAAGAGCGGCAAAGATGCAGTGTCGCAGCCATTATGGTCGCCTTCATAGAATGCATGATATTTAAGTGTTGACAGATGGCGCAATGCCGTTGCCGCGTCCATTGTGTTCGTACCTGAAATCCGCAAGCATGAATGACATGAATATATAGCAATGCTGCCATACAAATTTTCTGAAATTTACCGCTTTGTGTAAAAAATGTACCACTTTTTGAGAAAATTATCAATTCTGAATTTTATCAACAATTGCATAGCTTTCATATAACATTTTTATACAATAATCGGAAAATCATAAGAACAAGAATAATTCAGTAGTATTAAAAATGTGGCAAAATACATATGTACATATTCCAAATTTTTTATAAATTATATAAATTTTACCATTTTTTACTTCATATTACCTTTTTTACCTTTTCCGAAAAATATTTACAAAATTTCACTTTTTGGAAAGTTTACCCCTGGCAACAGTGATATACAGTCACTTTTTGCACTTATTTTTTAACTACTTCAAGTAAATGTTATGGTCAAGGGTGATGAGAAAAGAGCCGGTTGCTTTTAGACTATAGAAATTATGACGATTTACTTTTCTTCAAAATAACTTGTTCACATAAGACAGAATTTAACTCCAACTTTAGAATTTCGTTGAAATGCACCTGAATTGATAAATTTTACCATTCTCTCTCGTACGAACAAGCTATAGAAACAGTACTTTATTGGCAAATGGAACCTTTTTCATTACCATTCGACAACCATCGGTAAGAGATGATGAAAAGGAAACACATCATGTGAATATTACCTGGTTAAAAGACAACATCAACTGATGATAAGAAGTACATTTTCATTTTGAATTTTAATATATGATTTCAGATTTTTTTATGAGTTACATAAAATATTTTTCATTCATACTTTTTCCATACAACAAAATTAATTAAATAATTATTCAAGAATTTCAGTATATACTAAATACTAAAACTCGTATATGAATATATTAATATGTACAAGATCTACCTATACATAAATATATAGGTAGGTATATAATACATAAACGTGTTATCTGCAGTTAAGCTAACTAACAAGTGCTTAGATAACAATGGAGAATTATTCAAATTTAAAAATCACGCGCATTTACCTATGAAATTAATATGAATGAGAAAGATAAACAAAAGTAAGTTTCGCAACTGCTGCTTTTGCATATTTATACTAACAAAACTTGCGATCAGTTGTTACTCGTAAGAATCGTTGGTATTGTAATATAATATGTTATGTACATACTACATATGTATATATGTAAATATGTATGTATCGCACATAAGTACTTACGTAACAATAGTAATTATTATCGCTTTACTGAGTCGAAAATTAGTAAATTATTATTATGACCTCTATGAAAAACTCTTAGAGTAAAAGTAAATCTTTTAGGCAGTTTTTCTGAACATTTAATTTTAATAAACTGCGCAGAAGATAAGTTGTGCAGATGCATATCATCTCAACGATGATATAGCTAGAATATCATCTTAACGATGAAATGGCTAGAATGCCTGTAAAAATCGAGTAGATTTTAGCTATCGCCAAAAAGCAATATTGGTGAAAAAGAGCAAGCTTATATGCCAACTTCAACCTTAAGAAAGAAAAACATATTCCTGTGGTGATTGTTTACGAAAATGACACCTACATACACCCCTGCTCAAATTAATAGTTACACTGAAAGGCTTTTTTTCGAATTGGTTTTTACAACCATTATTGCGCAACTAAAGGTGAAATGAAGTGTTTTTTAATTAACGCAATATGGCAATGCTATTGCTGGGAAAGTGAAACGTGTGATTTCCCCAATTATTGTAAATTGTTGCTTTGCGTGAAAAAAGTCAAAATCTGCTTGCTCAATATAATAGTTCACTAAAGATTTATTTTGAGATCTTACAATTCTTAATTTAACAGCGGTAAAGTTTGCTTTAATTAACTTAAAAATAGTGAAATTTGATTAAATAATTTATAATTTAGATGGGTCGTAAATCACACTACACTGGTGAAGAAGCCTGGTTAGTTTCGAACATAAGAAAAGAAGGAAAATCACTTCGTGATATTGGCCGATTGATGGCGAGAACCCATAATTTTTTTTTAGAAATGCGTTAAAGCGAAAACCCTAAAACCAGTTTCGAGGAAGGCCCAGAAAAACTAACGCAAATCTCGATCGTCACATTGTGAAAAGGACCCATTTAAGTATTCAAAGGTAATAGCAGCCGAAATTGGAAACGTGATTAGTGCCCAAACGATTCGCAGACGGTTATATGGAGTTAACCTACCGAATAGCCAAAAAGTTCCTTTGATGTTAAAAAACAATTTGAGCATGAGGTTAAATTTTGCAATGAAACACAAAATCTGAGGGTGAGAAAAAGTGGAGAAATATTTGATATTGCGATGTAACGAAAATTAATCTGTTCGGAAACGATTCAGAAAGGAATGTTTCACGAAAAAAAACAGTGAAGCATGGAGTTGGAAATATTATGGTTTTTCTTGGTATGGAGTTGGTCCTATACACCAAATTACTAACCATATGACTGCAGCCGAATACAAGGACATTGTGGAAAAAATACAATGCTACCCTATGCGGAGGAAAACAAGCCTTTACGTTGGGTCTATCAGCAATGATAACGACTCAAACCATACCGCTACCTTGTTAAAAAATGCTTCGAAGACCATAATGTCAATGTTTTAGAGTGCCCAAAGTCAATCTCCGGATCTAAATCCACTAGAAAACTTGTGGGAAACTTAAAAAAGAAATTGGCGAAAAAAGTTTTATCTAATAAAGTACAATTATGGGAGTATGTTCAGAAAATATGGTATGAGACACCCATATACACCCCGCGGGATTTGATTAATAGTATGCCAAGGAGAGTAGCGAAGGTAATTCAAAATGGTGGTGGATACACAGGATATTAGTTAAAGGATTCAAAATATCCAAAAATTTTTTATTAACACTTTCAATTATTCTTTTTTTTTTTGTAATATTACAAGTGTAACTATTTTTTTGAGCAGTCGAATAAGTGCCTTAAAATGTTTATTGATCTCAGATTCTTTGTTATACTTTATCTACTAATGAAGTTTATTTTTCTTTATTTATTTATATCCACTGAATTGAAATCCATTTTTTTTTTTTGGAATTTTGAATAAAAGCATTATTTGTTATGTTAAAGTTGAAAGTGTGGTGAGTGGTCGCTGTGGCGTAGTGGTAGTGCGTTGGACTGCCACGCAGAGTGTCCGCGGTTCGAATTTCGGCACAGGCAAAATCAAAAAGTAGAAAAAATAATTTTTCTACACGCACCACCTCTTGGCAGGCAATGGCAAACCTACAAGAGTAAAAATTGCTATGAAAAGCTTTTCACTTCGCCGTTCGGATTCGGCATTAAACTGTAGGTCCCTTCCATTCATGTACAAATATAACACGCACAACATGAGTGGATGCGAAAAGCTCGGCCTAGGCCCTCCATGGGCTGTTGTGCCATTAAAAGTAAAGTAAGTGGTGAGTACGACTATTAAAATCGTAGAGATTTTGTCAGAGCTGCAACAAAATAAATAAAAGGTTTTGAAATAATAAATTTTATATCACAGAAACTAACAAGGCGATAGAGGAACAACAAAAAATGTTCAAATATATTAATACAAGTATTTTGTTTAAATTGATAAGGAATAAAGACAAGCTTTTTATATTTTGATCGATTTCATTCGTCTCGCTTGTTACGAACCAACAATTTAACACTTCTAATAAATAATATTAAAATAGAAAACAAAAGGGTAAAGAAATCGAAACAAAAGCTGTTGCTAAAAGGCACAAATATACATATTTGTCTGGCTAGCGGGCTGGCAGTCAGCAGTGCTGTCACCGAAGACACCTACTACATATAAAAGCATACAAACGTATCCACACTAACATAAAACGGAAAAGAGCGTAAAACTCATGGCTGGCCAATTCATATGACTCAAAGAAACGCCACACATGTTTGTTGGTTCTATGTTATTGTTGTTGTTGTAGCTCATTTCAGCTATTTCGGCCATTTCTGTTGCCAGAAATATATGAGAGAGTAGATATACATATTTCTATAAAATATCCAAAAATTATTATTTTCGGCATTTAAATTGTTTTAAAATAAATGACCAAATGTTTGCAAGACATATGGTGAAATAGTTATTGTTGTAGCTAGAAATGATTGTGAATACTTATGTAGAAAAAGATGACGCAAAAGTGTGACAAATGAAAACCGAAACTATGTAAGAGTGGCGTTTTCCACTTGCTAGAGTTTTATCTCTTTAATTAACCTTTTTTCTCACGTTAATATTTGAGTTAAAAATTATGTAAAAATGTAAGAATATACAAATTAAAATTTGGATATTAATAAGCAGATTTGGTAGCTTTTAAAAATAAATTAACAAAAGTTAAAGAAAGTTTTGGAAATTAGCATATTAAAAGAAATGTGAAAAAAGAAAGGAAAAATAGATAAGGTAGGTATGTAAAAATGTCAAATCATTTTATGATTTTTTTTTCCATAAAGAAAACATTTGGAATTGACAATAAAATGACATGGGTGCGTTCATTTGCTTTGCTTGGTTTCCGAAGCAATCAAACACACACTCACGAAAAATAAAAAAGTGAAAGGTGATAAGAAGAAATGCTTAATGAATTACATATACAAATATTTATATATTTAAGTATATTGGAATTCTTGTTGATTACTTATAGTTTAAAATTATTTGATAGACACGTGATTTGCTACGTATACTAGATAGTTGCTGTAGTATTCGGAAGTACTACACAGTATTAATAGATCGATATTTTATAAATTATAAACTGAGCTGCACTTATCTCGTGTTAAATACAAAAGTTAACCTAACCCAACATCTGTGAGGTGCAACTTCATCCCACATATATACACATGAATACCAATCATATATCCCATACTTTGACTACTTAAATATGCCAAAGAAATCTCGTCGAGAGCGGAAAATCATTTGTGGAAAAAAAAACATAACTGTAAAAAATGCAAATGAACTTGCCGCCTCAACACACAGCAATTGCCAATTATGGGCATACACTCTGGTTCCATGATACTCTATTATGTATTTAAAACATGTTGAACGAAAACAACAAAAGCGTCTACAAAAAAAAGAAGCTAATGTTAATGGACAAACATGGGCAAAAGCGCACTGAATACACACACGCATCTTTACACTCTGCAGACTTCCTCAATAGGTTAAAAAACATAATAAAATAATGATGTGTCATCTTGCTTAATTAAGAAAGTTATAGCCACAGAAAACGAAGTCTGTGTAATATCTTCATATCTGGAGAAAAAAATCGTTTACTTCGGCAACAAATAAACAAAATTTAAAATATTTACTTGCCGGAACTGATAAGAAACAAGGAACTTTTCTTTGTTTTTTTTAGTACCATTGAACAGTTACTTTTCAATGTTTACACTTTTTTCGTAACTGCAATAACTGTTAGCTCCTAACAAAAAATGTAAGTGTGTGGCTTAAATCTGTCAGGCTCAAAGCCACAAGTAAATATTTCTATATCTCTAAATCTAAATAAGATAACCACATGAGATTTCAAGTTCTTGAAATGACGGTTTGTTAACTAAATACCTTATCGTTTGCCTTAAAGATGACTAAAGTGGCAATCACAAATTTGGAAGCTGAATCCGAATACGATTTTATTTTATATCGATATACGATTATTCATTCTGTTTATTAATGACATTGGAATCTTTTTCTCCTACTCACATTATCTGCTGTATGCAGACGATTTAAAACTCTTTTGCAGAAACAAAAATTTCACTGATACTACTCTGTTACAATCGGACATTAATCGTCTAGTTGATTGGTGTCAAAGAAACAAATTGACACTTAACATAAAAAAATGGTTTCAAATGAGATTTATAAGATCATCTAGTCAGTACCTTTCATCCTATAGTATATCTAACAATGCGCTGAAGTCGGTTGAGGAGTTCCTAGACTTGGGTGTTCTATTTGATACAAGTTTTTTTTATTTAACTACCTTGTACCAAAAATCTCGCTCCTTGCCTTTATTTGTTATGGCAGGGATTTCAAAGATCCATATACGCGTAAAATCTTGAATATGCTTCTTTCATTTGGAATCCTTTCTACAATACACACTCTGCATGTATTGAAAGAATTCAAAAGAAATATGGTCATTTTGCTCTCCAACCTTTACAATTTGTTGAGCCAATTCGTTCGTATAATGTTCGATGCCACTTATTAATTTGAAGTCTCTTGAGAGCGGAAGAGCTAGACATTACCTCATGGTTAGTGGAAATATCGATTCCCCATTTTTACTTGAAAATAATAGTTTCAATGTACATACCTTCACGTAATCTGCGCTACCATATTTCATTTTATGTATCCACTTTGAAAACTAACTAAAAATGAATGCTCCAATCACAAGGGTCTTGCTTGAATTTAACAAAGTCTCAAAACAATGCAATGTGGATTTCTCTATAAATAGGAATCATTTCAAGCATTATATTGAATCGTTTTATTTATAATTTTTAATTATTTTTAAAACACTTTTCATTTCTAGGCAGTAAGGATACTTTCTATTTGACTAAATAAATGAAAATGAAATGAAAAAGGGTCGTAAACTAGGCACTTAGAGGACGGCTCAAGGTAAAAATTACTGGACTCCATTATGGTTTGGTAGAACCACTTACATAAAGGGTGTCTCAAAAATACATGCTATTTTAAAGCGCGCCACATTTTGTTTTTGTTATAAGCATGGATTACTAAATCTTTGATAGCTGCTGTCAATAAAAAATTGTGAAAATTCACTACAATAATGGTGAAAATTTTACCACAGAGAGGATGCAACAATGGTTTTACTCAAGGCAAATTTTTATGGTCGCGTTATCTCGCTTGTGGTCGCCATGTCGTAGTTGGTAGCGTTCTGGAGTCTGCCGAGTTCAAAGCTCGACACAGGTAAAAAAGCAAGGTATCAGTTTTTCTACACGGCATCACCTCTTGACGGGAAATGGCAAACCCCAAAATTGCCTAAGAAATTATTTTCACTTCACCGTTCGGATTCAAGTGGTCGCTGTGGCGTAGTGGTAGTGCGTTGGACTGCTACGCAGAGTGTCCGGGGTTCGAATCTCGGCACAGGCAAAATCAAAAAAAAAAAGTAGAAAAAATAATTTTTCTACACGGCACCACCTCTTGTCAGGCAATGGCAAACCTACAAGAGTAAAAATTGCTATGAAAAGCTTTTCCTTCGCCGTTCGGATTCGGCTTTAAACTGTAGGTCCCTTCCATTCATGTACAAATATAACACGCACAACATGAGTGGATGCGAAAAGCTCGGCCTAGGCCCTCCATGGGCTGTTGTGCCATCAAAAGTAAGTAAAAAGTAAGTTCGGATTCAATATAAAACTTTAAGTCGCTTCCATTCCACTCGGCCTAGACCTTCCTTTGGCTGTTGTGTCTTTAAAGAATAAGTTATTTCGCGCCGCTTCCACGTCAATTGGCCACCGAGATCTTGCGATTTGACGATACTGGATGTTTTTCTTCGGGATTTTGTGAAATATAAAGTGTACACCAATGATCCACAAACCATTCCACAGCTCAATGAAGAAGTTCAACGCGCCAACAAGTCGAAGGCGAAACAAGTCGTTAATTATGCCGAAACGTCCCACCCGAAACAAATGAAGCAATGGTATGATACTCAACTTCTTTACCACAAATTTTAAGGATGACTCAAAGTGGAATGTGGGGTACGACCAGGTGCCTTCTCAGATAACAACCTCAAATCTAATTAACTAGCCCAGAGGAAATCTCATAGCATCATGGAGCAGGATTGTAGTGTTACCTTGATCTGGGTCTCAGAACATCAGAATATCAAGAGCACCGAAATGGTTGACGAGCTGGCAAGAAAAGGATCTTCACTTTATTAATCCACGGCCGAAATACATAGTATTAACAATATTACTTAAGTACAGTAGCGGAATCGTATCAACATACATAACTCCAAAAAACTAATTGTAAATTGGAAAGACTACAGGAATGCAAGATCAGTAGAACGTTAAGTGATCCGGGGAGATTGCTGATGTTCAGAGAATTTAAATTGGCTCTTCTATAATGCTTCTGTATATTGGGGGTGAGAATCCTTACATATTTCCAAACTACTTTTCATCAAACAGAATGTGAAAGAAAGTTCTGCTACTCCAGTTTCATGACTGTGAGATCTGAATTGCATTTGTTTTTGAGTAAAATATATTGTAGTTTTTGCTGTCGTGGAACCCTTTGACGTCAAGATCTCTTGTTTTCTCGTAGGAAAACAACCAAATTATCTGTTTGAAACTCAACTTAAAATCATCTGTTGGTATGAATAGCAAAAATGTTTGATATTTTTTATAGTGAAGGCAACTCGTACATACATACATCAACGATATCTGCCTATATTAAAACTTAAACTTCACTTCAAGAACTTTCATGCACTGAACTTTCAATTTGTAAATAACAGGCAGTAAGTATAAGTATAAAAATAACTACTACCAGTTGTGCACTTAAGGCAACACAAAGCAATTTTACTATTTTTTATAATAGCATTGCAATAGATAATACACACCAAAAGTTAGATATATATTGTGCCTTGCAGTTACTAAATATCTAAAGAAAAATGTGTGTATGTATATGTATATATGCACTTATACACACACCATCTTGTTACCGGCAAACAAGTGCAACCAACCCAGTGCAATGCCGTGCTGCAATTCGCACAACCAACTCATAGCAAAAAAAAAAAAAAAAAAAAAAAACAAAATAAATAAAGACAGTGAGAAAGAAACACAACGAAAAAAATATGTAGGTACATTCATAAAACTGAGCTAGAGATGCCCTAGTTAGAGAGGAATTTACAATTGGCGTTTTTTCGTTTTTATGAAGTGGAACAACACGAAAAAACAGAGAATAAAATATACAAAATAAACAACAACAAGTGCAGTAAAATACACACGAAATTTTTCAAAATATGTATAGATGAAGATATGGTAGGGTATTAGCTTGGCCTAAAGATAAAAATCTAAGAACTGAACTGAGAGATGTGAATGTGTATTAATAAAAAAAAATTTAGCACAAAGTGATGATGGTGGCAAATTAAATGCTTTTTTTTTCATTCCTTGCACATAAATGCGCAGATTCTGGCGCTCATTTCTGATATTATTAAAATAAAATCACGAACTTTTAGAGAGTTGAATAATAGCAAAACAGGCAGGCAAAGCAGGTGGAGTAGCAGCAGCACAAAATCTACATAGTTATTAGCCATATACCTCTTAGGAGATACATACATACATATAAAACATCCATATGTTTGTAACTGTATACTACTTAAAATACATATGTCAACTAGTATGTACTTGCCTGTACTTGTATATACTCATTTAGCATGAACCTTGTTAGGAACAATCGCAAAATAATGGTAATCTTTATTCACATTAAATTGAAAAAAAAAATTTTTAAATTTAAGAATCCTTATCCTACTTACTTACTTACTTTTAATGGCACAACAGCCCATGGAGGGCCTAGGCCGAGCATTTCGCATGCACTCATGTTGTGCGTGTTATATTTGTACATGAATGGAAGGGACCTACAGTTTAATGCCGAATCCGAACGGCGAAGTGAAAAGCTTTTCATAGCAATTTTTACTCTTGTAGGTTTGCCATTGCCTGCCAAGAGGTGGTGCCGTGTAGAAAAATTATATTTTCTACTTTTTGATTTTGCCTGTGCCGAGATTCGAACCGCGGACACTCTGCGTGGCAGTCCAACGCACTACCACTACATCACAGCGACCACCTAATCCTTATCTTCTTTGATTAATTAACATGAAAATATATTTATCTTTCTTCAAAATTTCTTTTTTTTTACAGTTTTGCCCATGTTTAGAGTATTGGGGACTGTGCAACGCTTAGTAACATGAGTTAACAGAAATTGCAAACCCTCGAAACTCGAGAGTTGTAAATTTGCCATCGACAAGACGAAGAACTGGGAGATATACAGATGTTTATTTGTCTATGAATTTCCAGTGATAGTTAGACAATACTTAACATAGTCGCTCCACTAGCCATAATTCAACGCAATGTTCATGTTTCGCCATCAAAATGTCTAGTGGAGACAGCTTTTGTCAATGGTATACACAAAAAGTTAAATATTATGCTAACACAGAATTTTTTCTATCAACTCTGACATGAATTTTAAGTTTCTTGCGATTTTAACGTTGCGGTATGTAAAAATGGCGCAACTAAGAATAATCTAATAAAATAATTAATTACATAAATATTTACCGGGAATATGAGTGTTTGTGGAATTATAAAAGTCAAGAACCGACTTAAAAAGAAAAGCGTGGAAAAAATCGAGAACAAGCGAGAACGCATCTTTGTTGTTTTTTGAAAAATGGAATGGCTGCCCCATTTTATGTTTTGGGAGCTATTAGCAGAACATGCACATTGTCTTGAACTTTAGCTAGTCGATACGCTATGTAAGCTCAGACTCTTTGTCGACATACAGCAGTTAATAAGGGTTACGAAACATTTTGTTTGGCAATGAAAACCTAGCATTACACCAAATGCTAACAAAAAAAAAATTTCGTTTTCTTTCTTTCACAAAATATTTTACATTATTTGAGTTTGAGGTAAGTAGTTGCAAGAACGGGTGAGTTGTCGAGATTTCACAACTCTTTTAATTGAAACATGTTTTACATTTTTATAAAAATAAAATACCAAAAATTTTAAAAAAATTTAAAAACGCACATACGGTATGTACATAATTATTTGACGCCGAACTAAGACTGGTTTCGAAATTACCACGTTTAATCATAACATACATACATACATAAATATCTTTATACCTCATATGCTGAAATGAGCTACGCAGTATCGTGCAATGATTGATTGAAGCAAAATTACAATAACCTTATGCGAAAATATGCGTAAATTGCAGAATTACTAACTTTACTAATAAGCTGTGGTCTATAGCTACATTACGAGTGTATGTCCGTCGAATAGTGAGTGGTCAATCGATTAAATGCATTTAATGTGAATAAATTTTGAAATATAAACAATTATGTGAATTCATAAAGCATAAACTTTCAAAGTTAAAAACTAAGTGTGTATGAATTTGAAGAATTGAAAAAAAGCATAGGTTTTAACAGTCACAAGGAGATATTTTATTTTTTGCTGAAAATATATGAGCACGTTCGTAAATTACACATGAATACAGGGAGCCATGCCTTCGCCTTCAAAAACGATATTTTTAATGTTTAGTCAGTAAAATATATGGGGATCTGTGAGGCTATAATTTATATAAGTACATTAAGCATGTCTGTTTACCTGGCCTTTTAACAAGGTGAGATCTAATATTTTGTAATTATTTAAATGTAAATTTAAAGCATGTAGAAATATTAAACAGTAGTTTATATTGGAAATTTATTGAAAATGTTTTTTTTTGTGCGTTTTCAAAATTTCAGTCCGTCAAAATGGGCTTAAAAGTATAAAGCCTGAAAACTAAGCTCTACGTACACATTTCAAATATGTGTGTTTTTTTAGAAGTGTGGTTTTCAATTTGGCAATACTTTTTTTGGAGTTGGTCTTTTCGACAGCTGTCACTTAATTTATGCTTGCCATTGGTTTGCCATTTCATAATGAATAGACTTACTCCTGAACAACGTTTGCAAATCGTGCAAATTTATTACCAAAACGAGATGGCCACCGATCCCGATTTTCACAAAAAAATTTTGTTCAGCGATGAAGCTCACTTTTGGTTGAATGGGTACGTTAATAAGCAAAATTGTCGCATTTGGAGTGATCATAATCCACAAGCCATTGTTGAGACGCCATAACATCCTTAAAAAGTCAGTGTTTGGTGTGCTCTATGGGCAGAGGGAATCATTGGTCCATATTTCTTCAAAGATGAAGCCGGTCATGTTACAGTTAATGGGGAACGGTCATGTTACAGTTAATGGGGAACGATATAGAGCCATGATTAATGACTTGTTCGTGCCTAAATTGGAGGATGTTGATGTGGACGACCTTTGGTTCTATCAAGACGGCGCTACATGCCATACAGCCAACGAAACAATAAAAATATTGAAGGAAACTTTTGGTGAGCGCATTATCTCGCGTCGTTGGCCTGTGGCGTGGCCTCCAAGATCGTGCGATTTAACACCGCTGGACTATTTTTTGTGGGGTTATGTGAAGTCGCTTCTCTACGCAAATAAGTCCGAGACGATTGACGCCTTGGACGAAAATATTCGGTGCGTTATTACTGACATATGGCCCCAATTGCTGCAAAAAGTGGTCGAAAATTGGGTCTCTCGGCTGGAATTTATTCGAACTAGCCGCGGCGGCGACTTGCCCGAAATCGTTTTTAAAACATAATGGCAAATCCGTATCTTTATAATAAAGCTAAATTCTTGGCCATAACAGTAAATTATATGCGCTTTATTTCTTCTTGAAAGCCACACTTCTAAAAAAAAAACACCCATTATAAGGGGCTCGTTAGTTGAACAGCTTCATTTCGCCCGTGCGCGTATTTTCTCTCTACGGACCTGTACAAATATCTCTCAAATGTTTATTCTTAATTCGCAAAAAAAATAAATAAACAAGAAGAAAACATAAATAATATAAATAAAAGAAAGTTATAATCAATACTAATAGTAGTAGTTACAATCATAGATTCTAAGTGTATAACTATTTAACTATAGTGGTCGCTGTGGCATAGTGGTAGTGCGTTGGACTGCTACGCAGAGTGTTCGGGGTTCAAATCTCGGCACAGGCAAAATCAAAAAAAAAAAAGTAGAAATAATAATTTTTCTACACGGCACTACCTACCTCTTGGCAGGCAATGGCAAGTGGATGCGAAAAGCTCGGCCTAGGTCCTCCATGGGCTGTTGTGCCATTAAAAGTAAGTAACTATTTATTAAACTAATATTTATTCCCTTTAGAGTAATGCGGGCTAGAATCATACATAATAATGATCGAAACAAAGATTTCTTAAACATTTTTCTTATTTTTTCAAAGTTAATGATTTTCAAAACTAAGGAAAACACAAATATTTCAAATATAAATAATAATAATTAACCTTTACAAGGATGTGATAATGTTTTATACTTAATTATGCAATATATATTACATATTTTATTTCTTTACGTTTCCACAGACTTAGAAAAGACAAAAAAAAAAAAAAAAATTTACATAATTTTATCTGCATGCATAAGTAAATGTAATAAAAGGTGAAACTTTACTACTATGTAAATACCGGAAAGTTTCACTTTGTATGTACATACAGTGATGGAAAAAATAATAGAAACGACATACATTTTAACAATTCTAACCATACCGATAATTTTCCTGGCGAATTCTATGCGTGAAGCCTACTGTGCACGATTTGCTGATAACGGTACTTTATTTTGTTTTAAATTTTGTGCATATTTCGGCATGCATACTTGTTGCATTTGAGTGTTTTTCAATCAACCACGTTTTTGCCTTGGAAAAAAAATAGAAACGCGATTAAATTTCGTCAAAATATTTTCCTAGAACGTGTGAAATATTTTAATTGAGGTAGTTTTTGGACATTCAAAAAAGGAAAAAAGGTGTCAGAATAGCAATTCTTGCGAAATTCATCCTTCTACATTTTTTCTAGATTCAGAATGAGTCGTGGAGTGCATTGGACAGATGTGGAGAGAGAAGTCATGGGAAATCTCAAAAACGAATGCAAATCAATGGCTGAAATTGCGCAAATAATGAAGTGTTCCAAAAAAAAAAGTGTTTTCCGCAATTCATTTTGAAGAAAAACAAGAGAAACGAGGCAAGAAGCGAAAAACCTCCTATAAATTCGATCAACTTCTTATTCGGCAGTCGAAAAAATATCCATTTCATTCATCGGAATAACTAAGGAAGGAGTTAAATGCACCTGTTACGAGCCGTACAATAAGGAATAGGCTGATAGAACGTGGTTTGAAGGCACATTCAGCAAGGAAAGTACCATTCCTCAGCAAGAAGAACATCCAGAACCGAATCAATTTCACAAAAAGACATTCAACGCGAACAAATTGGAAAAACGTCTTGTGGTCTGACGAAACAAAGGTGAATTTGTTTGGATCTGACGGAAAACCCCAAGTAATGCGCCCCAAAAATACTGCACACGATCCAAAACACACAATAATAACGATTTACCATGGTGGTGGCAACATTATGCTATGGGGATGTTTTTCATTATTCGGTGTTGGTCCAATATATTGGGTGAAAGGTAAAATGTGTGCCACCGACTACGTTAACATACTAAATAGTATAATGTTGCCATATGCAGAGGAAGAAATGCCAATAAAGTGGGAGTTCATGCCAGATAATGACCCCAAACACTCATCAAAACTTGCCAAAAAATGGTTCCGGGACAACCGAATTTCTTTGATGGAATGGCCTTCACAATCACCAGACCTGAATCCAATAGAACATCTTTCGGGAGTCTTAAAAAAGCAAATTGCTGGGTTTAAGTCCAAAAATAAGGAGGATTTATGGAGAAAAGTACTGGCTGAATGGTACGCCATTTATCCATCAATTTGTGCCAAACTGGTGAATTCCATGGATCGTAAGTCCAAGTTATAAAAAATCGTGGTATAACTACTAAATATTATTAAAAAAACATTCTACTAATTTTTATCAAAGACTTTTAATTTTACTTTGTTTCAAGTTTTTTGTTTCTATTTTTTTTTTCAAGCGTAATAAATGAAGTTAATTTGTTTATATATATGAGCTTTCAGAAATACCGTCTTATATTTTTATTTTGAAATATAATGGAATAAGTAATAAATAAAAATTATAACATTGAAAAGAAAATTCATTTTACAAAAGAAAATTTGAACATTAAAAGAAAAATAGGTCGTTTCTATTATTTTTGCCATCACTGTATGTACATATATTGACGCGAGTATGTACATGTGTTGGAAATGGCAGAATTAAGAAATCTATTTATAAAGTGCACGTAAACCGTTGTATTTTCTCAACAGTATGGTCATAGCTGCAACAAGCATATCCTGCTTTCATATATGACCCAAACGTCATGCTTTTCTCAGAGGCCATGGAATATCTACGTGGGAAAGGGCGTAAGGAAATATTATTCTTCTGATATTTACTACCTAAACGAATTTTATTTATTTATTTCAAATAACACTGAAATCCTAGTACAACAGCAAGATTTTATATTATAGAGTTAACGAGAGTTAACGTTTCGTGACAATTAAGTACCTACAGTGATTTAGTGTAACCACTTAAACCAAATTCCTTTCACGAAAACTTTCATTTACATAATGTTAAGAATAATTTATAATTCCGCTTTTGCATTTGACCATGTTAAGCTATGTATGTATATATGTGTTATGTATATAGAAATATTTAAGATGTGTACACAAACTGAAAAAAAAAATAGATAAATAAATAACTAAAACCTGTATGAGCTTTTCAATAAATGCTTAAACTCTATATGTACGTCGTTTACAACAAACGTGTCTGTTTGTTTGCCAGTCTGTCTGCTAACTGAACCTGTTGCTGGGTTGCTTGAGTTACCCATACCATTAGTTGCTACTAGTTGCCGTTCTTACGTTCTTCCATTTCATTTTGCCATTTTGAAATTCTTTCATCAATTATTTACACTATTTTACAATTCTTCATCTTTCACATGTACTCGTATTTCATTTTATTTTGTTGTTTATTTAATTTATTTTCATTTGATTTGATTTTACAGTTTATTTTTCTCTAGCATTTTTTCTACATCTTTTCATTACTTCTTACAACTTTAATCCTATTTGGATAAGTTCAAACTTGGGTGCCCACATTTTTGTAGAACGCAACTTAGTAAATGCTACCTACCTATGTTGGTTTTAGGTTAGGTCGTTCATTCACTTTACACTCTAAGGTGGTAAGGTGTGCACGCAGTGTATTTCAGTGTGTATGTGTATGTAGTTATTTGTTGTGGTTTATTTATTTTAGGAGAAATCGCATTAGTGAATAGAAATCTTGAAAAATTCAATCGAAAATTTGTTTTAAACGAATTAATTGGGGGGAACAAAAATTAGAAAGTGAGGTTAAAGTCAGATTTTATTAAAATATATAGGTATGAAGAGAAAATGACAACAAAAAACAACATACGAGGGTAGATCAATAATTACCCGTGTTAGGAATGAAGTGGCAAATTTTTCACAAAATTTTTTTTTTCTATTTTTCAAACTCTTGAAAACTTGTCAAACTCTTCAAAACACGCTTCTGACTCGACGATAATTCCTCGTTTGAGCTGAATTTTTTCCCCCGAGCCACGTTTTCATGTTGGGGAACAGAAAGAAGTCGCAGGGTGCCAAGTCGGGCGAGTACGGTGGGTGCGGCAGCAATTCGTAGTTTAATTCATGCAATTTGGCCGCGACAATTCCGTATCCGCTTGTTGTCCACCGTAAGCAATCGCGACACCATCGGGCCGACACATTTCTCATGCTTAACCCATCATGTAAAATATTAATTACCGTTCCGTACAACACTCCTACGATCTCTGCTACTTCGCGCACTTTCGTTCAACGATCAGCGAGAATCATGTCGTGGACCTTTTCAACGATTTCCTCGGTAACCACGTCTGCCGGGCGACCTGGGCGCTAATCATCAATAACATATGTACGATCACGTTTAAATTCGTTGAACCAATATCTTACTGTTGTTATAGATGGTGAAGAGTCCCCACAGACAGCATCCAACTTCGATTTTATTTCTTCGCATGGTTTTCCATCCAAAAATAAAAATCGATATTGTTCTTTTTCCATTTTATCGCGAAACACCAAACACGTGTGATACTAATGGCTGCCAAATAAAAACTAATCTATAAATCAAATTTAAAATTTAGTGTGGTGTCGTGTGACAGATGGCAGTACACGACGTTAATGCCAACTACCCACAGCAACGCCACCTGTCTTCACACACGGGTACTTATTGATCTACCCTCGTATGCAATAGAAAAAAATGTTTAAAATAAATATTTACAAATTGAATATCATACAACCACAATTAAATTTCCAATGGATGCAAAATATGTTCGATTAAAAAATACACTATTAATAGATGATAAATTGTTCATTCTTGTCTACATCTTTCCAGCTTAAACTGAATACTTTGTTATGCTTTCGATGCAACAAAAATCAAAATAACGAAGGAACAATTTAGCTTGACAGAACATTACTTATTTCATTCATTCATTCATTCATTATAATTCAACGTAAACATTTATTGTTATATTAAAATACGAATACTCATTACTGAGTGTTAATTTATTTAACAAAATATAGAGTATATAAAAAAACCTAAATATGATGACGATATGTATTAAGAACAATACCAAAAAGCCGTACAGGAAAATCTCTATTTGAATAGGCGGAAACCATTAGGTAAATATTTTGCTGTTTGTTTTTGTTTAAAGATTTCTATTGCGAATATGTTTAGTTCAGCTAAACTGTTTTTGTTTATTAACACATACCCAAATACGTGTACAGTACAGAGCAAGATTCTAGCTATCGTAATCCACATTTAGGTTAGTTTATTTTTCCAGAAAAAAAAAAACAAACACATGTCAAGACAAATTTGCATGTTCAACGTTTCATAGTTCTGTATCTAAGGATAGGTTAGAACGTTGGGAACTGCAAAAATATCGCATAGTGCATTCTGAATAGCGATTTATCAAAATTATTATATTGATTTTCAAATGACTGCAGTGTTTGCTAAACTAGGTTCCGTACAATAATTTATGAACAATTACACAACAATGACCCACAGTAAGCCTCTCCAATACAATTAAACTTAACCTATTTTTGACTAATTGGATTTTGATTTTATGGAATATAAAATAGTCAACATTTTGCTCTTCACTGTATTTTGTACACATGATGCTTGCGGATGGAAAATGTGCACAATTATAAATATTCTAGAAAACTTGTAAATAACCAAAAAACCAATTCTAGGAACATATTTGTTTATTTGAGCCATAACGTGCAAAATGTTATCTTGACTATGTGGACATATTTTGAAAAAAAAGAAGGAAAGAGAAAATGTAACTAATAGTTGGTATTCCCTGAATAAGAACATTGTAATACTTTAGTTTGGATTGTTGAATGCCATCTGGGGAATCAACGATGATGAAAATCAATCAATCTCATTTTGAATGTTTAGCTTCATTATTTCCAGTTAAGGTGAAAAAATATGAAAAAAATAAAAGAGAGAATAAAATGTCACGAATATAAATTTTGTGAAGCTCTAATATTATTTAAATATATGTAATATAGATCGTACATAAAACTATCACTTACTTACTAATTTTTCTTCATTTTCCTAAACAAAGTAAACGAGTACTTAAGTATTTTAGTATGTTTGTAGCCTTGCTGCTTAAATGATCTGAATCTAACAATCAAAAGTGTAAACAATTTCGTAAGATTCAGTACAGAATTGGTACCACAAATTAATTTACAATGCAATGCTAATGAACATCTTCATAAACATAAATTTGTACGTGCCAATATACTGAAAGTGTTAAATTTGATCTCATGACTGACCGTAATAATATAATAATTTTAATGTAGTTTCTTAATTCTTAGTTTAATATGAAATCAGTAGGGAATGGCATGAATAAATATTATCTAAATAGTTTATATTTTAATATAAATATTGGAGTCTCTTTGTCTGTAGTTTTGGACATTGACATAGAAAGCGAAGAATCGGTTCTACCTCTTTTTCATCGGGATAACTTCTGCAACGCTGTGCGCTCATCAGAATACGCTTCCGTTGCGGCACTGGTGAAATAACACAATGTCTTAATTATCACTCTTGTCAGCAGATTTATTGTGCCCTAAGAGGACTTCTCTAACCTTGTCCATAGAGCCCGTGATGCTTCACAGTCATCTAGGTTTCTACATCCGCCATAATTCGCACATTCGAGATTGTATAGGGGTTTCCGCCTCATTTGTGTCCTTTTCAGAACCCCATTTCATCTGCAATTTTGTTTCCTTCAATATAGCTAAGCCAAAGTCAGCGAAGATATGTCGTCATATTTTTATAATCTCTGATTTAACTATTTTGGATTCTATTGCTTTCATTGCAGCCTGACTGTAAATAAAGATACTTAGTGTTGTTCGATGATCGAATCGACTGACAGAAGTCTAGCTGCCGTGCAGCTGTCAGGAAGATGGTACGACTGCTTTAGCTTTAGGTGTACTGAGCAGCTGCAGTTCCGTTCTCTACCTTTGTGTCATCGATAAAGATGGTGATCTTAGTATTATCTGTTACCAAACCCTACACTCAGTCTCTCCTGAATGGATTAAGTAGTGGAAATTCTAGTAGAAAAACTCAAATTCGAAGTCATGTCCGTGGTCATATCTAAGTCAGCTTGGATACCATTTTGACCTCTCTGTTTTATTTCACTCATTATTGAAATATCCGTAGTTAGCTGGTTTTTATACATTATATTCTCCTAATTTAAGAGCTCGTTTCACGGCTCAGCCTTGAATAAACACCAGTAGTGGCTGAAGATGGAATATTATATTCAGACTTTCCTGAGATGAACTACTTACAACTCCTGAGATCCCCTGGCTGGCAAGTCCCTGTAATTTTCTAATGAGACTTTGGTTGGTATTCTTACCCATCGAATTCGATTGTGGTATACATTCACCAAAATAATATACAGTCACAATCCCCATCTTTTTTAGCCGCATGCCCTTCTTCGTTCTCTCCTCGGTGTTCTTTCTCCAATTTAGTTTGGAATCCAAAATGGTAATGAGATATCTTGGTTCGGATGAGAGATTCAGCGTAACTCCATTGAACTTTGGTATTTTTGTTTTCCTCGTGAACAAGACTAGCTCAGACTTAGCAGGATTAACTCTTAAGCCGTTCCGTCTGGTCCACTCGGAAATTTCACCAAGCACTGATTCACTAATCGTCAACAAGAATTTGCAATGGATTAATATTGCCAAGTCGTCAACGCAAGCGACAACCCTCGTTCTCTTTGTCTTGAAGATCTGTAGAATCTCATTAACTACTGGAAGCCATAAGAGGGGTGGATAGCACAAATTTCGTTCCTAATAGTAGTCCTATTACTCAAAGAGCCCGTACCCATAACAGAGTTAATAACACTGCCTCTCAGCATTATGCCAGTTAATGCGCTATGAATTCCTTAACTCTATGATCTAGTTTAATGTTACTTTGTATTTATGACACGTTTGTATGTAAATTACTAGTAAATATAACAAAATGTTAAGCTACTTCAAATACAATGTCAATTTCGCGATAATGTACCTTAAATGTCGGTCAAGTACAAATTTTGTAAGCAATTTGAAATTTATTTAAAGTTAAAATAATAATTCGTGACTTTTATCATTTTCCTTAAGTACAGATAGCATGAAATGTTATTGTTAAACGTTGATGTAAACTTTATCTTTATTATGTAGTCAGTCTTGCCTAAAAATCATAGGCCTACATATGTAATAAAAAAAATTGTGCTTCATACTTTTTGCACACAAATATTTAGAAAATAAGTGTTTATAATAAACAATTGATCATTCCAAAAACTAATCGGTATATATGTAAACAAAATAAATAAAAACTTTGAATACTTATAACCAAAATGCGTGTATTGCGTTTAATTGTTAGCTAAAAATTGATAAACGTAACAAACAAAACAAGAAAAAAACAAAAACTAATTTGTTATCAATGGTCAATAATAATCAACATGGACGAAGGTAAATTCTGAAAGGCGTTGAGGTATATGAATATTTTTTACATTTAGCAGCAGATATCAAAAGTAATAAAAATAAAATAAATTCATTGCGATAGTAAACTATTGTACACATTAGGGGGATTCTCTACGTCTAGCGCATGACCTTGCGCGGTCCAAGAATAGGTAAATATTTTGCTGTTTCTTCGGTTGCAGTGATGTCAAAGTTTTGAAATCCTGTTTCTTTTGCACCGTGCAACGGCATATGCTAGACTTTGAACTTAGAGACTCCCCCTATTGTATATATAAGTACAACTATGTAGAGTCCAGAAAATATTATATATCAAATTTGAAAAAAATTTTATTCCCATGGAAAAGATCTCAGATGTTTTGAGGTTGTTCAAGGAATAAATTTGTAATTGCGCTCGAAAAGCGCGGTTGATGATGAACTTAATTATGTACATAAGTACTTAAAACTTTCATTGAACTTTGCTACTGTTACTACACATTTCCAACTATATATTTTACTTGCATACATATGTACATATTATAGATAAATAAGTAGTTTCACTTTCAATACATGTACACATAAAGTTTTCAATCCAGTAAATAAAAAATAAACAAAAACTTCCTGTAATTACTAGTAACTTCAGTCACATTTAGTAAAGCATGACAATCATGTTTAACAACAAACGCAAAAAAGAAAAAAAAAACAAATAAGCAAATGACCACTTCAAAATATTTTTGCGCATTAATTTAAAATATATGCCTATATATAATTTAGGTTTACTTATTTTAATATTTAGCCCACTGTGTCGTATTGGTGTGGATAGATTCGAGTACCTACAAACAGAGTACGTTCATACTTTTTAATGTGCAATAAGATTGTAGCTATAGTATTTTGCTTGCGACGCGTTCCAAGCTATTGACAACGTTTTTTTGACATGAATAAAAAGTGAAAAAGTCAATGAACTTATTATTTTGCAACAAAGTGAACAATATGAAAATTAAAGTACAAAATATTAAATGAACTTATGTAATTATGTTACAAACAAAAAAAATATGAAAAATAAAAAATTATTATGTTGTTTAAGCGGTTATGCATGTACACGAGATATCATACACTATACAATCAGAAATTTTGTCGATTTGCAACAATTTTATTTTCCGCTGTGAGCGTTGATCTAGATAAATTTTAGACATTTACAATTGCTTGAAATATTGAATTTAAGAGAAGAAAGTAAGTTTAGTGAAACATTAAGACTGCAGGTGCAGATGGCCTGCCTGCTGAGTTGCTTAAGACTGGAGGCCAAGAGCTCAAATAGACCAGATATTCACACTACGCCAAATCCTGGAATGCCGAGAAAAACTTATCGACACCACACCCACCGCAGATCGTCGATTATAAAGCCGCATTCGACAGCACTATTAGAGATCACTTGTACGCGGCAATGCCTGATTTTGGTATCCCTGCAAAGCTCTTTCGTCTTTACAAAATGACATTGGCCGACACCACCAGCGCAGTGAAAATTGGGAAAGACCTTTCTGCGCTATTTGATACCAAAAGAGGTTTCAGACCAGGAGACTCCCTATCGTGCGAATTTTTTAACCTTATGCTGGAGAAAATATTTAGAGCTGCGAACATCGACGTCTCTCTCTCTGGCACTATTTTCTGCAAGAGTGTCATGCTGCTAGCATACGCTGATGATATTGACATCATTGGCAATCAGTGCAGCATTCTTCAATCTGTAAAGGGAGTCTCGTCGAGTGGATATAGTGGTGAACGAGGACAAAACGAAATACCTTGTGTCAACAAACAAAGCATCACGGCGTCTTGAACAAAATGTTACTTTTGAAGTCGTCAAGGATTTAGTTTACCTAGGATCCAGCTTTAATACCAACAATAATGTCAAGCTTGAGATCAAGCGGAGATTAACTCTTGCCAACAGGTGTTACTAAGAGGTCAGTAGGCAATTGAGAAGTAGAGCCCTCTCTCGACCGACGAAAATAACGCTTTATAAGTCCCTCATTCTTCCCGTCTTAATATATGGCGCCGAGACAAGGAGGAAGATACTCCATAAGATCTATGATCCAATATGCGTGGTCGACGTGTATCAAATAGAGCTGCACGTCGATACTGACATAGTCTATGAGTCCCTCATTCTTCCCGTACTAATATATAATTAGAGGAGCGTTCGAGAGGAAGATACTCCATAAGATCTATGGTCCAATATGCGTGGACGACGTGTATCGAATAAGATGGAACGATGAGCTGTATGAGCTGTACGCCGACACTGACATTGTCAAGTGTATAAAATTCTCCAGCGGTTTCGCTGGCTGAGTCATGTTGGAAGAAAGCGCTCCGGTTAGAAGAGTGTTGGCACCAGCACGCGTATAGCAAAAGCGACAGGCGAAGCTTTGTCGTGGTGGCCAAGACCGAGCATCGGTTGTAGTGCCAGCTAAGTATGTTTAGGACATAGCGATTTTTAAGGGAACGAAATAGCGGCCGAGTTGGCCGGAGAGGCTCTGAAATAAACATAAACGACGCGGATACTTCAATACAAATTCAGTTATGCGAATTATTTAGAAGCATAAACAAATACACAATTGCGTTGGCAAACCACTGGTGGACTAACCGGGTGGACGGTGAAGATTGAGAGAAAACGAACAAATCTGCAATACCGTTTCTTACTGGCGTATTCTGATATAACGAGCGGACTGTGCAGAAGTTGTCACGATCCTTTGATTTTTATACAAATTTGATATCTACATATTATAGAAACAAGTAAGTTTATAGCAGGAGTATATCTGTCATATAGGCAGGCTGACTACCCGAACAAAAGGTAATATAATTTCAAGTATACTTAAATTTTCAACAAATATGTAGTAGGAATTATTATTTTTTATAAATAATAGTAAACGATTTTTTGGAATGAAAAGAATTTGTATAACCAAAAGCACTATCTTAACTATAACAAAGTTACTATTTGCAGTACGTATACGTACTTACAAACTTAAACTGATTTGCTTCAAATTGCGGTTATGCTGCCAATGTACGATTACATGGTCAAACAACAGATATTATTGCTGTCTCTGCTATATTTGTTGTTGCATGTTGCTTCTTTACGAAAACATGTATAATGAATTTGCATATGTAATTCTACATGTTCTTTTACTTGTCGACAACTGTTTTTTTTATTTTTGTTAAAAAAAAACGACAAAAGTATTTTGTACGACAGCACACATTTTTCATAGACAAACAGAAAAAAGAATGGGTCATTGATTTAATTTGATGATAAAGTTGTGCGAAAATTCTCACTTTATGCTTATGCAAGAGATTTAGCGTTAACAATGTATGTAAACTGAAATGATTTCCCTATTCTCAAATAAGTACAATATAAATGTTGTTAAAATCGCAACAAAAATACAAATGCTGCAAATGACTTAGGGGTCAACATGAATGGTGTTAATTGTAGTGTTTGATTTTATTAGAAGATTTGAATAGCTTTACTTGTGGGCCTATCGTGAAGGTTAGGTTATTTGGGTTTGTTCGTTAAGAATGCACGGAGACCAGTTCGACCTCTGTGATGATCTATGTTTTTTACTCATAATTCCTCTTAATTAAACCATTTTGTGCTTTTGATGAAACGAAGTATGTCTCTATTTTCAGAGGATGCCAGTTCTGTGAGTGTTTCATAGGATAGAAAGAATATCGTGAAAATAGTTTCAACAGTGCAAGAACGTTAAGAGGAAATGGCCAAAAATTAATGGAATTAAATGAAATATAATAATGTTGTTAAGGAGATAAATGGAGTAATCGTTGTGGCTCCACGTTGCACCGAGAGTAGAAATTTCAAAAGGGTTTAGGATTTTTATTAGTTAAGTTAGTGCAATAGCACTATAACTAATATGTATATCGCTATCTCTATTCTTTAACGAGTATCTCCAAAAGTACCATTATGCAGAAAATGATAAGAAAACTACTTTACTTACTTTTAATGGCACAACAGCCCATGGAGGGCCTAGGCCGAGCTTTTCGCATCCATTCATGTTAAGACATGAATGGAAGGGACCTACAGTTTAATGCTGAATCCGAACGGCGAAGTGAAAAGCTTTTCATAGCAATTTTTACTCTTGTAGGTTTGCCATTGCCTGCCAAGAGGTGGTGCCGTGTAGAAAAATTATTTTAAAATGAGAAACAAAGAACGTGGAAGACCAGACTATCGAAAAAGTTTGAAGTTGCCGAATTGAAACCTTTAGTCGATGAGGATGACGGTCAAACGCAAGAACAACTTGCAGAACAATTATATTTGACCCAACAATGCATTTCTCAACGTTTAAAAGCCATGGAATTATGGGATTGAATTTGAATATGGGAAGATGTTTGCCGCACGAATTGACTGAAAGACAGCAAGAAAATCGTAAAACCACCTGTGAAATGATGCTCGCCAAGTACAAGAAGAAAGTCATATCTTCATCGAATTGTTGCTGGCGATGAATCTGGAAAATGGATCTAAAAAAAATTATTTTTCCTACTTTCTGATTTTGCCTGTGCCGAGACACTCGGCGTAGCAGTCCAACGCACTACCACTACGCCACAGCGAGCACCATTATGCAGAAAATGAAAAGATATTTTCCTCTAAACTTCAATGTTAAGTGGAGTTACGAGATTGAAGAACTGGCTTTAAATGTTTTTTTTTCCATACAAACTAACTGATAACTTTTTTCTATCCGTATTCTTACGTGATTATATGTATACAATACAATGTAAGCAAAAATCTCAATTACCACCAAAATAGGGGATCCGTGGTTGAAGAATAGATGTAGCGATTTTCTTCTTTTACCTCTTTTAATAACTCAACAAACAGCCCATAAAACGCTTAGCCCATAACGCGCTTAGTACGAGGTTTTCTCCTTCATTCATGTTGTGCGTGTTATATTTGTAATGTCGAATGTGAATTGATAAGATTTTCTTAGACAATTTTTAGTCTTGGGGGTTTGCAATTACCTACACACCACGGCCACATTTAACCATTGCATACATTTTGATGTATTCTGGATAGTATAAAGATATCATTCCTCGATAGTATAGTTAGTATAGTATAACAGTCATTCTATATATTTGTGTATTTCCTCGACAGTATAAGTGGTCAGTAACATACTTCATTCGCGAAAAGCTAAATTTATCAATATATTAATATTCCTTCCTTTCACAGTTTCTTCAATCTATGAGATTTAATTGTTACGTATTGAGGCAGCTTACCTGAAAAGATAAAAGTAAGCAACATTTATTAGAAAAACGTCAATCCAAACAAATTAATTATAAACAGCAAGTAAAATACTACAACGCAATGACATTGAAAAAGTGAGACAAAAAAAAAAACACACACACAATATAGAAAAACTGTCTAATTTAATGTCCACAATATTCCCTACCCCACATAGTCGAATGTATTGTGCATTTCTCTCAATGCCTTCAATTACAACTAAACTTCCAGTAGTAACAAAAAACATGAATATGAAAACATTGTGTGAATAGTGAAATGACATTACGTAAAACAATTTAGTTCATCCAGTAACAGATTTTTCCCTCACACGTGATTTTTTTTAGTGCTGCTGATTGTATGATTTCCATGCTTATTTGTTTATATGCGCCTTTAAGGCTCAAATCGCAAATAACAATAATGACAATAGCTGAAAAAATGCATAAAATAATAGTGCATAATAGTAAAAAATTAGCTTCAATTGAATGTGATTAGATTGTGCAATGGTGTGTTGCTGCTGATGTTGGTTTTGTGGCTGGTGGATGCCGCTACTACTGTTTCATTCACAAGGAAGACAATAACAAAAGCTGCAAAAATCCCACATGAAAATGTGCAACAAATTTACAAGATGCTAAAGGTCGTTCTGTTGGAACAATTGCTAAAAAAAAATAGTGAAGGGGATCGCAATGCAGCTTAGTATTTAGACAGCAACTAAAATACGTATGTGGATAGAGGTCACTTTTCCATTGTGAATGAAATACCATTTACAAATTTCCATTAAGATTCATCATACTACGGGCATATACATACACGTACACAACCAAAACACAAAAAAAAACAAAATGCTATCATTAGTTTGTTTTCTACTGGTTCAACTGTTTCGTATTACAGCAAATCAACTATAGCAACACAATAACAGTTTTTCATTGTGGTAACCAACATCCAACATTCAAATTATTGCTAATAAAAATTCATCATCTTATTTTCGCTGATGAGTGTGTGGTGTGCTTGGTAAAAATTTAATTGGAAACCATGAAAGCAAAAAAATAGGTATTAAAAGAAAAACTCAAATGCGAATATTTTATATGTACTCGTATGTACATATGTATATATAGGTACATACGAGTGAGTATATGAATAGGCGAAGCGTAAAGTATTTTCTCGTTTTTCATAAAACGAAAGGAAAACTATTTCAATTAATTTGCATTACCAGATGCTTAGTTACATAAACAATTTTTCTTTGGTAAAACTAGCTATCGTAGATTAGCGGTATTACCATAAAAGAAGAAGTTCTCTTATAAAAAGTTATTAAAGTTACATTACCAACGTACCGTACATATATTAAAATCTATTGAGATTTTTCCCTTCTATTTCAGAATATTTAAATTATAACTTTTTACTAACTAAAAAACTTTTAATTATTACTTTACTGACTAATTAATAATAATAAATGTTATTTCAATTGTATACATACCAGGCGTACACGTATGAAACCGGTAATGACATCTCTGTGTCGCTAGGTAAAACTATATGCTCTGTCAAACTAAATCATTGGCGCCATTTCTTCGCATTTAGTTCTGTCAACAATATTCAGTTCATAAACAATCAAGTTTCATACAACAACATATTTTTGTCGCTCGTAAAAATGTCGAATTTTGTGCCTACAAACTACGATATGCGGACATCATTGATTTTCTGTTTCCAATTGAAGAAATCTGCTTTGGAATTTCATCGAATGCTTACGGCCAGCACGCTCTAGGCAAAACACAGTGCAACGAGTGGTTCAATAAGTTTAAAAGTGGCGATTTTCATGTGAGAAACGAAGAACGTGGAAGACCATCGAAAAAGTTTGAAGTTGCCGAATTGTAAGCTTTAGCCGATGATGATGATGGTCAAACGCAAGAACAACTTGCAGAATAATTAAATGTGACCCAACAATATGTTTCTCAACGTTTAAAAGCCATGGAATTATGTGGGAAGATGGTTGCCGCATGAATTGACTGAAAGACAGCAAGAAAATCGTAAAACCACCTTTGAAATGTTTAACGCCAAGTACAAAAGAAAGTCATATCTTCATCGAATTGTTACTGGCAATGGATCTACTTCGAGAATCCGAAATGTAAACGATCATATGTTAAGCCCGGTATACCGGCCAAATCGACAGCAAAGCCAAATCGCTTCAGAAAGAAGACATTGCACTGTGTTTTCTGGGATCAGCGGGGTGTTATCTGGTTTGACCTTCTGAAACCAGGTGAAACAGTTACTGGTCAACGTTACCAACAACAATTCACCGATTTGAACCGTGCTTTGCGTCAAAAACGTCCAGAATATCAAGCTAGGCAACACAACGTGATTTGATGACAATGCACCATCACATCGAACAAAACAGACTCGGGATTTGGTAGATTCGTACAGCTGGGAAGCCCTCTCCCATGCGGCTTATTCACCAGACTTGGCTCCATCTGACTACCACTTATTTTTATCAATGGGACACGCACTTGCTGAGCAGCACTTAGATTTGTACGAAAATGTGCAAAAATGGCTCGGTGACTGGTTTGACTCAAAAAACGAACATTTTTTTGGCAAAGCATTCATAAATTGCCAGTGAGATGGGGAACATGTGTAGCTAGCAATGGCCATTACTTTGAATATTGAATGTATAACCATTTTTCTTAAATAAACGTGTATTTTCTTAAACAAAATACCGGTTTAATACTTGTACACCTGGTATATACATGTAGAAATAACTATAAAATTCCTATGACAAAAATTACTTTAGTTAATTAATCCGACATCAAAGATCTCGCTAATAGTCTTTTACCAAATATATATAGGATTAAAATCAACAAATAAAAACAAATCGGCAAACTTTACATTAAAAAGTTGTCAAAGTCCACTTCATATTTGATATCAATCTCGATAATATTATTTGATTGGAGTAAAACAAAAAGTCCATATTCAAGGTCAAACAACCAATCTTTATTTTACATCATTGGGAACATTAGAGAAAACTGAACAAAATTCGGTGCACATACTTAGTTAAAAAACCCTAAAAAATAAGTGATATAAAAATTATCAGCATTAGACAAAATCCATACCTATATACCTCCATACAGGTGGAATTATTGCACAATTTTTTGAAGAGTAAAAAATCGAATGTTAAATTTCTGTTTTTTTTTATTTATTATGGCAAATGAGAAAAATTATAATTTTATGATGTGTGTGAACGAAATGTGTAGGATAAATATTTTAACTGGTTGCACCGAATTTTGTTCAATTTGCTTTGCTATTTCCTTTGATAAATAGTAAGACCCTTTGAACAATTCAGTTGGCTGACTGACCTTGAATATGACCTTTCCACCCCCACAGTATGACGTGCAAAATACTCAAAGTGACAGCTATAACATATTCAGTGGACTCATATAAACTCGTAAATGACTCATAATATTTGTATGTCATGTGACTTTGTTTACGAGAATACGACTATTAAAAATTCAAAAAAATCGGAGATGTGGGCGCTTTTGTAAATAATTACCATAATCCATATTACTGATGAATAAGTCTAGGTATGTAATGAAAGGTAATGAAATCTATTATTGTTATCTTTCTACGATTTCCTTTCTTATCTGGAAAGCTTTTAATGGGTTAACAGAAACAACTGATTTTTGTGGCATTATTAATCGCTTTGTGTTAACTCATCGCAAAGCTCACCTCACATAATATTATATTTAAGCTAAAATTGCAATAAAAATGTAGATGTCTTCAATTTGAGATACGAAGATAAAACAGGTTTTTCCTGAAACAGGGTGTGGTATAAAAGATATGGGCTTAGGTAATTAGTTCATACGGGGATCACACATTTAAAAACCAATAAAATCATATTTTATAGTTTTGAGATATTTTGAAAAACAAAAACGTTATTTAAATAATTATTAGATTTAGCTTGAAGTGTTGGTTTTGATATGTATATGATTTTGGAGAGGATTTTTAGTGAATCTTTTGTGTTAGATTGAAAAACATAGCGCAAATTGATACTAGACTAAAAAAGAATTTGTTTTATTGATTTTTGAATGTTTGTTCCTCATACAATGTGTGTATATAGTTACATATAACTTTTAGGAATATTTTTACAAATTTTCAAACAATACTACCTACAAGTTAAGCACCCTGTCAAATAATAAATATCTGTTACATCGCGTGCTTAACGTCATACGTACATACAATGCATACGAGTATCTGAGATAATTTGTGGCGATGTTCTTTGCACCGTGCACATTGTATCTATTGTCTGCTATTTCCTTAATGCGGCGTTGAAATTAAATTATAAGTGTTTTTTTTTTTTTTCATTTTATATTTCACATTTAATGCATAACAAAAACACAAGTACACGGAAAAAACTAATTTATAATTTTAAGTACCAGTACTTATTACTTTACTTATTCTCAAATAGAATTTTAATCATAATAAAGTGTTATCAGCCGCGATTCTATTGAGTTAGTTTCAGTGTAAAAGTAACTGCTAATATTTAAGTACAATGGGCTACATAGCCTGAGTGCTTGAGGAACTGTCCTGTACTCGTAGGTCTGGTTCTCGGCCTTCTTCACATCACATCCAACTGCTAATATAAAGATTATATACTTATTTTTGCTGTGTAGTAGAATGGGTATACTTATTCATGTTCTATATTCCGAAATGTTAATGTTTAATATATTTATACGCATAAATAATTTTTAGACTACTCTTTTAAATTTTATGGGAATTGTTGTTAGTTAAAACTGAAGCCGTACACTCAAGACAACAGTTAAAAATGCTCTTACATAAGAAAAGCGATGGTAGTTAAGTAAAGTTGATACTCTTGTATCTCTTTTTCAAGCGAAAAAATTATAAATGAATGAAAAGTTCGTGTTTTTTTTTTCTATGTATGACCTTATTCTCATCTACCATATACATACATATACATATATAGTATATAGAATGTAACAGATAAAAGATTAAGTTAGTAATATTGTAATTAAAACTCTTTCTCAGAATGTTAAGAATAAAATTCTGCAGTAACTCCAGGAATATTTTTCTGCCCTGATATCGGCTGCGATGTCTCCGCGAATACGTTATGTGAAATTCGAGTCATATCAAAAATGATTGTTGGCGAGTATAGAACGAAAAACAAACAGACAAAACAATAGAAATAATAGGCAACTCTCTATAGAAATGTGCGTTATTGGTATGCGAAGCTGAGAAGGAGCAGATAGAGAGGAAATGCAAAACGTTTAACTTTTTAGCGGCTACACGTTTGTTTTAGTTCTTAGCTTTGGGCAACGGTTGAGGATTTTCAAGTTACAAATTTTACTTTAGCCAAATTATCAAATAAATGCAATTTATTTTCAGAAATTTTATTTTTAAGCGACTCATGAGTTAATTTTGGGAACATTTCTTTCTATCTTTGCAATTTCTTTTCATCAATGTTTATAAAATAATATAAATTAATGTCCAACAATCAAAAAAGTCTTAGCTATTTTGAGTACACCATAAAAGAGAAAAACATAATTTCGCCCACAATTTAAAAATTTAATGAAGCGTCACAGTTGACGTTTTTATCAGAAGAGAAACGGAGTGCTTTTAATTAAAGAGTATACAACATAAAGTTAAAAAATTTCAAATCTCATATACTTGCATATATTCTTGATTGAGAAAATAAACGATGATTATTGTTTTCTTTTTTCGAAAATTATTCATACTACGTGACTATTCATACGCATGAGGTATTTTTACGTTTGATTCATCATACAAAAAAAAAGTAAGTAAAAAAAACTAAACAACTTAGTAAGTAAGACATTGATGTAATTTCGAATGAATGAAGTTGCTGTAATTAATTTCATTTTCACTACAAAAATAAACAAAGAGCCCATAATATTTATGATCTATTTATGAATCTTGGTTAATTGTGTCTACAAAATTGCACAAATTTTAACTTAATTAACCCGATAAATTTCTAATACGGTTTTGAATTTAAAGATCATAACTTTAAGATGCAAATTAATGGGAAACGCAACTAACAGATGGTCAATTTACCAGGGATTACTGTACTATATATGTAGTATAACAACAAATTGAATTGTCGTTAATGTTAAATCAAGTGAAAAAGAAGTAAATATCTGCTAAAGTAAAAGTTGAATTTTACACTAAAAGAAAAGTGGAAGGGGTCCAACATTTTTCCACGCTTGATCGCTGATTTTAAATACATTTCAAAAATACGAAATGCCATTTCTTGTTGCCTATTTTTAAGAAAAGGGTGCAGAGCAAAATGCAACTGTAAAATACAATAAGGAGTTTAAAAATATGAATCCAAATATCTTAACGGCTCACTACGAAGAGTTTTCGCTGCTTTAGGAGGTATTATACTTAGTACTGCCACAAATTCTGTTACAACTTAAATATGGTATAGTGTAAAAATTTAAGGAACGAGTTTTTAGATTGTATTTCATTTTTGATTTTTTTTATTAAATAATATTGTTTCTGGGAAAACAAAAATTGATTAAAGTATGTATGGTTTCCTTAGATATGGATGACGCTGCTGCATAAGTGCTTGCTTGAGACTGTCAAAATTTCGGTGGCGAACTTTGTAGGCCATACCCTCTAACTACATCCATAAATTGTAATCGAGATGATTTAAATTTGGGATTCCCGAGGGCCAATACTCAGCAGAAATAAAATCTGAAATATTCTGCAGTAACCATTCTTGTGTTGTTTTAGATTTATGTGCCGGTACAGAATTTTGTTAAAAGACATAGTATTCTCCATTGAAGAGGGTTTTTGTTAAGTTTTTCACCACGCCTTTCAAAACATCTTGTTGATATAGTTTTGCTACAGTTTTTAAGTCCTTTTCGAAAAAATGCAAAGAAGTGAAGCCTTTATGGAACACTTCCCACCAAATCATAACGTATGATGGATGATGACCTTTCTGAACCCTTGGTAAAGAATTTTTCGCTTCTTGGGATGTTCTAGCATAGACTTTGTAATTTTTTTTAATAAAAGCTCCTTCTACCGTGAAAAATTTGTTCAGTCTTAAAAAAGATATTATTTTGGTCTTCTTCTTGCATCTTTGCAATCTTATTTGTTTTAACCACGGAGTTTAAAGATGTCCAGTGCACTTGAGAAAAGCTTTAATGTGGAGGTCATCGCGGATTGATCGTGGCACAGATCTGGAAGTCATATCCAGCTCTCTAGCCATGATTTTTTGCTTTCCTAAAGGAATTCAGCGAATTCGCTCTCGCGAATCAACACACAGGGTGTACACCTATGAATGCAGAGAATTGTATTGCATGGAAGGGGGATTGATAGATGGGAGGAAGAAGAGAGAATGAGAGAGGGACTGCAATCACAAAGGACACCGATAAAGAGATAGACAGCCATTGTTTACCACAATGAACTTCAATTTTTATCAGTGCCGACTATGACCGCATGTAGCGCTAAAGGCCGAGCTTTTCGAATCCACTCATGTTGTGTGTGTTATATTTGTACATGAATGGAAGAGACCTGCAGTTTTATGCCGAATTCGAACGGCGAAGTGAAAAACATTTTATAGGCAATTTTTACTCTTGAAGGTTTGCCATTGCCTGCCAAGAGGTGGTGAAAAATAGTTTTTTCATATTCAAACATTAGTGTCAAAAAAGTATCTTTAAAATAAAACCAATTGGATATAAAAAAAATTTTTTATTGTGTTTTATTTCAATTTAAAGTTCTAAAAAAAAACCATTCGATACTTTTAGGCCATTTTGGTAAAATATCTTAAAAAGTAACTACATATGAAGTAAAACTCCTGAATTACTTAAATCACATTGCGAGTCAAGCGTAATAGACCTTGTTGTTGGGGCATTACCTGACTTTGATGTGCTTGTTATTTTGAATATATAACCTAAAATACTTAAACTAAAAAAGTTAACAAGCTGAACTATTTTTGAATTTGATTGCTAAAGTGTGTTGATTTAAGTTTTGTTACTGGCGCTATGTAAGTTCAAAGTTACAAATTCTGAACCCCTTTTTTTATTTGCTGTTGTTTTAATTTTGTTTGCTTACAATTACAGCTAAAATATACGACGTATACGAAAAATATTGGGTCATATAAAAAGTATACGCAGTTGGTACCTACAAATCTGTCAGGTGGTTGATGTTTAGTGCCTCCGCTATCCTCTGACAGCTTGCGTGTCGATCTTGCTTCACGAGTTGCAAAATTTCATCGGCTTTTACAGTGAATTTTGATATCGAAATTTCCGGAACGGAATCTAGCTAACCACTCCTGGGTCCGGCGTATATTCACATCATTCTCACCGTAACTGCACAAATTTTTCGGCATGTTTATACAGAGGTTTTACTTTTTCTATAGTAATAAAGCATCACATAGCGTATTTCTTCAAATATTTCACTCATTTGCAAATCAATGTAACATTTTTCAAAAGCGACGAATCAAACTGGCGAACTGTCTTCACACAAAATGTAGCCTTTCAAACATGTGTTCGTTTGACATAATGGGACTTGTGTTACCAGATTTGTGGACACCAACACCAAAAACCGCGACTACTATTTATATGACCCGGTCTCTAAAAATTCTATGAAATTAATAATACGAGTTAGTTGCTTTACTTGATTTGTACTTGAACTTAAAATTATGTTTTAAAGTGCAACTATGAGCAGACACTAACTATGTAGGTATAGAAAAACGGTAGCAGCAGCTCTAAAGATAAATTATAGCATATTAAAGTTGAGTGCATATATATATGTACTTGTATATTAAGATTATTAGTACATGCAAGTACCTTTAGTTAGAATACAATGGGAGGGCAAAAGTTCTATTTGAATTGAGTGAGAAGCCAATAAAATGAATACAATAGGCAAAAACGTAGAAAAAATTAAATGCATTAAGAATATTAACGCTCATTAAAACGTCCAACAACAACAAAAACTTATTATTACTTAAATCGAGACAATTTCATTTGTTGTGCGACAAGATAAAAATACGAATACGAGTATACACACACACACACATTTACATACTACGTATGTATGTATTTG
This sequence comes from Palloptera scutellata, assembly GCA_958295655.1. NCBI lineage: Eukaryota > Metazoa > Arthropoda > Insecta > Diptera > Pallopteridae > Palloptera > Palloptera scutellata. The sequence goes on along the minus strand of OY282451.1, from coordinate 60,267,787 downwards.
TGTATGAAAAAAGTGCATACAACTTTTGTATTGAAAATAAAAATTAAATTAAATCAATTGTTATGCAATAAAGTAAATATAACTAAACTTAGCCTCTGCACCAACAACACAAAAACCCCAAGTTATCGGCGATACATTTTATGTCTTAGAGTTGTAGAAAAACGCAACGGAATTAATGCACTTTGTACAACAAATTGATGCAATAAATAAATTAAAGCTTGTAGTTATACAGAAATGAGTTTGTGTGTGTGTAGCTGCGTGATCGTGTGAATGATATTTCAACAGATGTCGCTGATATTGTTGCCATACACATATAAACGCCCACTTCTCACTTAATACTTACAACTATTTTGTACGTATGTATTTATCTGTATAAGTTACAAATTTCTTGAAAATCTATTCTATAATATGTATGTTTTTGATTTTGTTTTCTTTTTTTTTTATCGATTTCTGCAAATAAGTGTGTATTTATCACATTAAAGATCGGCACAGCCAAACAACAAATCAAATCAGGCATGATACGTGCTCACACAGTCATAAATAAATGAGATTCCCATGCATGCAGTGGGTGGATAGTGTGAGCTCATCCGTTCAATCAAAAATCACTGAAGCAACAAAATGTATTCGAATAATTTATTAGGGGAAACTCTAAGTCTAGCATATACTTTTTGCTGTTCTTTCACCGTGCTAAGGCATAGAGAATCCCCCTATTATGTGTTGTTTCAAAGTTTAACAAAACATATTTGCTATTTTCAATTACAACAAATCGTTTTGGAAACTTTTTTTTCTCAAATTTATCAGTTCTTTTCGTTGATCCCATAACTTTATGTAGGTTAACATTGAGTTAATGTGGTAGTAGTACTATTAGATTGTGTCAACGTGTTTTTAAATAGATTAACACAATCACAATATTTGTGCTCTCATCTTAACTATTAAGATATTAAAGTCAACTTGGCAATGATGCCAAGAGAAAATTGAAAGAAGGTTCATAGAGTCTGAAACATATTATTTATACATATATAGTAAAATGACAGAGATTTAAGAGTTGAACAGTTATTTGTTTGCCCAAAACGAGAAAATGATAGATGAAAATGACAAATATGTATTTTTCATTTTAATGTTTGCCATTTTTTGTTCATGAGTGTCAAACATACATACTTCCCATACATGCATACATGTACCATATGTAAATATGTACTACATACCTAAATAGAGATACAAAACTGTCGATGAACTCAATCACCAGAATCTCCTCTGTCACCACTAACACAATATTAGTATTCAGCACAAAATAAACAGAACAATTATAAATGCTCAATAAAAATGCAACATGTCTTTATTAAATATAAGCGAGCATGTTTAAAATACCAAAAAAAAAAAAACACAATCGATAATTTATGTGCTATTAAATTAAAAATAAACAGCAAATTATTTACAGTCTGTTGAATAAATGACGTTACTTTCTTACTCAGTTAACTTCCAAAAAAAAAATCTAAGTGTGCGATTTTACACAAATACATATTGTTGCGGTTGTCGATGCATACATTTTAATTTAGTTCTGTTTGTACTTTTTCCACTGTAACACGTGTAAACAAAATGAGTGTGCAGCTCAAGAAACGTTTCGAAGCGAGCTTTTTAACAAAGCATCCTAAAGGGCCTAAATGGTCAGTTAAAAAAACTGCAAAATATCTTAAAACTACTTGCACATTTATTAAGAGGTGGTATGAACGTTATTCAGAAATAGGAAACGTTGACGACGAACCAGGAAGAGACCGAAAGCCTTCAACCTCCAAGCGGCAGGCTAAAGTCATCGTTAGGCTTTTTGAAAAAAATCCAATGATCAGTTTAAGGGAAGCAAAAAAAATTTTTTCGTGAAGGGCTTGGATATATCCTTAAACACGATTAAAACGTAGCAGTACTTTTGTCAAAACCACTGCTTTCACAAAAGCATGTTGAAAAACGTCTTCAGTGGGCTTACACAAACATCGATCGAGATTGGACCAAAGTAATATTTACAGATGAATCCACTTTTGTGTTATTTAATCCAATTAAAAATGTTAGGTTGAAAAATGACGAAAAATTTATTCAACAAAGTGTAAAACATTCGCAGAAGGTTCATGTCTATGGATGATTCTCTGCCCAAGGACTTGGCTTTCTTAAGTGCTTCACGGAAAATTTAAATGCCGTTAGAATGCTGAAGTTGTATAAGTATTGTCTATATTAGATTGTCTATACTATATATAATTATTATATGGGAAATTCTAAATAACATCGATTGCATATTACAAGAAGATAACGACCCGAAACACAGAAGTAATCTATGCACTAAGTGGAAAGAGGATCACAATATTACAACTTTGGATTGGCACTCTCAGACACCAGATGCAAATCCCATAGATTTCCTTAGGCTCTAAGGAAAGCTAAGATATCCCAAAAAGAATTTAAAATCATCAAAACATTTTATTCAATTGCTCAAATGTACGTATAGGTCTCTTTCCGTGGAATATGCTGAAATTTCTAGTTGCCAGTTGTCGCCAAAGATTCCAAACAATTATAGACAATGCTGGATATTGGACCGCATATTAAACTTCCTGTCGAAAACCATAATAATATGTACTATATTTCTCAAAAATAAAACACTTTCTCAAATAAATGTAACATACCGTCTGTTGGCGAAAAACGTTTTTTGTTGAACAGACTGTAGTAACAATAGCAAATAAACATTTGGGGTATTCGCAAGGTGTTGTATTCTGTTGTATTGTCGTAGAATTTCGTATGAAAAATTTGAGAATTTACGACATTTGAGGGGATACGAAACCGAATACGATACCTTGTGAATTCACGGATTATATTTAGTACGTCAAGTTCTTAGTTAAATGTGATATTCATATACATATTTTGTTTATTTATTTACCTGCTTATGTATGTACGAGTATATTTATGTAGTATGCAAGCTAAAATTGTTCAGATATGTGTACGAGTATATACATAAGTTTATTTATTTATTCAGTCTATTTTGCGCAATTGTTTATCTGCAGTTTCAGTTCTCTATGTATATATTTTTATCTTTTTAGAGTTACGTTATGCTTTAGCCACTCAGAGGTATACAACGTCATCTATAATTTGAAACCCAACCGCACAAAAGCGGTTCTCTCTTAAATTTTCCGTTTGCTAACTTTACTGTTGTTTATTTCTTCGTACATATTTGTACAAAGTACGTACAAAAGTACCATGTATCTTATTAACTACACCTACTATCTTCATATTGTTGCGTTGAAAGTTACATATTTTTCTCTTTTCGTCGACTTGTTATGTATTTCTTCTCAATAACACTTTGATGTACGAATAAAGAAATAAAAATTACAAAAACAAGTGTTTCCGTCAGTGTTTTCGCTTAAATAACTGTGGGAACTGCTGAATAGTAAAGTTATTTGCTATTTATTAGTAATTTTTGATAATCATTTTATATAAGTACCTACCTACTATATGTATACAAAAACTACTTCTATATGTACATATGTATATCAATGTAAGTATTTTGTTCCATATATCTATGGTTTCTTTCTATGAGAAAGACAATTTATGGCTAGTTTTGTTACTTGTGATATTAATATTTACATACTAACTAACTACAACTTTCTTTGTCGAAGAGTTTAAATTTAAAACATTTTTGCCAGAAAACAGGGTCCTTCTCACGAATTGATATTTTTTGTTCATAACTTTTTACTCACTATTACGTTAGGCTGCAAAAGGTGTGTGTGCTTCACACTCTTGTACTCATTACCTGCCAAGAGGTGGTGCCGTGAAAAATTTTATTTTCTACTTCTTGATTTTGCCTGTGCCGAGACTCGAACACACTTCCTCGAAGCTATAGCGTAGTAGTGGGATTTGACAAGTAAGGAGGGAGAACGCAATCACAGGACACTGATAAAGAGATAGACAGCCACTGTGGCAAGTGTTATGCCTTTACCACAATGAACTTCAGTTTTATCAATGTCGACTATGACCGCATGTAGTACCAAAGCCCGAGATTTTCGCATCTACTCATGTTGTGCGTGCTATATTTTGTACATGAATGGAAGGGACCTACAGTTTTATGCCGAATCCGAACGGCGAAGTGAAAAGCTTTTCATACGGGGAAAAAAGAAACCAATTTTTAGGTTTGGCAGATGTCTCGAAACAACAAAGATGACTCTCTCTTCTATTCTATTTATTTTACTATTTACCAGACAGTTTGAAAGCCTAAGACTATCGAGGTCGTCCAGAATGACATAGCAGATGTTCGACTAATTCCACAACGTCCTCGTGTCCGCAACGTATGGATATATCGCTTGTCGTCAGATTAACTCTACAGATCTTACAAACTACAGATGCTCAGGATGTAATGACAATATTGAACTACCTTTTAACAAAAGTAGCTAATCGCAGCTTGACTATCCACAACAAATGATAGGTTCCCTGAGAAAGGTGTCCATGGGTTCCGCTGCATTCATGATAGCAAATTATACGTTATTAAGATTATTGATTGACACATGAATCGGGCTACTAACAGTTATGACGAAGAGTCAGAGTTGCTAGTATATTAATTAATCATAGCAAAATTTATAATGTTCATAAAAGAGCAAGGTTAGAAAATTTATACTGATTTTTAATATGGCACAACCATGGCACCTTCAGCCGCTTCTGCCATTTGTTGGAAAGATCAAGAAAATTGTCGATCTCTTTCACTAAATCACGCAATAGAAGTAGTAATTCATAAGGAATGTGATATGTACTGAATCCAATTAGTAAAACGAATAGTGCAAAGACACTCAATCATCATACTCAAATAATCTCAATTCTAAAAATAACATTAAATATCGAAATTTTTAATCTAAAAAAGGGGTTTAAATCGCGAAAATTGTTATACTCTACTCTGGTACGTTCTAAGCTTGAGTATGTCTCTATCGTTTGTTGGAAAGATCAGGAAAATAGTCGATCTCTTTCACTAAATCAAGCAATAGAAGAAGTAATTCATTATGAATGTGATATGTACTGAACTTTAAAAAAATCTAAAATTTACAATCCAATTAGTAAAACGAACAGTGCAAAGACACTCAATCATCAAACTCAAATAATCTCAATTCTAAAAATAACATTAAATATCGAAATTTTGCATCTAAAAAAGGGGTTTAAATCGCGAAAATTGTTATACTCTACTCTGGTACGTTCTAAGCTTGAGTATGTCTCTATCGTATGAAATCATTTTACAATGTTCATTCAACACGCCTTGAAAGAGTTCAAGGGATTTTTCCTTTTTTCTCTTCAACCGTTGAAGTTTCATTGATCCCATTCCTTGAAAATCACTTGAAAATAGAAGAATCATAAACTCATTAATGTTTATCTATGACTTAATTGGTGAAACTGTCGTTTGGCTTTTTTATTGGGTCAAATTGGACTAAATGTTCCTTTCAAAATCTCTCTATCTCTTATACCATTCTATGCTAAAAACTAATTATTTTTTAAATGCTTTACTTGTATTAAATAAGATCGCAAAATAAGCTAATAATGATTTTTCAATGCACTGAGATAAATGCATCTAATGTTAAACAAATGCAGTTTAATGTTAAACTAACTTACACATAATTAAGTATTCTATTTTTTATTATAAGTAAATCTTTATAATTTATCTAATAGCTTATTCTTTTATTCATACATACATATATCTATGTATATTCAGTAAGGACTTGCATACATTTGACTTAATAAATTGAAATTGAATTTGAGAATGATGCCCATCCACAATCACACATCATAAGGTTAGAAAATATGTATTTCAAAAACCGAAATTATGATGGTGTTTGCATACATAAATGCTACACACAAGAAATTTTCAACCCAAACAAACTCACCCTTCACCTGTTGAATAATAAAATGACAAAGGAGATGACATAAGTATGTAGATTCAATCCACATACAGAATCATTTTTAATGACCAGTGAGTTACTGCCATTTTTTTTTTTCGGGCATGCCCTGTATTTATTTGCTATATATCAATCAATAAAAACAAATATTAGAAATTGCGACTCACCAATTCAACAGCCGATTTAATTTTATTTATTTATTATTAAATAATTAAATGAATACTAAAAAAGTTTAAGTATTTTTGACTACCAGGATACGGTATTTTTAATTCAGTTTCAAAATGCCAGAAAAAACACCTCAAATTGAGGGAAATGAGAGAAAAAGAATTAAAATGGATCTTCAAATAGCAGCACGTTGCACATTGCAGCGCAGAAGTTCAATAACAAACAGCAACAGGCAAGTTGAAGTCAAATTTATTGCCAATAAAATGTCAATTGTCGACACATACAAAATGGTGGCAGCATATTTGGCAAGTGCTACTCTAAAAATAGAAAATACATGCATATATTATGTGATACTGAGTTACCAGACCGCTAGTGAGTATGTTTTGGAAATCGATTAAGAAAACAAAAAGAAAAATAAAAACTTTTGGAATTTACATTTGTTCAATTTTCTTTAATTTTAATAAGTGAGGGAAAGAAAATAAATTGAAAAATTCCGTAAGCACGTTCAAATTAAATTTAAATTCATATCTTTTTATTATTGTGCATTTTCTATATACATTTCCCTGTCGCGAAAATGAACAAATAAAAAATTACAAAAATCTATTTTCAGATTGACTGTACAGTCTTTTTCGTATTCGTTGCCGACATCGTCATCATTTTGATCACCGCAGCAGCAGTAAAACATTTTACGTCTATTTTCTTTAAAATTATTTATTTTTCAAGCGGGCAAGGAAAAACAGAAGCACACAACAGCAACTAAAAAGCGTTTTCTATTTTCTCAAATATTTGTGTTTTAGTTTTCCTACTCTTCAATCTGCTTCACGCTGCACACACAATCTGTGATGTACTCACAATTTTTCTCTTGGCTATTGTCATTCCTATTTCCGATGCTTAAGTAGTGGTTGTACATTGAATCGATGAACACAGCGTAAACGGGCGACGCGCCGGTCCACGCACCTAGAAATTTTATTTTCAAAGCTATATTTCTTCTGCCTTTTTGTTTGCTGACATTTGTATATGCTTTGTATCTTTTAGTTTGTATACCCACCGGCAAAATGTATTTGTAGATATTTTTTGGTTAATTTTCTTTAGGAACAGCAATACTTGAAAGATTTCTCGTACTGTCGCATAAAAGCTTAGAGATACTTGCTCATTAGAAGCAAAAACAGATACACTAAAAGTCAGACGTCTAGTATCTAGTTTAAACATATGCAAAAAGCTAAAAAATATAAATAAATATTAATATACTCTACTTTCAATATATACATGCTTATGTATGTATGTATGTATTTTCATGTTTGCGGATATTATGACAATTTTTAAAAACGTTGAAATTTACAAGAGTCAAGAAATTAATGGAATAATATAAATAAATACATGAAAAAATGTAATGAAAAATGTTTAAAAATGAAGATGGATGCATGTTAACATAGGAATATCGTACAAATTATTTAATTAAAAAATAAAAATGTAATGCAAGGTAGCAAAATATCCAAAATAAACTCATTTCACCACCATAGGGAAATCTATGCAGTCCAAATAAAAATATTTAAGTAATATCATAATGATACCATCTATGGTATCCTTGTTCAAATGAACAAGAACAGTATAGAAAATTTAAAGATTTCTAAATGTGGAAACTTCTCAGTTCGAAGCTTGAAAATTGAATCTGAAGTCATAGAAATCAGTATATGATTGTTACTTCACCACCAAAGAATATTTCCTATTCCTAACCTATCACTTACTTTGTTTTGAAATCCCGTATTTCACTTTTATTTGGAATTCAATTTCGAATAATGTTGAAAGCAATCATGAATACAAATTCGCGCGCAATGCATTGCAGCAGCGGCGGCCATTATTCGTCACAATCACCATCACTTATTTTTAAACAAAGGAAATAAACTACTCGCTCGAAGTCTCTATCTAGACTCTTTGTAGCCAACAATGTGACGCTTTCCAATACATTCGCCAATGTAAAACCAGAAGACAACCTCTGCAGTGATGAGGGTATTGAGCCAAGTCTCGCGTACGAGGAGGTTCTTGTAGGCACCTGCGCGGACTCCGCTTATGAGGCGGCCAATACCTTGACGGATGGCGGGAATATCGCCGGGGGTAGGTGGTGTCAGCTCAACTTTGGCGTACTTCAGGAAAACATCCAGTTGGGGTCTAGCTTGAGCCATAAGCTTATTTACTAATCCTGATCCTTTGGTTGCAAGGGTGGCCATCTTTCTATATTTTTATGCGTTTAATAAACCACCTTAATAACGAGAAAATACAGAAAATTATCCAATCGCAGGAAGCAAAAAGCCAACTCCTACCGTACGTGAAATGACGTTAATATCATAATGATGCCATCTATGGTATCCTTTTTAGCTTAAACTACGTACATAGTTTAAGAATCTTAAAATCAATTGAAATCGGTTTCAAGTAAATGAGAAGAGAAGAAAATATCTCAACTTTAAAGAGAACGATTCTTTAAATAAGTAGCTAAAATTTATACTGTGGCTAAAATTGTGTATTTCGTCTATAAAGTAAAGCAGAGAAAGTAAATAACTCTCAAGTTTAATGACCATGTTTCGTAATTATGTATTTCCAAAACAGCAAAAGCTGAAGATCGTTTTTATATAGAAATCGAACTATTGTGACATTAAACACTTGGTGAAAATAGATTTTGAAAAATTTCAAAATACTAATTTAAAATTAGAATTAAATGCTAAATACGTGACAGACTTGGTGAAGTGAATTTTGCTAAGCACTCAGACGCATTCAGCTGGTGAGATTACAACGTTTGTGTATGCAATTGAATTCTTTTCATGTGCCTGTCTGTGTGTGAGTGTGTGAAACTTGTTACACCTGTCTTGAGAAAAGTGGAAGTATGTAGAGGTTATAATTTTTAAAGTTATACTAGAAAATGAGTTTATGTACGAGTTAGTATGTATGTGTGTTTTTGTTGTTTGTTTTCTACTTTAATTTCCATGATTTTCAATGAACAAAACCAACAAAATCGACAACACAGGCTAAGAAATAGGTATCCATCCCCCTTCACACTTTTCAATCATTTTGCTGAGGCAAATGCACATACATATGTGCGTTGCTTTAAGTCTAGCTTCAGTATAGTAGTGTGATTTCTTTGGTATTTTATTTGTCTACCATCCTCGTTACTGCCGCCACCGCTGCGATCGTGCGCCTGATCGACCACTTTTATTTAAGTGAGAAATTCATTCGATGTCAGCCAAGACTTTCACTTGAAAAGTCGCGGTGCACCGGAGATTTGTGTAGAGCATAGCAGCGGCAAGATAAAAGGAAAACGAAACAACAACCAAACCCGATTATGATGATAAGTTCAAGAGGAGCTGCTGAGATTTCAATTCGACAAGTGTATTGATGACAATATTGTTTTTCTCTCTTTTGTGTTATTGTGAAGCTGAATTTTTCTTATGGACGTATGCTGATAATTATATAAATGTGAGTATGTATGTACTTTCATCTCCAAAACTTTCAAAAACCTATTTTAATTTACTTGTATAATTGTAAGTTCTTGATGTTGCTGCTGAAGATTGCGCCATAAAATGTTGCATGTTGTTGTATTACAAAGACAAATAAGTTTTCTACTGTTGTTGTGAAAATGGGTCAAGTACGAAGCACGATATTGTGCATACTTACATACCTGCATACATTTCTAATGATATTTATGTACAGTACATTTTCAATATGAAAACTATTGTGACTACATATTTGAAATTGTTATAATTATTCGGTTGGACTCATATACTGTGGTTAGAGCATTATATATTTCGAGATGAAATTTGCAGTTTCAGGTGTCACATTTCTCTATAAACAAAGCTAAGGTATTTACATTGATTTATAAAATATTAAAAACCAGTCCAGATAATCAATTTCTGGTTATGTTACTTTAATGGCGAGTACACTGCGACCTGTGAGATGAATTGCCTCTCTACATACATGGACCTATACCTGATACTTCCAAACTTTAGTTAGTTATTCTATTTTAAACGTAGTTGCCTCCACTCACTTAATACTCGGCGATAGTATCGCTGACAACCTGAGTCATCATACAAAATAAATGGCATGGATATGAACACATACCTTGGGTTTACACCAACAACGTATCCCCTGGGTGTCTAGGTTAAAATTTTTTATTATATGTTTTTATTTTAAAAATTGTCAAAGTTTATGCAAAACTTCTCTGAATGAATTTAAATTTAAATTTGTACTAAAAATTTGGGGTATCTTCGCACTTTTAATAGCAAGAGGGGATGACGTTTACGACTCCAGCAAATGCTTATTTCAAAAAGATATCAAATAAATTTATATGATATATGTAAAGTGTGAATATGCTTCTTTCCCGCGCGTAGAGCAAAAAAATATGAAAGCATCAAATAAAAATGAACGTGAAAGCGCTAACGCTTAAGGGCACAATATAATAGGTTTATTTCCGCACCTTTTTCTATTACTTAATTAGTAACTATGTATGTATGTACATGAAAAAATATACATAGGTATACACATAGAAAGAATGTAACCACAAATGATATTTATAAGTACTATGTATGTAGTTAAGAAGGGTACATTTTTATTTGCTTTTACTTAAGGTAAATACCTTTCATTAGACTTTTATTCAAATCAAGTGCAATTGCACTTGTAACTGGAAGCACAAACACTACCACACATTCTTGAGAAAATACCGACTCATGTAATGAAAAGTTCTTGAGGATACTACTCTACACATTGAAGCAACCGCTGTTGGCGGTTTGAATACACAATTCCCGTCTAACCAAACCAATAAATTAAACAATCATTAGAATCAAAGAGCCAACCACCACCAACACCACCTAATCCAACTGCCGCCCACTTTTTGTTGTCACTTTTTTATCGTTATTGTTGCTGCTATTTTCTTCCTTTTTCATACACAGACACCACACTACGCTTGTTGTTATTTTGCTAATACAGAGAGGTGTTACTTGACACTCACCTTTTCCTTTGCACGTCCTGCGTGTTTTTGAACTGATTTGGCTAACATTATTCCTTTATTTTCGGCCATTTACCACTTGATACAATTTTTTGTAAATTCAGCTTTTCTCTTTTAATTTATTTAAATGCACACACTTTCGTTCGTTTGCTGCACTTGTTAATGCAAGAATCTTACAGCAAAAGTTTGCCGAATTTGCTTATTTCTCTTTTTCTGAATTTTAATTTTGCGTATCGAATCGACGAAGGGAAAGTCCGTAAACGTAGAAAGAATAAATTCAATGCAAAATAAAAGAAAAATACACTGGCACAATAATGAAATATCAGACTATTCGCGAGAGTGAGACACAAACAAGCAATGGAGAATTAAAAATTTCGATGCTATTCAAGCGGCGACACTTCCTCAACTCAGCGCGACTCGATGTGGAAGAAATTGAAAATGCCCCACGAAAAATTAACCATTGACTTTTTACTTGTTTTATTTGGTGTTATTTTCTATTCAATTCTCTCATACACATACAATGGTAATATGATTGCAATTGAACAGAAACGAAGTGGCAACAAAACGATCAGCGAGGTATGCTAGAATAGTCACTTGTGTGGATGTATGTAAGTGTAATTTTTTCCTAAATTTTATTAGATATCTATAAAAGTACAACGCACTTTAATAATTACTATCGAGGGTAAAAAATTACAATCTGTACACGAGTTACTGAACTTTGACTGTAATCCTAAAAATTATAGAATTTGAAAATGGTAGGATTTTTTCCGATTGGGGAGAACAGGAGGGTTGGTTGAGATTTAAGCGTATTACTTTCGACAGCAATATATTTAAAATTATAGATTAATATATGTATGTTTTAATACATTATTACACTGTTCTATGTATATACTTGTATTTGTTGTTAAAAGAAGAAAAGAGGAGTTATTGTTAGAGTATATCTAATGTATGTAAACAGGCTTAATGCCAGAGAGAAAAACAACATAGAACAGGAAGATCAGACGATCGTTTCTGAATCAGCCACGGTTCTTCATCGTAGTGGTACATTGTGTTCATTGTGTTTCAATAATCCATATAAGCTACTCATATTTGAAAGTAACAGATAGTTACCATTACAAGAATTTTAAATATTTAACTTAATTTCTTTCCACTAGTTGTTTTTACTCAAAACATGTTTAACATTAAAAATTCTGTTTGCAGTTATTGCAGAATTTCACAACACACAATAAAACCGAACGATCAAGGCGAATTTAAATAAAATGAAAGCACCAGTACAACAAAATTCACCTGGGCAACAACAGTGCTGTTGTTGCAGCCATAATGGCGGTATAATTAGAGTGTCAAATCAGCAGTAGTAAAACAATAACAATACATATTTGTTGTTGCAGTATTATAATCAAAATCAGCTTTTCACCACACGGGAAGAAGAGGAGCTTGCTGCTAGTAACACCACCTTATTAAATTCGGCTTTGGCGGAACAAGTTTATCGGTTTCTGAAATGAAACGTCAACACATGGTGTAATTTTTTTGACATAATAAAGTACATTCGAAAACCAAAATTTTCGTGCGTCAGTGGGACACCCTGCAGAAATTTACTTCTTCAGAACGTTTGCGTTTTGAGTTTTCACGTTAGGTTTAGTAATCTTTTAAAAACCAGAGTCTATCGCAGACATTACAAGAGAGGCCGAAGTAATTTTTAACGAACATGTTTTGAAATTGTTTATGTGTTGATATATGCAAACGATAAGCCTTGAATACCATATGGTCGCTGTGGCATCGTGGTAATGCGTTGAACTGCTACGCAGTGTCCGGGGTTCGATTCTAGGAACAGGCAAAATCAAAAAAAAAAAGTAGAAAAAATAGTTTTTCTACACGGCACCACCTCTTGGCAGGCAATGGCAAACCTTCCAGAATAAAAATGTGATGTGTTGTTTTTCAATAAAATTCAAAATCGATTATGAAAAAATTTTTACGAGAAACTGATCAGCAGCGTCCTCTATCAACCAAGTTTTATTCATACTTGATTGATAGAGGACGCTTCCCTTCATTTCAGTGATAATTTTCGCTGAGGAGATCATCTTTTACACCCGGCGTAAATAAAAATGATTCTAAAGAAGTAAACTTTAAAAACGTATATTTATTATGTTATATTTGAAAATATTTCCCAGCTGGTAAAGCTGAACATCCCTTCTATTTTTGCATTGCTCACAGTATAATTGCTTTAAGTTGGTGTACCATCATAACAACTTTCATATGATGCAGCAACACACAATTGCCTGTTACAAATTGCAACTGCGTCAGAAGCCCAGCGTTTACTCTACTTTACTTTTAATGGCACAACAGCCCAAGGAGGGCCTAGGCCGAGCTTTTCGCATCCAGTCATGTTGTGCGTTTTATATTTGTACATGAATAGAAGGGATCTACAGTTTAATGCCGAACCCGAACGACGAAGTTAAAAGCTTTTCATAGACAATTTTTACTCTTGTAGGTTTGCCATTGCCTTTTCTACTTTTTGATTTTGCCTGTGCCGAGATTCGAACCCCGGACACTCTGCGTAGTAGTCCAACGCACTACCACTACGCCACAGCGACCACCCAACGTATGCCACAACTCAAAGTTTTAGTTTGATTGAAAGCATGCGTGGCTTCACACTATTTCACGGTGATCGCACTTATAATCACACTCCCAATTTAAAACTGATAAGTATTATCTCGCCTGCCAGTTGTACCCCATCTCGATACGGGAAAATAATCACCTACCTTCCATCAAGAATTATACAATGGTATGTGGGGCAATATTTTCACCAATCATACTCCTAGCAAATTGTATTACGCTGTAATCTTTAAAAAAAAAAAATTACAACTAGAATATTCTTGTGGCATGGACACCTTTGTATAACGTCGCCAAACGCCTTGACGATGTAGTCCCGTAGTACCCCCAACTACCAACAAAATATTATGCTTACTCAGTTACTTAGTATTCAAGAAATGTATCGATATTTACTTGTAGTTACTCATATCGACGTAACATTAACCTTAGACAAGCATATCTGACGGCCCTTTCAAAAAAGGCTTGCGGTCTATAAATTCTAAAAGTGAATTCAATCTGATCAAATCATTAAGAATAGTCGAATCTGTATGAATGAAATGAAATGAGTCCCTGGTCCTTTTAAATATTTCGATATTGTGCTAAATATTGCCTATATAGCCTATGTTTATCGGAATTTTTTGATCATTGATCACAAATTGATCTGAAGTTATTCGAATTGAACATGTAGCATCGTAAACGATTTCTTCAGCTTTTTCCCCATCAGTTTGTTATACCAGTAATCGAGTAACTAATTCGGTAACGCAATTTACCAATTTATTTTCCACATTACCTGAAACGACACTAAGTTAACGTACGATTGGAATATCAAAATACTTGAATTGGCTCGAGTTATCTCAGCGTTGACAGACTGTTGCCTGAGATCGAACAAATTTCTATCATGAAAACAAGAATTACAAATTTGATGTGACTTTTTTATTTTTTCTGTTAAATAATACAATTTATTCTGTTCAAAGGAGAATTTTGCAATATGAAAAAATTTCTTATCATTAAAATATTTTTTTTCTATATAACTTGATGTTTGTTTATTGAAAATAAAAGTGTTAGATGGTGGCAGGGAGGATAGGGGTGGTAGAAAAAACACTAATAGAAATTATTAAAATGTATAATATGTTTGGCAAAACTAAACAATTTTGCAGTATGTTTAAATAGTTTTCGAAAAACAGAACTTAAAAAGAATAGAATGGCAATAAAGCCATAATGTCACACACAAAGAGAAACAGTTTAATATTCGGAAGAAACGTATTAAATAATTTTTGTTTGCAATGAAATTTACTTTGAAATGTTCAAAGCAAAAAAGAAAAAGGAATGACTTAAAGAAAAATCTAAAAAATAAGAATAATTAGCGATTCGATATTTAAAAGGAGAAAATAATTGCTATACATTTTCTTAATTATATCTGTATTTCAACGTTTGCTTGTTAATGTAATTTCAATTGCATTAAATATAAACATTTTAATCATATTGGCGCATAGTCATATTCAAAACCACAGAATACTTTAACCAAACTATACTTCAATTCCATAAGAAATGCTTGACAGAGTAAAATATAGTTTGTAAAAGTACATTCTATTTTTGACTATGATCTATATACGCCATAGATTTTAATAAACTTATGCCATATATAAACTAAGTTTTTTAAACATTTTGCTTTGCTCGGTTAAGGGAAAACTCAAATTTGTGGTTCCCTTTCTTTTATGCTGGAAAATTATTGTGTGCAGAGACGATATCGCATTGAAAACTTATTTCCTCTTTTGTTTAGTGTTGATGTTTCAATACTTTGTTCTTTTACATATTCTTGCTTAAAATTACGTGTTATTATTATAATATTGTTATTATTATTACTATGTACTCTTCTGTTTTTCATAATCTATATTTACTCAGCTTATGATCTCGATGAAGTTTTTCTCTTTCTTTTCTTTTCTGTTGTTCCACCAATTGAGTTGAAATATTTGAAACGAGGATTTTTCGTTTTTTTTTTTTTTTTGGATATTTTTTATATTAAAAATTTAGTAAGTTTCAATTGTGGTTGGGTGTGTTTGTTGTTGCAATTTGAAATCCTGTTTTCTTAAGTGTTACTTTGATTTTTGTTTTGCACAAAGCGAAAAATAATAGGAGAATTATTATAGAAAACAAACGATGTAAAATGGATTTTTGTTTTTGTTTTTTTTTTTTTAAATATATGATTATATTTAACCATCATGTTTTCTTTTCTTTCCCCGTGCTTCTGGCTCTTCATCTGTAATAAAAATTGTATATTCATATGCATGTACATATATTTTGGATTCAAGCATACAATATGACAGGCTTAAAAACAATTGCGATGTAAAAAATTGTGTCTAGCTAAAACAATATAAAAATGTTTGAGTGAAAAAACGATATAACAAAAACTGAGGGCGAAGTGAAACAACGCCACGCCAGGTGAGTGCAAAACAGAAATAAAATATATTTAGCGTAAAAACTGAATATGCGGGTGTTCTCTTTTTGCTCTGAAGTATTGTTATTCCGTTTATGCCCCGTATTTTTCACTATTGTGTTTTTAGAAAAATCAAATTTCCCAGTTTTCAATCTACATATGTACGTATGTATACATTTTAAAGTTATTAATTTATGAAAGAAAGAGTTATTTTAAGTTGTGCTACTGTAATCATTCAGTAATCTTCATTATCCTGCAAATCGTTATTTGTTTTAAAATGTCTATAAACATTTTTGTACTTCTCCGGAAGGTACTTAACAAGATTGATTAAATCTTTGTATTTGACCGGCTGCAGTTACATACAATTTTCATTTCATTTCTAATTTCAAGTCATATTTCAACTAACAATTTCATTTCAATTGATTGTTTATAATAAGTAATTGAAATCTTATGTAGGTATGTACACACTAATGTAACTAATTATTTCAGATTTTTCTAAAAAACGAATTTATCATGAAATGTATTTACTTTGAAATTTAAAAGTTGCCAACAGTTCATGAATCACATTAATTAAAAAGGAAAAATAAAATTGAATAATGAAAAATTCGGGGCAAAAATGGAATAACAATACTTCAGAGCAAAAACAGAACACTGCGAATTGAGTTTCTGTGCTGTATATTATTCCCTTTTTTGCACTCATTAACTGACTTTGTTTCATTTCGCCCTCAGTTGTTGTTGTATCGTTTTTGCTCTCAAACATTTGTATGTTGTTTTAGCTAGACAACATTTTTTTTTCTTCGTATTTGTTTTATTGCTGTCATATGACAGAAATAATAAACAGCCACTTACTGCCACCTTCTACAGTATTCTTGTTAGCAGCTTCTGGTGCTGCGGAGCCTGATTCGTTTGCTTCACCATCACCATCAGCATCATCTAAATCAGAGTATGAGGACGATTCTATTGATATTTTCGAGTTAATAAATTCAATATAGTAAAACAAAAAATAAGATCACATATAAAACATTCATATCGAATGACATACCATCGGCAGCATCGTCTTCGTCCCATTCGGAGTTATCTTCTTCGAGGTCGTCATTGTAAACCTAGGCGATAAAAAAAACAAAAAAAAAAACATAATAATATACACTTTATTTACAGCGACTGCAAGTTTTTAGACTTTAGCCCACCTCAGCCAGTGAAACATCGCCATTATCTTCATCGTCGCTATTATCGCTGTCACCGCTATTGTCACCATCGTCTTCATCCTCGCCCAAGGCATCGGAATCTGCGAAACCACAAAGAGAAAAAGAGAATGTATCGGTTAATTAAAAAACTGTTATGAAATATCGAAATTGCTTACAATAAGCGGCGTTTGCCAAATTTAAAATTCCTAAAAACCAATATAATATTTCGGCTAAACTTAATGAATTGATGTTGTTCAGACTGTTAGAAAAAGAAAGTTCAGAAGCAGGATTTGCTGTGGATGCTACGTCACAATTGCTACTACTGCTTGCTGTTGCCACTGTTGCACTTGCGTTTTCATTTGAATCCTCTTTTAGTTGTAATTCTTTTAAATATTCATCTAAATCATCAGTCCCATCATCAACGGCAGTTGATGTACTGCTACCGTTTGATGTCGTGGTGAGTGTGTTCATGGCAGCTGCATTCTTTTTCTTTGCCTGCACACGTTTCTCTAATTCTTCTAATTCATCCAAATCAATTTCTAAACCATTTAAACAAAATGCTTTTTGTTTATCTGAAAATATGTATGTAGTGTGAACTCTGTATGAACTACGGAGGAGATTCAGAAAATTGTAACAACATAAAGATGTGATGTTTGTATGGGTATTTAAAGAAAAAATATGATATTGATTTGAATGAAAAATGCATTAGTGGCTACAATCGAATCGAAGTTCAACTGTATGAACAAATAAGTAAATAAAAAAATACAATTGACAAATTTCTCTTACCTTCATCTTCTGAATCATTGCCATTGGCCTCATCATCATCATCGCCTTCTGATGGTGCTTCAATATCATTCGCATCAAAACTAAAACAAAACAAAAACAAATTATACAGTTATGTATAATAGAAAATAATCCATTCCAAGCAAAACTATTTACCCGTCCAAGTATTTTAAAGATGGCAGCATCTCAAAAATCTTTTCGCGATAATTTTCGACCTGCGTTGCTTCATTGTTAAACAAATCCAACACATCAAGATTTTTGAATTCTTGCAATGGTTTCAGTGTATCTAAATCTTTAATTTTATTACCAGATAAATTAAGGGATTCCAACTTTGGGCTTTGTGTCAAATAATTAAGACCACTTGATATTCTATAAACAAAAAATTTAAATATAGTTTAAGTTTTAAAATAATATGATGTGGGGACATTGTACATTAAACCGAGCCGGTCCTCATACATACATACATATATGGATATGTACATAAAAAAAAGTTTGAAAAAACCACCTCCTATTTAAAAGCTTATGAATGTGGAGAGCATTTTGGAAAATATTGTTTTTTCAAGTCACTCTTCACATAAGCTTTCACACTTTTTTTTTCAACACATTCTATTGTACACATAACATACATATATTATTTTTATTTTTGATTTTACAAACCTATTATCAGACAATTCCAATTTCTTGAGATTAGGCAATTTTGGAAAACCTTTTAATGTTGTGAGTCCAACATTAATTAAGCTTAACGTTTCCAATGCGGTATACTCGTCTGTAAGGCCAACAATGCTTGTACTCCTGCAATTGTCCAAATTCAAGTCTGTAATCTGTAAATGATAAAAAAAACACGTTGAAAAGAAGTCTTCATAAATTTAAGAATAAAAAATTTGTATTTCCCTTATTATAATATATGCCGCTTTCTGTTTGATAAAATTTGAAGTTGTCCAGTAACGAAAAATTAAATACCAAATTAAGTAATTTTAAATCTTTTAAATGTAATTCGCCTCAATTATTATCTTCAATGCAGCACAAATATAGGTATGTAGTAAAAACGAGTTCGATACATGAGCCTACGACTAATTCGTAGAAGCCATGGAGACCTCACTTGCATCTTCCAATCCGCAATGTAACAATGAGCTAAATTTATTGCAACATAAGTATTTGAATTGCGAATGCATTGTATGCAACTTTTGAAGGTTATAATATATGTAGGTAAAATACTCACACCTTCTTCTTCCTATTTGGACAAACAAGCATACTGAGGCCTATGTGCATGAATCACATTCTATAGGTATATCTCAGTGGACATTTTACAACGGTTAAGTTAGGCTAGAGTGCGTGTCCTATAGTAGGATCCACATGGTTGGGCCTACAGTAGGAACTACATTGTGGCCTACAGTTTAACGCCGACTCCGAATGACGGAGTGGCAAATTTGATATCACTTGGTGGTTTTGCCATTGCCTGCGAAGTGGTGTACACTTCTAAAATTTTCATATAGTTCTCATTCACTCTCATTCTCATATAAAAGTAAATAAATGTTGGTGAACTATAAAAGAAACTTGTCCACCAAAGACTATTGAAACATTGAACACCTCAAGTGAACTAAATTTCCCCAAGACTAAGTAATTAATATTTTATCCAAAGCAACACTTATTGAAAATAGTAGCATGCAAGTTGTATACAAACAAATACAGCTGTGCGTGTGCGAACGAAGTCCAAGTTGCGTTGCAATGGATTCCGCCAATAAAAACAAGAAACAGTTCTCGTTCCTTTCTAAAATACAAAAAGAAATATCTTTCGTCAAATGTCGCTATTTTCATCAGCGTTCTATTCACATGTATATGTTATAAACAATGTGAACAACGAAACACTGTGGAGAGGAATTCTCACAGAAACTATTATTTTTACCTTATTGCAGAGTGCGAAACAAAGATGAAAATAGTCGCATTTTAGCTAGAGTTCATAACAGCCGCCGCCATATTGCGTTGCGTTGTGAGTGTGTGAACGTGAGAAACTATATAAAAAAAAGTTGGGCAAGAAGAAATATCAATTTTCAAATTGTTGCAACTTTCCTTAAGTTTATCAAAATTAAGTTTGTAATTTTGAAAAATCATTGACCTCACTTTTTCATAATATTGCACCATACTATAATCGTTAGCGTTTATGTAATACTCTTTCCATAGGAATGAAAAAGTTATGAAACGAGCGACATTTTTAAAAATGGCAGACTACGTTTTACGGCGAAATATACGAAAAAAAAAAAAAAAAACAAAATTGCGATACATACAAACAACGATGTAAACATGTACGCAGTGGAATGCATGCAAAATGAAACTGAAGCGCACACGCAAAGATACAAGGAAACAAGGTGGTTGCCGCTTGTTTCGTTGACATTGTTAGTTGTTGCATTTTGTTTGATAATGGCGACGAGACGGAATTTTCTCCCTTTTCTTTGGTAATTTTTTTTTTTTACTCACAAATACATTGTGGTAGATAAGTAATGTTTCAATTTCGGGATTTGTTTTGGATGATTTCAAACATAAAGAACTGTTTGGGAAGGATAATATTTGCGAAATGGAACAATTCGGAAAATATTTAAACTTTTTCTTAGCGAATTACTGGTTACTAATTCCAAGGAAAATTTGTCCAGAAACTAAACTCTTCTATGTACCTACTACGTACATTATCTAACATATATATTGACATCACTTGCGATTTCGTTGATGGTTTTTTTTTTTTTTTACAAAGAGACGTCGTCTCCACCGGGTGCATTCCATTTTTTAATGAAAATTTTTAATACATATTGCATTTGTATGTGTGCTTATGCATACATATATATTGAAATAATATTTTAACCTATTTCTCGCTAACACCGCGAAGACAAATAGAATTTGCGCCCAATCAAAGCAGTGTTGTATTTTCAGAATGCTAAATAATTAAAATACACATTGAAGGGAAAAAGGAAATGCTAAAACAAAAAATTTATTTCTAATATTGCAAGTTGACTCACCACTTTTTATTTGAAAGTGTCGTGCATCGTGTCATGATAAGTTTGGTAGCTTAACTCTTTTGTACGCAAAAAAGGCCACACGAAAAAGATGAAAGGTTCTGCCTTTCATGAGAGAAAATGAAAATAACGTGTGAAAATCCAGACTTGCTGCAATTTTCTGGGTTGGTCAAGATGAGAAATTTTTTTTATTTTAAAATTTACGTTTTCCAGAAATATTGAAATATGAAGGCGTTATGCGATTTATAATTGAAAATACAATATAAAATAATGTACTTGTATATTTAAATTTTTCAGAACGAATACCCCAATCAATCCAATTAATTTTTTTGTAATAGATTTTAAAATATCTTACATATTTTTAAAAACCTATATATATTTTTTGGCGATTCATATATTTTTTTATTCCAAGTTAATGTTTGAAGAAAAAAAAAAATGGCCAAATTTAAATGCAATCCAATTCTTATAATTGCCATTTAAATGTTTCCTATTACGACGAATTTATCCGCCTTTGGCAGAGTAAAAATAGAGATGCGCATTCATTTATTCGAATTTCGTTAGGATTTGGTATAAAAACTGTAGGTCCCCTTCCATTCATGTACAAATATAACACGCACAACACGAGTTGATGAGAAAAGCTCGGCCCAGGCCCTCCATGGGTTGTTGTGCCATTAAAAAAAGAAGAATCGTAACAGCGTGAAAGCATATCGGCGTATATACCAATTGTCAATATGAACTCATATAATCATATGGAATTGGATGGATTTGCGACGCCGTAATTATATGCTGTTACGCCGATACGCTGCAATTGTGTTTATTAAAGTATAACGCCTTCATATTAAAAATATGTAAACGTAAAAAGAGTTTAAGGTTAAAAAAAAGCATATTTTTGTTTTTATGTGTTTTTTCCATTCCATACGAAAAACTCATGCCCGAGAGATAAAGTTGTAATATGCCACATAGTCTCATAAGATATTTCTGATTGTAAAGATAATCTGGATTCTAACACAATCAATTTTTTATTAATATCAGAATATGCAATGCATTTAAAAAAAAGGAGAAAATTCTTGCTCATATTCCATTTCAAACAAGATGTGCAAGCTTTTGGTATATTTCAAGTACCTGTCTACTTAAAAAAGTGTTGCCACGAAAGAAAAATTTATCCCCCCAAATTTTTCCCAGAAACTATTCTCAACCTATCCAAAAATGTTTACTGTTAAAAAATACCTATTTGTACTGTATTTAATAATTTTTATTTAAAAAACATAATAATTTCATTCTTATCTGATTTACATGATTCATTTAAATTTTTACGCATATTTTTTGATATTTACTTCACACCTTTCGCTTTTCCTCATATAAATTCACGTATGAATACAAGGCCTTCATATGTACTTTTAAGATCCAGGGTAACCAAAAATTTTACTAAATATGCAAATAAAATTTTCCGCAGACAAATTACTATTTTCTTCGAAACCGTTTTACGTACAATATTTTCCTTAAGTATAAATATTTCTATTTTACTAAAACCAACCAATAATCGAAGCTACTAAAATCATTTTCTCAAAAATGCAACTACTAATTTTGTCCAATTGGACCATATGGCAACACTGCGTGCGTACAGTACCTAATTGCACTTTTTGCAACACCTGCAGTAATCAAATTGAATTTTGCATCGAAATACGCTTATGCACAGCAGAATTGAAATATTGGAAGCAAATAGGGGAAAAACTACTGAAACACATAGTCCTAGCATAGAGTAAAAAGCAACAACCATTGTTACCAATGGGTAACAATGCGGTTACACAAATGCAAGAACCGGCAATAGCAAACATGTGTTTAACAACTTAACTTACAACAAGCGAGTTAGTCAGCCAATTAAACGTGCAGTTAAGAGGACAGAGAATAAATTCAATTTTGTAACAGATTTTTAGAATGTAATAAATGTGTAATATTGACACTTTCACTACTACTTTGCAGCCAATCGAAGTGCTGAAGACTTGTATGCACAAGTAAAAGGAGTAAAGAATATAAAAGTAACAAATTTGATCAATACCGTGCATAGAATACCCTACATAACGAATTATTATTTAATTTATATGATGTTTCACGCCTTCTTATGGGAGTATCAAACAACCATTAGAATGTCAATACTAATATATCTCATATTTACACAGTGTGCATATTGTAGTATAAAAAAATTCTATAAGACCGAGTTTCAATAATGAACGACTGTAAACGACAGTGAGCAACAACGACTACGACAACGACTAATGGCAGGCTGGCTTTAATATTATGTATACATTTTTCTTTGTGTTAAGATAGCGCCTTGACACCAACAAACTGTACGCTCACTCTCAGCTAAAATCTACACATAGAAGAGCTCAACAAAAAATGGTCGAGCTGATTGCGATGATTGCAGCAGCAGACACACAGTAGTGAACAAACAAGAAGGTGGCAGAGGATTCCCAAGTGTAGATTAATTTTATTTTGTAATTTGTACGTGTTCATACATAGAAAGCGACAAAGTTTATGTGTGCGCATATTCTATTATGTTATAGATACACTTTGTATAACTTAACTTGATATTGCATTCAACTCGTTAAAATACTAAATCAAAAGGAAAGTGTTCTTCAAATCTTATATTAGGTATATTCCGTATGTGTTTGTTAGCAACTATAAACAACTGCGTCTGTTTGCGCCTTTAGTACAGATTGCACTACAAAAGAAAGAACTTTGCTAGGTATGTAAATATATTTACAGAATTTTCTCAATTCAGAAAAATATAAAGAAGTAGGTAATTAATCTGGACATCTGTAAAACGGCTAAATGTTTTGTGATTTGTCCGAACAGGAAGGAAGGCAGCAGAATTCCTTCTTAACCTAGGAAGGAAGGACCTTCGCCGGATGGTTGGACTCATCACAGGGCATAATTCATGGGGCCAACATAAGGCCACCATCGGCATCGCCGAGGACCCGACCCGCATATCTTGTCTGGAGGAGGTGGACAGCACGGAGCATTTTCTCTGCACATGTCCCGCCTTTGCCAGAACGAGATGGCGCATTTTGGGTTTCGATGTCACAGGAATGGACAAAGTTCACTCCTTCCTCTTTTGCGATCTTCTGAGATTTGTGAGGGAACCCGGAAAATTTGCGGAAGAGACCGTAGTCCCCCTATAACCCATTTTTCAACTATTTCTCTAACCCCCCCTAACTTGCTGTCACCCTTTCTTCATTTCCTAGGCCTTAAGTACAATGGGCTACATAGCCTGAGTGCTCGAGGAACTGTCCTGCACTCGTAGGTCAGGTTCTCGGCCTTCTTCACATCCATCCATTATGTAATTAATAGTAAATGCTCTACAAAATTGAAATGCTTAAATAAAACTACTGCTAAGTTATTATTGTGCTGTGAATCAAACTGTATTGAAATACTGAAATCTGCGAAACAAAAAAGCGACAAAATGTTTATTTTAATGCGAATCGCGTTTGTGCTTTTGCTTAGGAAACGCCAATTCATAACCATTAAATGACGCTGCTAATTTCTTTTACTGGATAGATACCAGCAAAATGAGGTTTTCAGTTTTGCAAAACTTTTGAAAAAAAAATTGGTAAATTACGTGTCAAGACCACTTGAATTGCCGGAACTTAGATTTTATGACATAAAACCATCATCGTAAAATCCATTTCGCACTTTATTGCTTAATTGGAGGTTGCTGGGTTACTGCTAACAAATATACATAAAATTCTAGTTGATATTTGTTTTTATCAATAAAATTGTCCATTGCCAATATTATAAATTAAATTCAAGTTTTGAAATTCTCAACATTGTGTGTAGCCTGAAATATATGTATATATTTTTTTTAATAAACAGTACTTTCAAGAAAAAATCAATCGGCTTTTTCGCATGAAATAGTTTGAATATCAAGTAGGCCTTGATTTTGAAAAAATTTGATATCATTGTAAATTTCGCAATGTAATTGTAGAAACAGTCCATTATACGCTTTCGTCTCAAGAGCATATTTAAGAAATGAGTTCCGTATACGCGAAACGTTTTAAAGCAATCTTTCTTTGTTCCCATCCGAAAGGTCCCAAGATGTCCCACTTGAGTGCTTCGAAGTATTAAAAAAAGTCGAAGGCGTTTGTCCAGCATTGGAGTCAACACTTTTTGGTGCACAATAATTTGGACGACTTACCAAATCGCGGCATTTGCAGAGCTACCTCGAAACAGGAGGACTTGGTTATAAAGAGGATTTTCGAAGCTAATCCAGCCATATCCTTGAAAGCAGCTAAACAAAGATTAGCTGAATACAATAAGAAACTGTTTGAGGGAGTTTCAGATCCAATTTCGAACAACGACGGTAAAATCCTTACTAAGTGCAAAGCAAATAAAAAAACGCCAAGAGTGAGCAACTGAACATGTGGTTGACGATTGGAGCCAAGTGGTGTTCATAAACGAATCCTCCTTTTGGATGACAAACACTATTAAGCGTGCTTGGTCCACTAAAGACGGTAAGATGCTCCAGCGATCAGTGAATCATCCAGGAAAGGTTCATGTTTGGGGATGCTTCACAAAACAAGGATTTGACAAATTAATCATGGTCACGAGGAATTTGGATGACAACTTCATGACCACGATATACCGTCGTGGACTTCTGCCATCAACAGATATGTGGTTTGAGGCAGGAAGCCGAGATTGAGTTCTTCAAGAGAACAGTCGCTTGTGTAGCAGTTGGAAAGAGGAAAACGGCATAGCTTCTTTGGATTTACCCTCACAGTCGCCAGATGCGAATCCGATCGAAAACGTTTGGGCTCTTATGAAGTTAAAACTACGTGGAAAAAAGATAAGTTCAATAAATCATTTGAAACGGCTTCTTAGGGTAATATGGCGAAGTTTAACACGGTCATATGCTGAAAAATTAGTCGATAGCATGCATTTCCGTTGTAATGAAATTACAAAGAATGGTGGCGACTGGACGCCATATTAATATATTTGCGCAATGAATAATTAATCATTTCAAGATGCTGTGGACTTTTTTTTTTTCAAGATACCTTAATTTTTTTCCGTGACTTTTGCCGATTGCTTTCTTGTTGAAACTACTGTAGGTACATATGATGAGAATGACACTTGTCTAGATTAACATGCATAACGATGTTGGTGAAGTTTACAATTCTTATGATATTTGAAAGCAGTCTCAAATGTACCTTTTTCGCCCGACTTTCTTAAAGTAAAAGATACATTAGGTAAAATTCGTCTTGGGTCGAATAAAGAAATGAACTGCTTTAATTTAGTGATACGTATACATAAGTATAAAGAGACATCGATCTCAATGAGAATAATAATATGTACAAATATATTAAAATTGCGCTGTATGCACCGATTAATCTACATTTGTTTGTGAGGTAGGCGTGGTTATAACCCAATGATGATAATTTACAGGCTATTGGTACTTTTGTACACCGAATTATGGTTGTAAAATGTGTACTGTATTATAAAAGTTTTTGGTATTGTCGTTTTTTTTTTCAAAAACAAGCAAACGAAAATAATTATTATTCCCTCTTGGCTTGGTGGTTACTTCTCATAAACATCTTATATTTCTACAGAGAAGTGAATGAGATTTATAAGACAGGGTACAAGTATACATATTCGTAGGCAATGGCAAAACTATCAAGTGATAAACACCATTCGGAACCAGCATTAATGTATAGGGCAAACAATTTAATAGCAAAATGGGGCGTTCGGGCCTAAGTAGTGCGTCTCTTGATAGTCACAAGAACAACAGATATAGTTACCTTCATTTAGGCACAATTTAAAATTTGGATATTTCGTCCCTGTTTGAAAGTACACATTATACTAAAACATAATATTATATATGTACATATATATTTAAAATATATGTATGTTCTTCGACATATTGGGAGTCTGTATATGCATGCACATGATAGTCTCAAGTAATATTTCACCACTACTTTTTTGTTTTATTATGCAAGCAAGTAGAATTACAGTGGCAACCCTCGTTACGAAAGAGTACGTACATCAATACCAATACAAACAAACGTATATTATACGTGTATGTATGTATGGATGTATAAATGCACACGCATTTTATGGCGGATCAATTTTGCGACAAATTAATGATTTTGAACATCAACTGGATCAGGAAAACACAATCTTTATTCATATTCATATGCATATGCATACGTGTATGTGTATGTACCCCACAATCACTTTTTCTACTGGGTCTACAACTCGTGCTTTTCACCAAGTATTAAGAATAATAAAAACAGGCCGGAAAACGAAAAATACAAGAACGTAGGTCACTTACTTGATTTGGTTTGCGTCCGCGTTTCTCCAAATCTATTCTTTTTTCCATTTTTCTGATGTGTTTTCTGCTTTACTAGCAAAACTTTTCCCGATTAGATTTCTACGTACGCAGTAGTAGTGACTCTTGAAGTCCTTTGGTTACTTGGTGCACCTTGCTAATGTATCTTTGACTTCCTCTTTTCGGGCTTGTTATTCAAGCGTGTAGGCTGTTGCAAGTTCAACGTCTGCAGCGTGTTCCTTTTCTTTTTGTTTTGCACACGAGCGATTAAATGCCAATGGAGACGAAGAAAAGAAAAATAAAGTATTTTTCGTTGTTGTTTAATTGTTGCAAACTTTTTTTTTATACACTTTTCATATATTTTTGTTCCTTAGTAACTCACCAGCTTCAATTGTTATTTGAATTCTACAATTGTGTCTTATCGATAGTTTTTCCTATGCTTTTGGGCGCATTTGTTTTTTGAAATATTCTTTAAATTACTTTGTAATTTTTCCTCCTTCACAATTCGAATTTCTTTTATAACAATAATTGACACACACGCTCGTGTCGGTCTTTCTGCTTCTGCTATGCAACGTCTCTTTTCGTTTTCTTTACGTTTCACGTTTCAGTTGTTCTTTTTTCCCTCATTTCTAATTTCGTTTCGCTTTTCGTTCTCTGTTTCAATACCACATTGACCGCCAATTTTTCTTGTTTTGTTCATTATACAAAAGAAACGCGCAAAAACTGTTCTAATTCCCATCTTGTTTCGTTTCTCTGTTGCTT
This sequence comes from Palloptera scutellata, assembly GCA_958295655.1. NCBI lineage: Eukaryota > Metazoa > Arthropoda > Insecta > Diptera > Pallopteridae > Palloptera > Palloptera scutellata. The sequence continues at coordinate 60,239,656 of OY282451.1, read as the reverse complement.
TGGATATTTTTCGGCGAAATCGTGAGTAAGTCCGTTAAAGTAGTGCGTCATGGTGAATAATGTGCGCTTATAAATTAATATATACAGTGTTGCATTTTGAGAAATTTGTGCAAAAGCTAATTTGTGCTAAAGCAAATTTTTCCATTAAGTTTAATATCAAATAAATTAATATATTTCAGTATACGAGTATAACGGTAATGCATAGGTTACTATTTGATTATAAAAGACGTGTAATTTAATTTTCTGTTTTTCGTAAATGCTATAGAGTTATAGCGCTTATAATTAATTTACATCTTATGCGTTTTGTATTGCATAAGAACTAGGGATAGAATCCGGTTTTGAACCAAACCATTTTTTAACCGAACCATAGGCAGTTCGACTTGCTTTAATCGAACTATAAAACAAACCGGTTTTTCTCGAAAAGATGGTTTGGTACCATTCAGAAACATTTACTCATTATTTCTCTTTCATCACAAATTTTTTCTTTTTTCTTGAATACGCTTTGCAACCCTGAAAACTGCATTTCATTAAGGTGCTGGTTATACTGGTGTTCGCTGTTTCTCATTTTTTTCTCTCGTGCTGGGTGTAGTGGTAACATTGGTGTTCGTTACAGAGTTGCTTTTTGTCGAAATTCAGTTCTTTTGGTAATACAATTTTTTCCGCAACGGCAACACTAAATGATATACCAAAAAACTTTAAACGATTTTATTAACGAAATTATGATTATAATATGATTTTTCTTCAATAGTTTTATGAATAATATATTTAATATTCACTTTTTTAAACTAAAAACATTCGCAACTTCGCTCTTCTGCATATGAAAATAGTGATGTACAGGGTTGCATGTTTTCCTTCTATTTTACATAAATTTTTATTCTTTTTTTGTAGAATAACTCATTGACACCCTGAATACTCAGCGTGCTCGGTGTACATTTCACCCAGCATATCGTGTTCGGTGTGAGAGTGAGTAAAAGCTCTTTTTCTCGTGTTCGGGCAACAACAATTGTTCGTCATGTTCGTCGAGTAAAATTTGAATATAAACACAACCTAAGTCAATCTCCAAATTTCAAAAGTGGTAGTGAGGATGAAAGTTAATTCCGGGATACCCGACCCTTTTCGCAGTCCCGAATTCAGGATTTTTGAGAGATTTTTAAAAATACTAAATTTAATATACGAGTATAGTTTTTTTTTTTTTTTAATGGCACAATAGCCCATGGAGGGCCTAGGCCGAGCTTTTCGCAGGCATTCATGTTGTGCGTGTTATATTTCTACATGAATGGAAGGGACATACAGTTTAATGCCGAATCCGAACATCGAAGTGAAAAGCTTTTCATAGCAATTTTTACTCTTGTAGGTTTGCCATTGCCTGCCAAGAGGTGGTGCCGTGTAGAAAATTTATTTTTTCTACTTTTTGATTTTGCCTGTGCCGAGATTCGAACCCCGGACACTCTGCGTAGCAGTCCAACGCACTACCACTACGCCACAGCGACCACTATACACAATACGAGTATAGTACATATATAAATATTTAGTAAAATTATCATTTCAAGTCCATCCGCGAAAATTACCCAAACTTTAGTTTCCATTTTACAATTCCAGAATCTCGGGGAGGCAAAAACATTTCGGGATTGAAATAGCTGGCGTTGCTGGGAAGACGGTTTTTGTAATAAAGCAGCTTATCAGAATAACTGAACTCAGGACTTTTTACATATTGCTATCACGTTTATTGCACAAATATGCGTCGTCAACATAAATGAATTGCATTTTTAAAAGAGCACCTCCGAACTGGTTCTTTTAGTCCTAGCTTCAAGCTTTAAATCAAACACGATTCGAATTCGAGCATGCCACGCGAAAGAAAAAAGGATATGCCAAATGTAGATGTGGACAATAAAGAGGTGCAATCTGCGGTTGATGGCTATTATGAAGAGTTCACCGGATTTTACTATAAAGGAGATTATGTTGAGAAATAATGATATTTTATCTTACAACCCTTGTGGAACTGTACTCGTATCTTGCCTGGCGTGTTAAGTCTCCATTCACAGTTTGTTGGAGAGAACGAAAAGGGTAGCGAAAAAAGTGGCGGGCAGGAAATTCAAAAGGGAATAGCAATAGCCTGACGATCAAAAGGCTTAAAACGTGTGAATGGGCAGTCTTGTTTGACAGAGCTATCAAAATTATCTTCTCCAAGATCGAGTAACTCACATCCCTAAGCATACTTACGTTCAAGCCATGAGATAAATAATAGAATAAATATATACAAAGATTTGTATTTTTTTGAATGTAATTAAATCAGTTACAAATAATTTTATTTACTGATTCTATGCAGGTGACATTCTTTACTTTAGTTCAACATTTTTCTTCTTTTGTTCTTGGTTTTTGGTTTACATATTTTTTTTTGCAACAATTAACATTTAGATTTAGTTTATACTCTCGTAATTTCTCATAATTTTCTTGCGAGAAATTTTTTTTTGTTTTTAATTATTTACGCTAGTTTAAAGTTTCTTTGTTCTTGTTATTAATTACTATTATTTTATTTTGTTTCACTTGTG